>CM062811.1:441448888-441981803 GCA_031772625.1 Pinus tabuliformis | reverse complement strand
AAGGCTAATGGTTTGTCATCTTGCATGGGACTACACCAATGCATTTATTTAAGGTATCACACTCAAAAACAAAAGTCTCTTAGTGGAAGCTCAACAAATCTAATATTTGGGTGGTCAACATAACTTCTATCAAATTCTGGAAGGTTTGATCAGTAGTTTGCATTCCAACTAAAAGAATTTTTCTTAAGGTAGTGAGCAGGGCCTACAATTTTTCCATAGTTCTAGATGAACTTTGACAACATCTAATTAAAACAATAAGCATAGTAAACTTTCAAGAGTCTTGGATGGAACCAATCCTTCATAGCTATAATTTTTCTTAGGATCCACTGTAGCACCACTATTACTAACAATATGCCCAAGTATGCCTATGCCATTACTAATAGCCCAAAGGCACATTTGGACCTTTTTACCAAGAGATGATGATGATAAAGTAGTTGTAACACTTGATCCACATGGGTAGTATAGTTCTATCGAGTTTTAGTATAATTGACAATGAAAAAGGAAATGACAAAATGACATGAAAAGGGTTAAAAGATGTCACTCATGAGACTTTGGAAGGTTGGTGGTGCATTACATAGGGCAAACGGAAATACCAAGAACTCATAATGGCCTTTGTGAGTATGAAAGGTAGCCTTGGGAATATCAACCTTCTTCATATTAATCCAGTAATCATCTAAATCAAGATCAAATTTGGTAACTTATATTGGGCACTAGTAAGTTCATCCAAAAGGTCGTTATTGATGGAATGAGAAATGTTTCCTTAATGGTGATTTGTTTAGAGCACAAAAATTAGGGTACATGCACCAAGTACTTTTTGTTCTTAGTACCATGGCAATGGGATATGAATAAGAGTTGGTACCGAGGTGGATAACACCCATGGATAACAATTCTTAAATAATTTTTTCAATATCATTATTATAAATGAATAGGTTATGATAAGAAAAAACAATGGGTGAAAAACAGTGGAATCAAATGATCATGGGAACCACAGTAAGGTGGGAGGCCATAAGGGGTTCAAAAATTGTATGGTGTTTGGATAAGAGAAGCTACATTTCAGGATGAATGGTTTGGTAAGGATTCTCAAAGGCTTGAACAACATGGAACTAGATAATAATGTAATAATTGTCCCTTTTGAATATTTTTTACATAGTGTGTGAACTAGCCACCTCAAGCAAACATATTGTGACACCTTAGAAAGTGTAGTGATTCACATCATGTTGGAAACTAACATACAAGTCGTTCAAATTATTGGTGATTAGACCTAGAGTGTGTAACCATTCATAATCCAAAAAAATGTCACAACACCCATTTCAATGGAAAACATATGGAATTTCAAAGAAAAATCACCAATTTGAAGGCAAATATTGTCACGGCCCCTAGATTTCATGGAACTTATATTAGAAATCATGATCTTAAAGTTGTTTATTATATGGATATAAAAATGAGTCTCTTGAGAAACTCTGGTGAATAAAGTTATGGTTTTTTCCCCTTTTGATGAGGATAATGACATTACAATGCTTGATATAGCCAAGTAATTTAAGAGTAGGGGGAGTTGAAATACTAGTTAGAGAATGTAGAGAGATTTTTAGTTCCACGTCAAGTTGATTAGAGGGGATATAAAAAGACTCTCTTGAGCGAATCTATGGTGAATAAAACTATGTTTGTTGCCCCTTTTGATGAGGATAATGACATTACAATGCTTGATAATAAAAGTAACTGAAGAGTATGGGGAGTTGAAATACTAGTTAGACAATGTAGATAGATTAGTAGTTCCACATTAGGCTGATCAGGGGGGGGTTGATCATTTATCTAATGAAAAAAACCTAGAAGGGTCACACCACCATCAATTTAGAAGTTTCCTAAATAAATTACATAGAAATTTTTATGATCTTACATTTGTAGAAAATACCTTTAAGTTGTCATTCAGTCATGTTCACCCTTGTTATTTTGTGGATCTGGAGGAGAGGAAAGAGTGGGATTGGTGGGTCAAGAATGAGGAATAAATGAAGGTTTTTTTATTTGATTAGTGATCACATATTGTGCTTCCTTGGCTCCATTGATGGCTTGAATCCACATCTCTGGGAAATCCATTAAGGCATGAGAAACAATGTCTTCCTTGAGACCACTAATAAAGAATTCAAAAAAGAATTTTTCCAACATTCCTTTGGTTTAGAAAGCCAATTACTCAAAATAATAGATGTATTCTTCAACTATACTTGACTATTTAATATTGGCCAAGTGGCCCATATGATGAGTGTTTATATCAAAATGGTCATAAATGTTGGTAGCAAATTGAGTCCAAGCAATATATCCGCAATGGGAATTCTTATGCAATTGCCAATGTTCTATAGCTAAATAGAGGACATTGACACAAAGTTTCATTAAGTCATCAATAATGGCATGCAATAAGAAGTAGTGTTCCAATTGGAGGACCTATCCAATGAGGTAAAAGCCATCAAATTTATTCAAATCTACTTTATAAAGGCACAAATCTTGAGAAAATGAGTTCTAATTAAGTTCCATGGAATGTGATGATTCAAATCCCTCCTCGTGTAAAGGTTTTTTTGGGGAGTCAAGGCCCCCTAAATTTATCACTACAGGATAACAAGGTAAACATCTAGATAGTGAGGTTTTCAAGTGTGGCTAGCTTGGAATGTAGGTTTTAACCGTATACAGAAATTACCTGCATATGAATTCTAAACATAGAAAATAAATAATGTGAGAGCAGAACACATAAAACACATATACACAGAGATTTTCCACTGGATCTCAAAACCAGGACTACCAGCTTGATTTTTCATTATGTTCCTTTCAATGTTATAATACATATTTATACATGCCGAAGCATCCAATACCATGGACCGAAAACCATCGCGTCCAATACCATGGACCAAAAACCATCACATCCAAAAAACATGTGCGAAAATCATGCACAAAACCATAGGTGGGTCCGCCCAACCTAACATAGGGTCCAAAACCAAAATTTTGCGGGGCGCTACCTCGAACCCCATAAAGTGGGGTTACAGGTGCCCCTCAAACCCCCCGTTAACTACGTGGAAAGAATATAACACAACCCAACATTCTCCCACTTGTTGTTTTCTTTCCACAGGGGGCCACAAGAGAGCTTAGTCATTTTTCCAGCCCTGAAATGCCCATTGTCTCTCTACACCAAGAGAACTTCTCAGAGCTCACAGATTTTGTTAATGCATCTGTAGTATTCTTCAAAGTGTCCACCTTTACCAGCAACACCTTTTTGTCTTCTATCATATCCCTCACAAAGTGATACTGAACATCAATGTGATTTGTCTTTGAATGATATGTGGGGTTCTTTGCCAAGAAAATTGCACTTTGGCTGTCACAGTTTATCCTTATAGCTTCCTGTACTAACCCCATACTTGAACACAATCTCTACAACCAAACTACTTCCTTGCTTGCATGAGTGGCTGCCATGTATTTTGCCTCTGTAGTTGACAGTGCCACTACATATTGTTTCTTACTCATCCAACTGACTGCACCTCCAAATAGGTTAATACATACCCACTTGTAGATCTTCTCTGATCCAGATCTCCAGCCCAGTCTGCATCAACAAAGCCATGAATATCCAACACTCTGTCCAATCTTGGTCTTCCTTGGTAGCACAAACCATAATCACTAGTGCCACGCAAATACCTGAAAACCCGCTTCACTGTTGTCCAATGCTCCTTCCCTAGTTTTGACATAAACCTGCTCAATACTCCCAATGCATGTGCAATGTCTGGTCTAGTACAGACCATTGCATACATCAAGCTACCAACTACACTTGCATATGGAACACGGGACATGTCCTCTTCCTCTTCTTGTGTCTTGGGACACTGTTCAGCAGATAACCTCACACCTACAGGAATAGGAACCTTCACCAGTTTATTATCCTGCATATTAAACCTCTGCAATATTGTCTCGACATACTTCCTTTGGTTTAACCAGAGCTTCCTCTTTGCCCGATCTCTTTTAATTTCCATGCCCAAAATATAGTTTGCAGCACCAAGATCTTTCATGTCGAATTTGGAGGACAATTGGGTCTTCAAATCCTGGATAACTTCTTTGTCATTTCCAACCAACAACATATCATCCACATACAAGACTAGATAAATAACACGGTCACCAATTAATTTAAAATACACACAGTGATCTGCTTTGCTTCTAGTGAAGCCAAGTCCCCGTATAAATGTATCAAATTTCTGATACCACATCCTTGGTGACTGTTTTAACCCATATAGAGACTTCTTTAATTTACATACCAATTCTTTCTTACCCTTCACCGCAAAGCCTTCAGGTTGCTTCATGTAGATCTCCTCTTCCAGATCCCCATGAAGAAATGTTGTCTTCACATCCATCTGTTCTACCTCAAAATCAAAAGCAGCAGCAACAGATAAAAGTAATCTAATAGAAGTTACCTTGGCAACAGGAGAAAAAATATCACCAAAATCAATTCTTGGCACCTGGGAATAACCTTTTGCTACCAACCGAGCTTTGTATTTCTCCACTTTTCCTTCTGCATTTGTCTTCTTTTTGAACACCCATTTGCTGCAAATGGGGTTTCCTTCCAGCCAGCAACTCCACCAAATCCCAAGCCTCATTTTTGTGCAAATATGCCATTTCATCAACCATGGCCTCTTTCTAGAGTTTTCCATCCTCTGAATCCACTGCTTCCTTCACAATTCTAGGATCATCATCAGTAACAAACAAAGCAAAATTTGAACAGAAAGCAAATGGACTATACCTTTCTAGCTGCCTTCTTTCTCAAACTGATCTTCTCACAGCCGGAGTTTGTGGTTCTTCATCTTCTGATTCCTCCTCTGATGTAGAGTCTAATTTTTCCTCCTTTAGCTCAAACTCTATCTTCTCAAGTTCCTTTGGTTGGACTTCATGTTTAATAACATCTTTCACCTCTCTAAACACCACATCTCGGTTGTACATAACCTTCCTTGTTATTGGGTTCCAAAGTTTATAACCCTTTAAACCATCCTTATACCCAATAAATATGCACTTTTCAAATTTACTATCCAACTTTGTTCTTTTCTCCTTTGGAACATGTACATATGCATCACATCCAAATACCCTCAGATGTGAAAGAGAGGGTTTCTTACCAGTCCATACCTCTTGTGGAGTCTTATCCTCCAACGCTGATGAAGGTGACCTGTTGACCAGGTAACATGCAGTATCCACTGCCTCTGCCCAGAATTCTTGTCCTAACTCGGCACCACTGAGCATGCTTCTTGCCCTTTCCATCAACGTCTTGTTCATTCTTTCTGCAACTCCATTTTGCTGAGGTGTATATGGAGTAGTCTTATGTCGTGCTATACCACACTTCTTGCAGAATTCTTCAAATTCCTTACTGCAAAACTCTCCACCATTATTTGTCCTCAGCACCTTTATCTTCTTCTCTGTCTGGTTTTCCACTAGAGCCTTAAATTCTTTAAACCTATCAAAGACTTCAAATTTCTTCTTAAGGAAATATATCCATGTATTCCTTGAGAAGTCATCTATAAATGATACATAGTACACAGACTTACCTAGTGATGGAACCTTCACAGGTCCAAACACATCACTGTGCACAAGCTCTAATATATGTTTCGCCCTCTTACCACCAGAGGGGAAACTCACCCGATTCTTCTTCCCGTATACACAATTTTCACAGAAATCAAAATCCAGAGAGCTATTACTCATACCTTCTACCATACCTTTACCATGAAGTATTCGAAGGCCCTTCTCTCCAATATGTCCAAGCCTTTCATGCCACAGCATGGTCTTTTCTCCAGAGACCACTAGATTTTGTACTCCACTTTCAGGAACCACGGAATTGTTGCACCCATCAACAATAGTGCTACCTTGCAGCTTGTACAGAGTTCCAATCAGAACTCCTCGCATCAATACCAGTTCTCCCCGAACCATCTTGCAGGTATGTTTCTTGAACACTATTTTGACACCTGCATCATCCAGCTTACTAACAGAAATCAGATTTCTGGCTAATGCAGGAATATGCAGAACACTCGGAAGTGTTCTAACCCTTCCACCTTGCAGCTTCAACTTTACTTTTCCACGACCAATAATTCTAGCCTTCCTGTCATCCCCCAAGAAGACATCACCACCATCATATTTCTCATACTCACAAAACCACTCTCTATGGGGAGTGAAGTGAAAGGATGCACCTGAGTCAATCAACCATGCCTCATGATCTACGTGTGTATTGGAAGAAGCCAAGTACACATCCCCACCTTCATCTGAGGTGGTTTTCGCCTCTGCAGAAGGAGCCTCATCAGATCCCTTTCCTTTGTCAGGAGCTTTAGATTTACAGTCCCTTTTGAAGTGGCCTTCCTTTCCGCATTTCCAGCACACCACCTTTACAGGTTTTCCTAGAGATTTAGATCTCCCACTCGATGACTTATTTTTGTTTCTGTTCTAGGACCGTCCTCATACAGACAAGGCATCACCATTTTGGCTCTCCATATTTTTCCGTCTCATCTCCTCCGTCAACAAGGCTGAGACTATTTCATCAAACTGCAAGGCAGTTACATTGCTACCTATTGCAATAACCAAACTATCCCACGAATCTGGTAGAGAACACAACAAACTGATGCACTTATCTTCATCTGAAATTTTAATATCGACAGATGCTAATTGAATTACCACAGTATTAAATGCATTCAGATGCTCTGTCACCGAGTCTCCATCTTTCATCCTCAGGTTATACAACTTTTTCCGCAGGAACAGTTTATTCACCAGAGACTTAGATTGGTACAAAGTCCCTAACTTGTCCCACAAAGCCTTTGCTGTAGCTTCCCCTGATACATTCAGCAATACTGAATCTGAGACACACAATCTTATTGTGCTCTTTGCCTTCCGATCCAACTTCTTCCATTCTTCGTCAAACACTCCCGTTGGTTTAGTACCCCTCAGCAACAAAGGCGTCCCCTTGAAGCCAAATTTGCTCTGATATCAAATGTAGGTTTTAACCCCGTACAGAAATTACCTGCATATGAATTCTAAAACATAAAGATAAATAATGCGAGAGTAGAACACATAAAACACATATACACAGAGATTTCCACTGGATCCCAAAACCGGGATTACCAACTTGATTTTTCATTATGTTCCTTTCAATGTTATAATACATATTTATACATGCCGAAGCATCCAATACCATGGACCGAAAACCATCGTGTCCGATACCATGGACGAAAAACCATCGCGTCCAAAAAACATGTGCGAAAATCGTGCACAAAACCATAGGTGGGTCCGCCCAACCTAACATAGGGTCCAAAACCAAAATTTTCTGGGGCACTGCCCCGGAGCCCATAAAGTGGGGTTATGGGTGCCCCTCAAACCCCTGTTAACTACATGGAAAGAATATAACACAACCCAACATGGAAAATGGAAGCAAGTTGGGAATTAACTAGAATAAAATTTTGATATGTATGAACTTGAGCTTCTTTGAATTGGGTCTACAAGTTTGCATAGGAGTCTTACAAAGAATTAATGTGTTCTTGGTTTTAGGTTTCCATCTTGAAAGGGTACACAAGTAAGAGGGTGATGGGAGGTTGAGGTATTTCATAAGTGAGCAGTAGAACATGCCTAGTGGTTCCACACAAAACGGATTAATAAAGAGTTATACAATCAGTGTTGCATTGTGGAGTGAGGGAGATAGGTAGGAAGTAATAGGGTGGGTGAATCCATGCAAAAGATGGTTCCTAAAAGAGGGTTACCACTACAAGCAGTGCGGCGTAAGGAATCTATTAATATAGGTCCCAAATAAGGGTGTGGGTTGTAATACCCCTTATTTTGTTATGTAATTGTACATGTTATTATATAGGTTGGTGAGACGAATCATATGGCCAAGGGATATAAGTTTCTATTTCAAACAATGTAGATATTTTTATTAATAAAAGTACAAATTTGGATAGTATAAAGGGATGAAAAGAGTATGAGTAACTATGAATCCACAAGAGAGAAACAAGAAGGGCCTAAGGGAGCCTAAAGGGGCCAAATCCAGAGTCAAGAGATAAAATAATATTTGTATTATATTCTAAAGTACCTTAATCTTAGAGAAGATCAATCTTGGGCAAACTATGCCAAGTAGTTGTGAAAAATACTTCTCTTTGTACTAGGTGGCAAGTTACATGCATGAAAAGGTCTTAGCTTTGAGAAAGGAAAGTTAAGAATTTATTCACTCTCCCATCATTATTTAATTTTTGATTCCATTCATATTAAAATTTGTATGTTTTTCCAAGATTAGGAGTAGGAAAATTATAGAGATCTAATCTACATAGAGAACTAATGAAAATTTTCCATTGAAGCATCCCTAGTGTCCCAAAATTGAGATTTTCCTAGCCAACTTGCACCAGAACTTTGGTAGAGGGAGTTAATCTAAGGAACTAGGGGGATCCGTGGATGAGAGGGAAAAGAGATTTGGTGACTGGGATGGCTATTTGAGTGAGTGAGTAATTGTGTACCAGAGAGTATTGAGTTGAGAGTTAGAATGATCGTATCATCCCTTAAGGTGTCATGGCCCCAACTCGATGGTGGCTCGATGGTGGCTTATTGTAGAGAATCCTAGAACAACATTGTCTAAGGCTAGGAGAAATGTCCTTATTTAGCACCCAGTTTTTGTTCTTCATTAAGATATAAGTGTTCTAATTTTGTGTTATCTTAATATAATGGATTATGTTAACTTCTATGTAATTTATTGCTAATATTTTAATGTGTATGTTACAATACATGTTCTTATTAATTATGTTTTAATTATACATGGATTATGAATGATAATGTAGAATCTTAAGCTTGAATATTTTTACATATGCAAGGCATACTCATTATTTGGTATCAAAGTTATAAATTTGAAATTTATAGCCATGAGTATAAAGAAAAATTGAATTAAAGGATTCAAAATGAGTTGGTGGTAGTGTGACCCAACCTAGCGATGGATGGGAATGTTATAGTGTGGTACCCAAGTGAGTTACAACATTAGTTCTACATGGGCTAGATGTAGTCATTGAGCAAAACAAAAATTGCAAAGGAAAACGAAATTTTTCTAGATGATATTTGGAAATTATTTAACAAAACTATTCTAGTGGAAGTTAATGAAATTTCAAGGAAATTTCAGAGAATGGGATTCAAGAATCAAAATACCAAAATTTTATCTTTTTAATTAAGTTAATTTAAGCTTATAATGGTCGAATTTTATGCTTTCATCCACATCCTTGGAATTTCAAGAAACCGAGGGAAAATTAGTGGGAATTGTATGAAAGCCCCAAACATTTCAAGGTAAATTGCTTGAATTCAAGGCCAGGAAGCATTGAAGGGGCTTAATCACTTGTCTTTCTGCCAAACTCCTTGGTCGGATTCAAACCCTCATGCGGCAAGTGCGTGATCCTGTGGATGAGCATATCCGTGATGGGGATAGGCACACCAAGCCATAAGCACCCATCGTGCACCAGAGTAAGCAGTTGTCATATACATGTGGTATTAATGTTAGAGCGATGGTAGTGGGGCACCCACAGGAAGTTCAACAACCCAGATTGCTCTACTTTGCGGATCCATTCAACTGACTCCAACTCAGTGACACTTGAGTCTTTGTAATACACTCGTCTCATATAATTCTCTATCATGAGGTGGGGGAACCTCTCATGGTCAGCTAGGTCCCAATCTTCCATCTTTAAAAAGGGAACACATGCCAGACGTGGACCTTCAAAGGTTATCTTTTCTAGCAATAAGGGCATGTGAATGACGAATTTTTTCGAGTCTAGGTCCTTAGTGACCTTTGCCTTCCTTTTACGCGGAGGGATATATTCCGGTAACTCAGTGATGGGCTCTGTCCCCTCAGCATCTATATCTTCAACTCCCTCTTTAGCCTCCAAATCTACAACCTTCTCAGGTTGCTTGTCCTTCTTCTGTGTCTGGGCAACAGAATGCTTCCTAGGCGACTCGCGCACTGGCACCAGCCTCTTTTACTTGTCTTTCTTCGGCTTTTGGGTCTCTTGTACAAGTGTAGGCTTTGGCCTAGGTGACCTCGGCGTTGTAGGCACAGGAGCTGAAGCCTCCATGCTCACAACCTCTGGAGCAGCTCCTTCAGAGGCAACAGTTCCTCCAGTGCTTGCAGTCTCAACGGGGCCTGGTCTTGACATGGTGTCGCAAATGAATTTCTAGGTTAACTCAAGAAAATGATCGAATGCGAGGCTTGTGACCAAATCTTCAAAGAACTTACGATTCATAAGCAACAAACAGCACAACTCAAAAATTCTAAGGGTGCAAAGTGTTCTCTGTTGGACTAGCACGCATAATTTATAGGGGAATTTGAATTCAAATCCAACTGTTCCCCCCAAAATTCGTCCATTAATGCTAATTTGGCGGTAGATCTCCAAATATTTTAGCCTTAAATGCCACCCACCCGCTCCTCTTAACCGTCTCCTGGTTGTCAAATCATGAACAGTGACTCTAATGGTCACTTTTTGGCTGTGCTACGCGGTATCTCCCTCCATAGCACAGCTCCCTTCGTGCGGCTTCTGGTACTATGACATCACCCTTTTTCGCGTAGCCCCCCTGTCGCGTAGTCCCCAAAACTGGGCAGTGTAGTTTATAGTCTTATGCTCCCTTGCAGTTGCCTGGAGCACTAAGACTATCTGGCCATCATATAGTCATTGAGATAGATCTCCTGTATACGGCTTCAATCGGCTTCCATTCACTTTTCCCGAAAAAGGATCTCTATTCAACTTTGCGAGCTGAATTGCACCCCCATCTGTGATCTCTTTGATGATATATGGCCCTAACCAGTGCATCTGAAACTTTCCTGGAAACTTAGCGAATTTACTATCATATAATAATACCAAATCATTTACCTTGAATGTGCACAACTTGATGTGCCGATCGTGCCAAGCCTTTTCACGTTCCTTCTGGACTTGCTGATGGAATCCAGCCAAGAATCTGTCTTCTTCAAGCTCCATTAGTTGCGCGAGCCGCTCTTCCAAGGCTCCGCAATCCGCCATTCCTGTAGAAGTTGCTACGCAGAGACTGGGCACAATATATTCCATAAGCATCACAAATTCTATGCCATAGACCAACCGAAAAGGTGTCTGTCCAGTTAGTTTTTTGCAAGTAGTCCTGTAAGCCCATAACACTGCAAGTATGCGTATGTCCCAATCATTCTGTTGCGCGTTGCAAACCTTTGTCAACGCATTCTCTAAGATCTTGTTAAAGGCCTCAAATGTTCCATTAGCTAGAGGATGATATGGTGTGCTCTTCTGATGATAAACTTGGAATTATTCAGTTAGCGCACTGATCATTTCATTGAGGAAGTGTGTATCGCGATCACTCATCAATAATTTTGGGTAGCCGAACTTGATTAACACATACTCAAACAAGAATTTTGTTGTTGTGGCCCTTGTACAATCCTTCACGGGGTATGCCTCCGCCCATCTGGTCAGATACTCCGTCGCGGTGATGATATAGCGCGCCCCTATTTTCTTGCCTAGGTGTTGAATTGGTCCTACAAAGTCAATTGCCCATTTCTCAAATGGCTGTAACGACACTTGAGGGTTCAATGGAAACTCATCCCTATGTGATGGTCTGCCCATTTTCTGACATGCATCGCACACCCTACACTATGCTTTGGTATCCTTATGTAACGTAGGCCACCAAAAACCCGCCTGCAAAATCTTTTGCCCTGCCGCTTTTCCTGCATAATGTCCTCCCGCAGCTCCCCCATGAGCTTCAGTGAGGATGTTGTTTCATTCAAAATTAGGTACACACCGTCAGAGTACCTTGTCTGAACCTATCTTATATAAATGTCCTGCAATTATGGAGAAATCTGTCGCATGCACTATTAACTCTTTCTTCTACTGACTGGTGTATCCTTCTGGAGCCATCCCTGTAGTAAAAGAGTGGATAATATCTATAAAATGGTTATCTGCTACGCGCATAGCAAAGAGTTGCGCATCGGGCAACCTTTCCTCTAAATTCGTAAGCTCCTCCGCTGTTTTAATCCTAACAGATGGTCAGGTCTTGCATTCAACCTTCCTGGCTTCACAATTACCTCAAAGTCATATTCCTGAAATAACAGCAGTCATTTGCATATCTTGCCCCCAACACAGGCTTATTGACTAAGAACTTCAAGGCGGAGTGATCTGTGTACATCTTGAAATGTTCGCCCAATAGATAGTGTCTGAACTTTTGGAGCGCGTACACCATAACCAATCCTTTGTGCTCTGTCGTTGAGTAGTTCTTCTCAACCTTTGACAACTTTCTACTCACAAATGCTATAGGATGATCCATCTCTCCTTCACCAGCCTGTGTCAACACTACTCCCAACGCAATACATGAGGCATCAACGTGCACGTGGAATTCCTTCTTCCAATCTGGGAAGACCAAGATCGATGTGGTGACCATCTTTTCTTTTAATACATCTAGACTGCGCTGACATTCTTCATCCCAACATAATGTGGCATCCTTCTTTAGCAACTTCTCCATAGGCGTGGTAATCTGAGCATAAGCCTTGATGAATTTTCGATAATATCCAGTATGGCGCAGTGTTGCGCGCAACTCTTTGACACTCTGTGGGGCCTCCAAATTGACTATTACAGCGATCTTGGTAGATTCCACCATTAGCCCTTGCTTGCATATCACATGACCTAGCAGAATCCCAAAGGGGACACAAAACAAGCACTTCTTCAGGTTCAACGCAATCTGATATCTTCGACACGTATCCAACATTAGGCGTAGACTGGCTACATGGTGCTTTACTAACCCAAACATCGTCCAGTCATCAAAATATACCTCCAAGAATTTGTGAATAAATTCTTTGAATGCCGTGATGACTACATGAGAGAATATAGCCGACGCATTTTTGAGTCCAAACGGCATCACAGTATACTGGAAACACCCCCATTCCATCGCGAAGGTTGTTTTACTCCTATCTTCTAGCACGATCTTAATTTGATGGTATCCAGAGAACCCATTAGTGAATGAATAGGCCTCTTGTCCTCCAACATTATCCAATACCTCATCTGTAAACGGTGTCGGAAAAGGATCATGGACACAGGCATCGTTAAGTTTCCTAAGATCTACGCAAATCTGTATTTCTCCCTTCTATTTCTTTTCTTGGACCACCATTGGGCTCACCCAATCGGATTCCTCCACAGGTTCGATAATGCCTGCCTCAAGCATCTTGTCCAACTCCAAGTGGACCTTTTCCTTATATTTGGGATTAAGGTGATATGGCCTCTACTTAATGGGCTTTGCGTCCGGTTTCAAAGTTATTTTCATCACACCCAAATCGCCTATGATGCCCTTCAGGTCCAAAATTTTTGTAGGAAACAAATCCTGATATTCACAGAGCAATTCAGCAACCTTATCCACTGTGGCATCATCCCAGTAATCCCCAATCTTTGCAAATTTAGGCTCCACTTCAGTACCAATGTTCACTTGCCTAGTCTTCAATGGCACGGTGATGTCCGTATTTTCTATCTGTGAACCTTCAACTATGCGATGACCTTCTACCTCTGGAATATTGATATTTCTTGGATCCTCATCCTCCCCTTCAACAGTCATATTATAGCATTCCAACGCATGGCGCAGCTGGGTGCTCCAATCTGGTTGAACCAATTCCAAAGGATCCTGCGAAATTCTGAAGATCGCTACCTTAACCTCCTGCAGGGCTTCATCAATGCTTTCGAACCCATCTTCAAAACTGAAAGTCATCACAAATCCTTCCCTTAAGATATCCCACTCCGCAGTGCCATTGTGGAGTTCCGTTTCCAGGTACCAATTCATAGGGATTATATCCAAAGTATGACAGAATAAGTGCACCCACTCTGGCTGCGGCTTTGTTCCGTAGACTTTAGTCCACTTTGCCAAATGATTGCACAGATCATTTCTCCCATCATATTTCTCAGTTAACCGCACTTTAGGACGACCAAATCACAACCTCATCATCCTCCTGTAATCACACCATTCATCAAAGCTGTCCTTGTGCGCACCCCACCATCGTGCGAGCGTAGTGTACAATGCTAAATCCAGTGCTTGAAAGCGATGATCCTTCGGGACTTCTCTTTCAAAAGCATCCAAAAACTTATCTACATCAGTTAAACCATCGTAATAAGGTAAATTTCTTACCTCTGATGACACACAACGCAACGATTTGGTCATCATGTTGCAGCGCAGTGTAGATACTTCATGCAGCCAATTTTGCCAATGTTCCAATTCTTCATCTGAATCTGATGTACAGGAGCTTTCGCAGTCCCATGCAATCCGTCCATCAGCTGTTGGGTTAATCCAGTCTTGATCTCGCGTTGTTATTTTGTAAATTTGATCCAAATCATCATCACTTTCTTCATAGTCGCGAACTGGTTCAGTATAGCGTGGTCCTTTTGCAGGGTCCAATGGTACTACAACGCAGAGTGATTTCCTTTCAAACGACATTGTTCACTTCTTCAAGTTGATGACCCCATTCATATCAATAGCCCAATCAATTCCAAGGAGCACGGGGTATGGATTGTTGTCATCAACAATTTCTATCACTTCAAAGTCAGCCAGCGTGCTCGCACCTTCTATATCTACAATGACTCCATGTAATCGTCCCATAGGGATAATCTTCTGCTGGTTCGACATCCTCAATTAAATCGAGGACCACTGCAGCGCAAGTCTCCCCATTCTCTCCCACGTCTATTTAGGCAAAACGTTCGCATCAGACCCCAAATCCAAAATAACCTAGTCCATCTCATAGTCTCCTATTTGCGTGGTGAGCCTCATCTCGCGCCCTGTTCTTGCCTTATGCTTGCCAATCTTTCAGACTATGTGGTGTCCCTTAGGAGCATTCTCCTTACTAGCACACTTGTTTATCAATTCTTGTAGCCCTTTCACAGCCTTTCTATCGCGCAGTAGTTTCATACAAGTCTCCAAGAAGGTGGTAAGCACAGAGGGGTCAACCTCTGTAGGCACGCCGGTTTCTGGCAGTTTGTCCTGACTTCCTGAGGTAGAGGCCTCAGTGAAGCTTTTCTTCACCTCCATAAACGTTTCCTTCGCGCGCTCCAGATCAAACCCAATCTCCTTTTCTAGGGCCTTACAAACCCATCCATCCTCTTCAGGTCATTTTCCTTTATCGTCACCAGTCGTGATCCCACTTCTCAGCACGATATTCACATTTGGATCCTCTTCGCGGGGCTTGGCCCTCATCATTTGTAAGTTCTGGGTAGGATGTTGAGGCTGTGCCTTCTTCTCCTGCATCTTGGTTATCAGCACAGGGAATTCCTCTATTGTGTGGTCAAACTGAGTGCAGTACTGACATGACGGGCATGTCTGATTCTTACACTTCTGCGCGTAGTGTCCTGACATTCCATAATTGTAGAAAATGACCTGTCCATGACCTCTACAAGGTCCTCCCCCTCCTCGGGCTTGTCTGCACCCCTGATATCCTCCGCGTGCTCCCCCAACGCCCTGATCTAGAGGCCAATTTTCTACTTGCATTCGATACGTAGGTGTCATCTCCATCATTAATTTGTAGCTACGGGAGTGGTGCTCATCGTGGCCCAACGATTTACAAAAACCGGAGAACAATTGTTGTGGTGTTTGTACAAACTTTTGTAGCAAATGACAATTATCTGTTACATGTTTTCCAACCACCTGACAAATAGCGCACCATAGCGTGTGCCCCGTACTTGGTCCTACTGGAGCTTCTTGCCTCAGGGGCATCGATCCCCCTGTAATATAATTCGCGAAGATAGGGAAATGATCCTTATCATGCCCCTGGCTCTTACACTTGAGGCACCAAACTTCTTCATGCACCTTTGGCCTGATCTCCTTTTCTTTTTTCAAGCTCTACAATTCCAAATAGAGGTTCTGCAACTGCGAGTGAATTTGTTGGACTCCCAAAGACGCATCCTGAATAGGCGTTTCATGCAATCTCATCGTGATTTCCAGAGCTTCCGCCTAAGTTCCTATCTTTTGCTGCGATAAAGCAATCCTTAGGTGGGGCAAGAGCGAGGCTATAAACCACTCGCGGTGTTGACTATCTGTGAGATGCATATTAGCTTCACGGATCATGCACTTCAATCTTTGATCTAACTCCCAGGGCATTTCACCGGCCCTCATCGTGATTTCCTTAAATCCAATTATTGATTGCAAGTCAGACTTAGGCTTACCGAATTCTTTGTTCAAAGCGGTCTGAGTGTCTGCTAATGACGCCAACGGATTATTGGTGCAGTACTTAATGTACCATGTCAGCGCATGATCCTGCAGAGCGGTAAATAATTGCACCTTCTTTATATTATCATCTGTAATTTGTTGCGTTGTCCACATAGCCTTCACAACAAACCAAAACTGATCTGCATCCTCACTTCCTAGGTCCTTAAAAACTGGCAACTCCATTGTATTCGACATATTGAACGACGATGGTGGTGGTGGTGTGGGCGAGGTTGTATGTTGTGGAGGTGAAGGTGGAGGTGGTGTGGATGGATGATGTATCCGCGGAAAACCCTACCTTATCAACTGGACAAGGCTTCGCGGCGAGGCTTGTATTGCTCCTTCGTCGTCACTTGAAGGAGGTCCAATCAACGGGCTATATTAAATCTTCATCCACTTCGCGTAGATCTAAACATCAAGGAAATGGATGTTGAGAATGCAACAAGATGATGGAACTTAGTGGAAAGGAGTCGTCTTCACTAAGTGGGCCCGCAGGTTATTTTTGGCACAAAGTCTATTTTTAGACATATGGATCATGGTCTATGAGTTGTAGGATGCTATTTGTGGATGATTGGTCGTGTTGGTAAAAATAGATGGACTTCTATTTTTAGACATATGGGCGGAGTCTATTTTTAGACTGTCAGGCTAAAAATAGAAAAGTCGAATATTATTAGCTCTTAATAATATTTGGACTATAAACATTATCTTATCCTCTTGGAGCACTTCAGTTTGAGCTATAGATGTGGCACATGCAACTGTCAGAAGGAAATACGCTTTTCTTATGGGTCAGTTGAGCTATTGCATGATGGACTTCAGTTAGAACTCAAGTGATTGAGTTTGGTGGAGTTGATTGAGGAGTTGATGGAGTTGTGTTCAGTTTGACTTGGTTGAACTAGTTGTATTTAGTTTAACTGCAAATACACTAGTGATGAGTGATGTGAATTAATTGTTATTTATTTCACTAATTATTAACTCATAAAGCAACTAAAGAATACATCAGTTAAGTCAGTGCATGGACAGTTCAGTGGAGACAGGTGTTAGAGGTTGAGACTGCTATCAGTTGTGACTATAGTTGTGCATGAGATTTGCACATGCATTGATGAGATTGCCAATGAGGATTGCGCAGTACAAGCCAAGTAAAAACGAGCTTGGAAAGGAATCATTCTTACTTTGGATTGCGCAGTAGAGGCAGGCAGACAGCAGAGGAGATTTGAACCTGTGACTTGATTCAGATCAGAGCTAGTTTGTGTGTAACAGGTGGAGATAGTACTGAGTACTTGAGAGGAGTATTGTACTATGTATTGTTACATGTTCTCTATCATTATAATATACAGATAGTGTGGGGTTTTCAGCTGTATGCTTTCCCCGGGTTACATACTGTGTTAATGTGCACATGCGATTGATGTTTCATTGTTTTTATTTCCGCAAAATTGATGATCAACGTAGAGGAGGTTATGTATTATGCATGCATTCCGCAATAGTGTATAATTAGGATAATCTCTGTGAATAAGTGTCATATTATTCAAAATTTCTACATGGTATCAGAGCAGAGTTGATCATCAGATCTATTATTCAGAAAGTGTTTACATTTTATTTCTTCAGGCAGAGTCTGTAATCGGGCCGGGTAGCCTCTAGATCCATCCTTCCTTTGGAAGGTGAGATATCCGATAAAAGCCCATACAGTCAATCTCTGTACGAGAAATACTTTGTTCTCATGAATTTTAGATCAGAAGCGGTTGAGTTTTGAGCTGGTGGAATTCGAATTTGCAGCAGTGTTTTCTTGGTGTCAAAGTTGAAATGTCTTTCAACGGATTGCGATTGGAGTATGCCCTTGAAGGCAGCTCGAATTATATTGCATGGAAAGACAGGATGGAGGCGGTGTTAGATGACAATGGGTTGAAGGAGTTCATAGAGGCTGAGGTCCCAAAGCCTACTGATACTGCTCAAGTTGAGGCTTGGCAAAAGAAGACAGCAAAGTGTCGAAGGATTCTGTTGGAGGGCGTGAAGGATCACATTTTGTCCAACCTGCATGGAAAGGCTTCTCCATACTTGATGTGGAAAGCATTGACAGATTTATTCCAAAGTAAGAGCGACCAGAGGAAGTTGGTGCTCAAGGATAAACTCAGAAACATTAAGTGTGAGAAAGGAGATAGTATGCCCAAGTATCTCACGAAGTTCACTCAATGCCGGGATGAGCTGGGAAGTGTGGGGGTGACTGTCGATGATGAGGACTTGGTGAGCTTGGCTCTCCTTGGTCTTCTAAAGAGTTGGCATTCCTATCAGGACTCTGTCAATGGTCGAGAGAAATTGCCAGGATGGGAGAGACTTTGGTCAAATCTTGTGCAGGAGGAGATCAGGCGGAATACCAGGGACGGATCTTCATCAAAGGCACCTGATGAAGAAAATTGCGCTTTGGCTGCCAAAGCAAAGAAGGGGAAGAACAAGAAAGCTTCTCATTCCGGTGTGAAAGGCAAGAAGCAGGACATGTCCAAGGTGAAGTGCTTTCATTGTCACCAGCACGGACATTATGCCACAAATTGTCCGCAGAAGAAGAAAAATAAGCAAGCTGCTGGATCTGCAGCGGGAGAGGCCTTAGCCTCGTAGTTTGAGCTTGATTTTTCGTTGATCGCATGCTTGGTATCAAGTGTGATGGGATCAGTATGGTTCTTGGACAGTGGTGCGTCTTTTCACATGACAGGAGATCGAGATTTGTTTTCTGATCTGGAGGAGAAAGATCTTGGAGTGCACATCGAGATGGGTGATGATGGTAGATACAGTGCGACCGGTATCGGTACCATTTCCTTTGAGAGGGAGTCTGGTAAACCCTTCGTATTGAAGGAAGTGATGCATGTTCCAGGATTGAAGAAGAATCTTATCTCTATGGCGATGTTAGAAGACAAGGGATATGATGTTGTTTTCAGCGAGGGAAAGGCTTTCCTGCGTAGTAAGACAATTGGAGAAACCCGAAAGATAGGGGTTCGAGTGAGGAACCTTTATCAGTTGCATGTAGATGGCTACGCAACAATGGCATGCAAGGTAGAAGGATTGGTGAGCCGGGATGATGGCGAGCTGTGGCACAGGAGATTGGGCCACCTTCACCATGGAGCCTTGAAGATACTGCAACAGATTACTACTGGGCTTCCTAAAGGCACTCTTGCGCAGTCAGATCAGTGTAAGGGGTGTACTTTGGGAAAATTTGTGAAAGCCACCTTTCACGAGAAGGATAGTCGCGCCACGACGATCCTTGAGAGAATTCACACAGACGTGTGTGGACCTTTCTCAGTAGCTTCGACAGTAAAGCACAGGTACTACGTGATCTTTGTTGATGATTTCTCTCGAAAGTGCTGGATCTTATTCATGCAAAAGAAGAGCGAGACATACTCAAAGTTCTGTGAGTTCAAAGCACTGGTCGAGAAGGAATTGGGGAAGAAGGTGAAGGCTCTTAGGAGCGACAATGGTGGTGAATTCATCTTTGGCAAGTTCAAGGACTTCTGCAGCGCAGAAGGGATTCGAAGAGAGCTCATAGCTCCCCATAACCCACAACAGAACGGGGTTGCTGAGTGGAAGAACATAACGATCGTGGGTGCTGCATGGGCGATGTTGCATGATCAGGGCCTACCCCTTCACTTGTGGGCGGAAGCATGCAATACTGCAGTATATGTGCAGAACCGTTGTCCTCACAAGATACTTGGCATGAGTACACCCGAGGAGGCTTATTCTGGTAAGAGGCCTGATATTTCTCATTTGAGGATTTTTGGTTCTAACGTTTACATGCATGTGACGAAGGATGCCAGGAAGAAGCTAGAGCCGACCGCAGAGGTTGGGATATTTGTGGGGTACACTGATACGCCCCATAACTATCGTGTGTATTTGCCAGACAGTCTCAAGACTGTTGTGCGACAGGATATAAAATTTCAGGAGGAGAAAGCCATGAAGTGTTCGCTTGAGAGGGAGCCACACTTGCATGCAGATGAGGAGCTATTAGTTCCTAAGGATGAGCTTCAGGACGTGGATCAGCCACAGGACGAAGTTCATGGAGTGGAAGAGACCACTCATGCAGCGCCAACCATCAGAGGGCGAAAGCGCATTACAGAAGCTGAGCCACTGGCTCAAGATGTAGAGAAGGTTGTAGGACCACCTACAGCTCAACACAGGCAGAGACAGTCACCTGATCGGTACACTGGATACATGGCTCTTGTGAGCAAATGTGTCGTGACTGAGCCATCCTCTTTTGAGGAAGTTGTGGAGGATCCCGCATGGGTAGATGCCATGGTGGAAGAGTATGATTCGATTGTCAGAAATAGTGCATGGGAGATTGTCCCAAGACCGGAAGGGAAATCAGTGGTGGGTTCAAGATGGATCTACAAAGTGAAGCAGGCAGCTGACGGGAATGTGGAGAAGTACAAGGCAAGATTTGTTGCCCGAGGCTTTTCACAGATAGAGGGGATCGATTATGAGGAGACCTTTGCACCTGTCGCAAGGTATTCTTCCATACGGACGATTCTTGCTCTCTCAGCGCAGATGGGGTGGCACATTCATCAGATGGATGTGAAGACTGCGTTCCTCAACGAAGTCATTGAGGAGGAGGTGTACATAGAGCAGCCCGAAGGTTTCGAGATCTTCAGCAGCGAGTCGCATGTGTGCAGGCTCAAGAGAGCGTTGTATGGGTTGAAACAAGCACCACATGCTTGGTACACACGGATAGACAGTTATTTCACCGGACTTGGATTCTCCAAGAGTGAGGCGGATCCTAACCTATACCAGATTGTGGTGGAGGGTAAGTTGCTTATCATTGTACTTTATGTAGATGATTTGATTCTGAAAGGTGATGAGATGTTGATACTTTCATGCAAGGATGATCTTGCTAGGGAGTTTGAGATGAAGGACTTGGGCCTCCTTCATTATTTCCTGGGATTGGAAATTTGGCAGCGCAGTGATGGACTATTTATTTCTCAGGGTAAGTATGCTCGGGAGATACTGGAGAAGTTCAACATGCATGGATGCAAGCCTGTTGATATTCCTCTTCCTGGAGGTTGGAGGAAGGAGGATGCTACTTCAGCAGAGGTAGTGGATGCCACTGTTTATCGATAGTTGGTGGGGTCGCTTATATATCTGGTCAATACACGACCCGATATATGCTATGCTGTTAACCAGCTTTCATAAGCTATGATTAAGCCAACCAAGATCTTCTGGAAGGCAGGCAAGCATGTATTGCGTTATCTCAGAGGCACATCGGGATATGGATTGTGGTACAGACAGGAGGATGAGGTGAAGCTATGTGGCTTCACGGATGCAGATTGGGCAGGGAGCCCAATGGACAGAAAGAGCACATCTGGAGGGATCTTCAGTATCGGGTCGACAACAGTTTCTTGGTACAGCAGGAAGCAGAGATCCATGGCACTCAGTTCAACAGAGGCCGAGTATATGGCAGCAAGTTTGGCTGCATGCGAGGCTATATGGATGAGGAAGATCCTGGTCGGGTTGTTCGGTTCATGCTTGGAGCCTACTGTGATTTATTGTGATAACCAGAGTTGCATTAAACTCTCGACTAATCCAGTATTTCATGATAGATCTAAGCACATTGACATCAAGTACCATCATATCAGAGATTGTGTGCAGCGGAGAATCATGTTACTTTCATACATTCCAATGGAGGATCAGGATGCTGATATCTTGACGAAGGCGCTCACCAGGAGAAAATTCGAATACCACCGAGGCAGGATAGGGGTTGCAGATAATCCATATCTTGTTGAGAGGGAGTGTTGAGAATGCAACAAGATGATGGAGCTTAGTGGAAAGGAGTCGCCTTCACTAAGTGGGCCCGCAGGCTATTTTTGGCGCAAAGTCTATTTTTAGACTATGTCTATTTTTAGACATATGGATCATGGTCTATGAGTTGCAGGATGCTATTTGTGGATGATTGGTCATGTTGGTAAAAATAGATGGACTTCTATTTTTAGACATATGGGCGGAGTCTATTTTTAGACTGCCAGGCTAAAAATAGAAAAGTCGAATATTATTAGCTCTTAATAATATTTGGACTATAAACATTATCTTATCCTCTTGGAGCACTTCAGTTTGAGCTACAGATGTGGCACATGTAGCTGTCAGAAGGAAATACACTTTTCTTATGGGTCAGTTGAGCTATTGCATGATGGACTTCAGTTAGAACTCAAGTGATTGAGTTTGGTGGAGTTGATTGAGGAGTTGATGGAGTTGTGTTCAGTTTGACTTGGTTGAACTCGTTGTATTTAGTTTAACTGCGAATACACTCGTGATGAGTGATGTGAATTAATTGTTAATTAATTCACTAATTATTAACTCATAAAGCAACTAAAGAATACATCAGTTAACTCAGTGCATGGACAGTTCAGTGGAGACAGGTGTTAGAGGTTGAGACTGTTATCAGTTGTGACTATAGTTGTGCATGAGATTTTCACATGCATTGATGGAGATTTCCAATGAGGATTGCGCAGTACAAGCCAAGTAAAAACGAGCTTGAAAAGGAATCATTCTTACTTTGGATTGCGCAGTAGAGGCAGGCAGATAGCAAAGGAGATTTGAACCTGTGACTTGAATAAGATCGGAGCTAGTTTGTGTGTAACAGGTGGAGATAGTACTGAGTACTTGAGAGGAGTATTGTACTATGTATTGTTACATGTTCTCTATCATTATAATATACAGATAGTGTGGGGTTTTCAGCTGTATGCTTTCCCTGGGTTACATACTGTGTTAATGTGCGCATGCGATTGATGTTTCATTATTTTTATTTCCGCAAAATTGATGATCAACATAGAGGAGGTTATGTATTATGCATGCATTCCGCAATAGTGTATAATCAGGATAATCTCTGTGAATAAGTGTCATATTATTCAAAATTTCTACAATGGAATAACTCATTTTTCACATAAGAGCATCTTAATCCAAGTATTCAAATATCTCAAATACTTACCTCACGGTCCCTTGAAGAAGCGTCGCTCTACTTCACTGTAACTAACTGAGGTGTCAACCGCGAACTCTGTAACAAATCCTCCCAGAACTCAATCAAGCCAATGGTTAATAGCACATGTGATCTTATCTTTAGAGGCTTACAACCTCCGCACTATCTCCAGAGTCCACACTATTGGACCGTCAAGCCTCCACCTTCCTTGGCCGTCTACCAATTTAGCTATCCACTCGTATATTTTAATCAGGAAGGTGTAGAAGAAAATTTTGTGTATTTCTATGTACAAATATCTGTCTAGCCACTACTCTTCTGTCAGACGCAAATTTCTGTTCTCTTGCGCTGTGAATTCGTGGATCTTCCTATCTAACCACTTCTCAATTTCCTTTTTGGTCGGATTCCAGTGATGTGACATCACACATCTCTTTATGCAGATCTTGGTCCCGACAACAGAACCATTTGTTGGCTTAATGGGTGTTGAACCAGGTTCAGAGTTAGTTGCGCCAAACAAAACCCTACACTACTGGCCCTTTCGGCATCAATCTGCGTAGTGCGCACTGAAGTCTCACTCGAAGCAATATGGGGGGATGCTGGAACCAAGTTTCCGCATCCAGAGATCAGTGTGATATCTTTTTATGCCCTAGATATGCCTCTGTGCAGATCTATAAGCCCTTAGGGCTTGGTACTACAATTCCCTTCGAACGGCCTTTAGACCTTTGCGAAGGTCTACAACTGGCTTTTGCAGACCCTGAACAGACAAATTAACTACTTACGTGCACCTTAGATTACTCTTAGATCAGTATGTACTCAGATCTACCCAAGTGTTCAATAAACCTAACAGAAAGTGTTATGATCTTCGTGTAATCACTTAACATTAATTGCGTTCAATTAATAAGATGGATCCAGTAAATTCGCACATCAATACATCATTATTTCATAAAGACATTATTCATTACAGCATATATCGCAATCATAAATAACAGAAGTACAAAGATAAAACACAGGAATTTCTACAACAACCTTCTTTATTGATCTTTAGTATAATTTTACAGACTCAAAACTTCCCTGCACACTTAGCTGCAGGGGTTCGCGCACTCAGCTGCAGACACTACTCTAGGCCTCTACGCACTCAGCTACAGAGCCTTTTCCCCCTCTAAGACTTACTTTCTTGCGCTAACTCTCTAGACTCCTTCCATCGTACCCATAGACAAAGACATAGATCTGCCTTAGACTCTCTAAGACACACCTATTTATACAATCCCATGGTCCACGGACCATGGGTAGATCTTCCAAAACTGACTCAAGTTTACATAAACAAGGGTAAAAACCCTTTTTGACTCTTAACTAACTACATGCTCCACGTCCACAATTCACGGAGACTTTACATCTTTTTACATCAAAACTTGGGCTTTTGCCCCAAAACTGACCTAGGGGACCCCATCCCAACAGGAGGAGCTTCAGGAAGTTGTAGAGAAACCATAAATGGAGGAGAAAAGAGGAGGTAGAGTGGATACATCCACTCAAGCAGAACCATCTAGAGAAGGTAGAAAAAGAACTAGGGAAGTTGATAGATTGGTGCATGATGCGAGGGAGAATGTGGGAGCTCCTTAAAATTTGCATAGACAAATGAGGTCACCCGAGAGGTACACTAGATACATGGCTCTAATGACTGAGCTTGTAGAGACCGAGCCATCCTCTTTTGAGGAATAAGTTGAGCAACTAGTTTGGGTTGATGCAATGGTGGAAGAATACAAATCCATCATGAAGAACAATGTTTGGGAAGTGGTCCTAAGATCGACAGATAAATCAATTGTGGGTTCGAGATGGATCTTCAAGGTTAAGCATGCAACAAATGGAAGCATAGAGAAGTATAAGGCCATATTTGTGGCCAAAGGATTCTCTCAAGTTGAGGGAATTGACTATGAGGAAACCTTTGCTCCCATAACAAGGTATTCATCCATTAGATCAATTCTTGCATTGACTGCATAGATGGGGTGGAAGATCCACCAGATGGATGTAAAAACAACATTTCTCAATGGTGTTATTGAGGAGGAAGTGTACATAGAGCAACGAAAAGGTTTTGAGACATTTGATCGGGAATCTCAAGTGTGCAAACTCAAGTGAGCATTGTACGGTCTCAAATAGGCACCCCGAGTTTGGTACACTCAAATTAAAAGTTATCTCATTGGATTGGGCTTCAACAAAAGTGAAGCAGATGTGAACCTCTATCATATTTTGGTAGAAGGTAAATTTCTTATCATTATTTTATATGTTATATGATTTAATATTGATAGGTGAAGAGCAACAGATCATGCACTACTTCCTTGGGTTAGAAGTATGGCAAGGTGACGGGGAATTATTTATGTCTCAAGGAAAGTATGCCACCAAGTTACTGCACAGATTTTGCATGGAGAGTTGTAATTCCATGGAGACATCTCTAGCGACCAAATGGAGGAAGGAGAATGCCACTTCACGTGAAGAGGTTGATGCTACCATTTACCGACAGCTAGTGGGTTCACTAATGTATCTTGTGAACACACGACTAGATATGTGCTATGTAGTCAACCAACTGAGCCAAGCTATGGTTAGGCCGACCAAATTGTATTGGAAGGCAACTAAACATGTTTTATGGTACCTCAGAGGCACTACCTAGTATGGATTATGGTACAAACAAACAGAGGGAGTGAAGTTGTGTGGCTTCACAGATGCAGATTGGGTAGGGAGTTCAATCGACCGAAATAGTACATCAGGTGGAATTTTCAGTGTTAGGTCCGCAACAATTTCCTGGTACAACATGAAGCAAAGGTCTGTGGCGCTCATCTCAGCAGAAGCTGAATACATGGCTGCAAGTCAAGCAACATGTGAGGTGATTTGGATGAGAAAGATACTTGTGGGACTGTTTGGTTAGGAGATGGATCCAACTGTGATCTATTGTGATAATTAGAGTTGCATTAAGCTCTCTAAGAATCCAATATTTCACGATTGATCCAAGCATATAGATATTCGGTATCATCATTTATGGGGCTGTGTGCAGAGGAGGATAATGTTGCTACAATACATTATGACAAAGGAACAAGATGCTGACATCTTGACATAGGCTTTGTCAAGAGGGAAGTTTGAATTCCACAGGTGCAAGATAAGGGTGGTTGAAAATCCCTTTCTTGCTAAGAGGGAATGTTGAGAAGTGTAATAAGAAAGGATCAATTTCCACATCAACAGACAACTTGGAGGCAGCTAATTGAGGTGGCATGGCTCTTATCACTCAGTTAGCTCAGTAAATTTGAGTTAGTGGGCTCGAAATTCAATTTGCATGTGTTGATTGCTAATTTGTAGCAATCTAGTTCAATTATTTCTAGTTGTACTCAATTAAACTAGTTCTAATAGTTAAAAGAACTAGTTGGAGGTCAGTGGTGCAGTGGAACAACAATCTAACTCAGAGATCATCCAGTTAACTGATCAATCAATAAAAAATAGCTCATGCATGCAAGGAATTTGAATTGCTTAGGTATGGTGGAGATTCCAACACAGTGTAACATCATTTTTAGACTAGTTTTGAGTGTACATGTGTTGCATGCAATCAATGGTCGATCCTTGGGATTTGCACAATCATTTTGTAGGAAATTCCTAAAAACTAGGGGCCAATTTCCTCAGGATTTACGCAAGGAAATAAGAGCTTAGGCGGAGGCAAAAATTGACTAAGTCCAGGTCAAAGCTTTTCATTGAGCAGAGAGAACAATTATTCACTTGCAGGTTGAGCTTAGAGCAAGTAAGCAATTGTAATACATTCTCTATTCATTTGATTAATGTAAGCATGCTTAAGGATTTTTTACCAGTTGGTTTCCCCTAGATAAATATTTGTACTTGTGTATGTGATTGATGCATGTTTATGAATTTTGTTCTAAACTGTGAATTAATTTCCACAGAGTAGTAGAGTAAAATTGTGTCTCTTGATTTAGATTAAATTTCTTGGGCAATTGCAATTCTATCACCATATTTCTACATATATGAATATGTTGGTATATAGTTATTAATATTTTTTTGAACTCAGGCTTCTATGATCCATATTACATTAAGAAGAGTCTTTTCGGTAGAAATCACATAGGAGAAAGTTTTGCCGACGCATTTCGAATCAGCGAGTGTGGTTCATCATCAGGACCAGATGAAGATGCAAATCATGGCACAAACTTAAATAGAGGACGATGTAAAATCCAAGCAGATACACCCAAAGAGATCACATCCCGCCGACCAAACTAGTGAGAGCCTAACCCCGAAGGCATCGAGGATAATTCACTCTGTGACCTCCCAATTGTAAGGTGCTTTAACAACGAGACCTCGACCAATTGAGCTAACCTTTGAAGCTTTAATTTTTTAAATTTTTATTATAATAGTAAAGATAAATAAAATTAAAATAATTAAAAAAATATAATAAGTCAAGATTTATAAGATGTGAAATTAAAATTAAATCAAATAATAAAATATAATTTTTCAAAATGGACCAAATTTGCAAAAATTTCAGAATTTCATATACAATTTATTTTCAAAAAATTCAAAAAACACATATATATATATATATATTTTTAAAAGCTGTATAAACCCATTAATATTATTTTTTAAAAATAAATTATTATATATTATTAATAAAAATTAAAATCAATCCACATCATGTAAAAATGGAAAAAGACCTTGACACAACCACTCCAATAAAATGTGTATATTTAGCAACATGCATGATTCTTGCATTGTTTTAGGGTGTAACGAGGCTTCACCGTTCCTACGCTCCTCATCTTTTTGGTTTTGTATTTTTGAAGCGCAATTATTTTCTGGCAATGGAAACCCTAGACTATTGAGATAAGGCCCACAAATTACTAGAGGTTAAGCATTTGTTTATAATATTGTCCTTCAACTTTCTAGTGATGAGGTCCCCACATTAAGCTCGAGGGAGCCCGGAAGGCTCTAGAAGAGTAACGTTGGGAATTTGTTTATGTGGCGTGCACAATGCCACTACCACAAAAGGGTTTCGATACAAATTGGCCCCAAATTTATATGTCGCCATAGTTTTTGCTAACCTTACCCATTCAAGCTAAATGTAGCGATTGCTTAAAGTTTGGAATATAAAATTATAAAGTGAAATTAAAGAGCCGTTGGACATTGGGTATTTAAATAAAAATAACACACAAGCCATTATTTAAGGAAACATATATTCTTATGTAATTTTTTTAATAAAAGGGCCAAGGAAAAAATTATGTGATTATTAAGGTTTACGAAATTTTTCAAAGAAAAAGTGAATAAATATTTTTTCTATTTAATATATAAATGATTATTAAAACACATATTTGTAATATATTTTTATAAATTTTTAATAAATAAAATATTTTCATTATTTTTTTTCTAGTTAAGATTAATCTAAATATTCATGAGAATTTGAATCAGTGATCTATCGAATTACCGTCAATCCAAAATTCCAGGGGCAAAATATTTTTATTATTAATCAAATCCTATTTTTTAAATTTAAAATGAAATAAAAATAATCTAAAAACATAAAACGGAGACTTATCAAAACTTTATTCAAATGTTATATCCCAAACCAACTAACATTCAAAAAAATATTTATTTAACCAACGAACATTCCAGAGTTTAGAAATCTTAGACTCACACTAATTAAAAATTTATTGTAATCTTACAAAGCTTTACCATAACTATTTACCTTAAATGCCTCGTAAAACTTTTCAATCCCGAACGGTTCCCCGAGATCTTTTTTTTTTGGGCAGCCGACGCATCTCCCTTTTGCTAATAAAGTTATTTTTTAAGAATTCAGCCTTAATACATGGAGGAGTATTTATCTCTAACCTTCTCTAAAGTTTTATTTTTTTAAATTGGACTTTCGTTTATATATATCTCTAACATTCTTTAAAGTTTTATTTTTTTATTTTTAACTACTGGATTTTCGTTTATAATTGAAGTATTCACCTTTAATAAGGAAGAGTATTTACTTTCATATTTATTTATTTAATTTAATATTTTTTGAATATTTATTTCTCATGTTTTTTAAAGTTGTCTTTTCTGAATAATTGTAAAGATATTATTTTTATATTTAAAGATTTCCTCATAGAGTTGTCTTTTTCATTATTGAAAAGCGAAATATATAAAGTTGACTTGAGTTTATTGTAATAGTTAAAATGATTGGAAAGTAGGTTTTATATTAGTTTTATTTAAATTTAGACTTTATAAAGACAAGTTGTGATAATGAAGATAGAAAGGTAAATATTTTTAGGAGCGAGATTTTATGTGGGCATGTTTTTAAATATCTTGATTTTTGTTAAATAGTAAATTATTTAAGGAGCTTAGGTTTTGTGATTTATATTTATATTATAAGAAGATTTGTTTTTGAAAAAAATCACATCAAAGAATATTTGTCTATGTGTTGCAAATTAAATAGTGTGGTTCATGTTAGGACAAGATGAAGAATCGGATCATGGCAACGGGTTAAATATATAGACAAATCAAGATGAAGAATCAGATCATGGAGCAGGGTAAATAGATAGAGAGATCCTTCCAACAAATATAACGAAATGACTATAAAATGACTACTTTTGACTGGGTCAAAAAATAGGGGAAAAATTAATTTAATCAAACACTAATTATTTAATGTTTGATTAAATTAATTCTTCCCCTATTTTTTGACCGAGTCAAAATTAACAGTTTCTTTATAGCCATTGGAAGGCTCTGTCTATCTATTTAACCAACTGCCATGATCTGATTCTTCTTCTTATTTATTTATTTATTTATTTTTCTATAAAGTAAATTATAGTTTATTAGACAGATCCAACCACTGTGGTTCATGTCAAGACAAGATGAAGAATGAGATCATGGCAATGGGTTAAATAGATAGAGATTCCAACGAATATAAAGAAACAACTACCACTGTGGTTCATGTCAAGACAAGATTGAAGAATGAGATCATGGCAATGGGTTAAATAGATAGAGATTCCAACGAATATAAAGAAACAACTACCACTGTGGTGTGGTTCATGTCAAGACAAGATTGAAAAATGTGATCATGGCAATGGGTTAAATAGATAGAGAGATCCTTCCAACGAATATAAAGAAACAACTATAAAACAATTATTTTTCACTGGCTCAAAAAATATGGAAAGAATTAATTTAATCAAACACTAAATAATTAGTCTTTGATTAAATTAATTCTTTCCCTATTTTTTGAACCAGTCAAAATTAACCGTTTCTTTATAGCGTTGGAAGGCTCTGTCTATCTATTTAACTTTTGACTAGGTCAAAAAATAGGGAAAGAATTAATTTAATCAAACACTGATTATTTAGTGTTGATTAAATTAATTTTTCCCCTATTTTTTGACTAAGTCAAAATTAACCGTTTCTTTATAGCCGTTGGAAGGCTCTGTCTATCTATTTAACCCGCTCCCATGATTTGATTCTTCATCTTGTCTATTCTTTGATGGTTTTTTTAAAAGATAAATCTCATGTTTGATTTGTGAATACTATTAAAAATATTTTAGAATATTTGATGGAGGTTAAATTCCTACCATCCACCTAATAATTTTTTATAACTAAATTAAAATCGTGGAAATCCTATTTCAAAATAGACGCACCTATTGGCATAACAAGTCGTTTATAATGTTTGATTACCATTATAAAGTTGGTTTGTGAGGGCTTTACTTCCCATTAAACCACTGATTCAAATCTTAATCCATTAAAAAAAAGTGAAATTCATTAAAGATAGTGCAAAGTCTTATTTTTAAAAACATAAAACATTTACCCCATTTATAAAAAGTAAAAAAACTTTTGGTAAAAATCACATCATTAGAGTTTTATCTATGCATTTCCAACCATTCACCGTGATTCATCTTACTTTTCATAATATGAATCACATAAACCTAAATTCAAATATTTACCCATTTTTAAAATATATAATATTTACCTTTATTTTATCTATATATAATTGTTTTAATATTTAAAATGAAATTAATTTAATTAGTTTACATTTTTAATTATTTATATAATTTATTAAAATAAATTTGATATATTTTTTTATTATTTAAATTATATTTTCAAATATATAAAATGATTAAACAATTAATTTATATAAATTTAAAATCTCAAACTCTATCATTCTAATAATTTAACCGGATTTCAAACAAATCCCATTTAAAAATATACCAAAAAACATTAGAAAACATAAAACATTTAAACCAACAAACCCTATATTAGAAAAAAATATAAAATATTAGAAGATAAATAAGATCCCGAGACAACCTAGCTTCTTGAAAATATGCAAAGAGTCTTACAGATAGCATCGAGAAATGGCGGGGTTGAAATTAAATAATTATGAATTAAATTTAAATACTCTTTTTGTAAAATTAGATTTCTCTTAATCTCTTCTAATTGATTTATGCCATTCTTAAATTATGGAAAAGTATTTAAAAAACTATTTTATATATAAATTAAAAAACTATTTTACTTTTAAAATTTTAATATAACAAAATATTATTTTAAAATAATTTTTAATATCTTATTTAAACATTCAAAAAATCAAATATTACTAAACATAAATAATAATAAAATTAACATCTCACAATGAAAATAACACTTTTCTTAAGATACCATTTACATTAACCTAACCTCTTTTTTTTTTAAAATTAATAAGATTTACATAATTTTTATTTTTATCTTAACCTCAAAAGCATTCGGGATATATCAAAATCTAATTCAAAAATCTAAATCAATTAATATTATTATTATCCACTAATTAAAGTAAAAAATGTTCCGGCCATATCATGGTGCAGCGAGAGTTTGCATGATCCATGTATGGTCATGGTCATGATGACGTGTATGATGATGATTGGTGATGAGTATGTGGAGTGGGGTGGTTGGAGGTTCAATTGGTTCACGTTTGAGATATCGGATCATCCGACGGCTGGAAGATGGAGTCCCCACATTGCCGGACTGAACATGTACCGTTGGATTCCAAGGGACAATATAATAATTCCCCTCCATAAGAAATCTCCTCCCACCTTCCTTTCCTCCATCGAGAAGAAAGCTCTCGTTAATCTTCTCGCGTGTTGGTTTCATCCCACCGCAGCGATCGAGTCCAACAAAAGTGTCTGAGTCCCTGGACCGTCCGATCAGCGCTGGCTGATTTCCAGGCCCTTTCTTTAGAGAGCGGGCCTCATCTTTCCACGTTTTTTCTTTAAAAACTCGTCTTCCCTTAAAGCAGCCTCTCCATCTCTCGTCTTTCCCCATTGTCCCGCGTGCCTGACACCTCTTTTCTCTCTCTTTCTTTCTTTGTGTATTCTTATAAGTGGTTTTGTCGAGTCCGTTTTTGACGCTCAAGGCGGTTTTGCTTCGGCCTCTGGAAAACCTGCCGTCAAGGCGCTTGGATTTCTTTTCCGGCCTCTAAAGCGTTTTCGAGGCAAACGAGCCCCTGGCCTCGACATACGTCTGGTTAAGACCACAATCTTTCTTCTGTAAGAAGTGGCCTCCCCCTGGATCTCGGCGGTTTTCCGGTTTTCAAGATTCCGGCCTGTTCGCAACTTAGGGTTTGAGTGGCTGTGCAGTTTGAAAACTGCTTTTGTTTCTGCTAGCGGTTTTGCATTTATCGGAAGCCCGAGCATTGTAGAATGCCTTTGTCGGCCAGATTTGGAACCGTGGTTTGAAGGGCTGTTTGGAAGGAAGCGGTATTCCGGGGTTTCTGGTTTCTTCGGAGCTGGAGGACGGTAGTCAGGGTTTTTACTGCGGTGATTTCTGGTGCAAATCCATGGCGTCTGAGCCCGTGGTCTCAGAGATGCAGGCTGAGAAACGTATCCTCTCTTTAACAGGAAATTTTGGCTTTGGTTTGATTTTATGGTAATCGAACGTGTGACCTGTGGTCAGATTGTGTACAGGACTTTATGCAGCAATTTTTATTTTTGTTTGCGTGATTTTGGGGTTCTCATTTACCGTTCTGTATTTGGCCGGAGTTTAAAGATAAAGATTAAGAGGCTCGTGTTTCTTTACATTGAAAAGTAGCGGTCTTTGGCTCCCTTTCCTTTACTTATAGCGGTCTTCATTTAAGTCCCTGAATTTACTCCGTTTTCCCCTCTCTTCATAAGGAAAAAGTAGTCAGGATTTTAATTTGATCTTAATATTTGTTAGTTTTCTTTTAGGGTTTTTTCATGCTTAGGGTTTGAAAGGCTTTGAAATATTTTGGAGTTATGGTTATCTTTCCACTTCTTTGAGGTTTTAAGATGTTTGAAGATATGCACTCTTGGAAAGGTGGATCCTTGACTTTCTGTGTCGTCCAGAGGTAGGCGAAATGATGCAGAACATGAAAATTCAAGACTCTGCACAAGCTTCGGCAGTGGAAACGAACGCCAACATTGCGAAAGAGGTATGATCGCATGTCCAGCGTTTGTCCATAGAGTGTCTGGGTTTTCCTCTTACTGAGGTTATTTGGGTGCTGAAAAGCCAAGTTTCTGTTTGCTTTTGTTAGCCTCTGATGTCCATGTATTCATTGTGTGAATTTGCCTTCCGAGTTTAATAGGAAATGGAGTATTTGTATCTCATTTTTGCCACCGTTGCTGATGCTCCCATGATGTGGGTGTTTTTTTGTCTTGGTGAACGGCGTTTATTATTATTGTTATGGTTTCTGCAATGTGTGGCATGATTTTGATTTTGAGCTGGCAAAGCTCAGTGTTCTTAATGGCTTGGGATCTTGAGACCACGCGCATCAAGCAGTTATTGCATTGTTAAGATGAAACCTGAGGATTGTGTCAAATATTTGCGGATTTTGTCCTGCAAGGTCACGGACGAACAAATGAACTCATGATAAATGGGTTTTGCTTGTATTCTGTCCATATGAAAGGTTCAAAGATTTAACAGGAATTTTTTGGGGGGCTGTTGACCGAGGGCGGCTCAAATGTAACTTCTTCGTGGGTCTGTTGGCCCATAGCTCGTAACTCGTTTTGGTTAGCAGTTTGAATGCCTTGGGAGTACATCTTGCATTTATTAGGATGAAACCTAAGGTGTCCTTCAAAGTTTTGTATGCTCGGCTCTCTCTTTCAAGGTCTTGTTCAACCAATTCAACTCATGAGATGTAGAGGTCTTTATTGGATAGGAAAGTTTTATAGATTTTTCTGGAGTATTCTTAGTGATCACTGCTAAATAACTCGTTGCTTTCTTAGATTAAAGATCGTTTTGATTGTTTACATGAGATGTTGTTCTTTTCAGTTTCGTTCTGAGGATTTGATACAAAATAATATGACCGGGTGTTATGATAATGTGTGTGGGATTCTTCGTATATATATCATGGCGTTATAACTTCCTCCATTGGTTTATATTCGAAAGTTCTAACCGTCTACATTATTAACAGCCTTCTCAATATAATTCTGATGTCATATGTTCATGTGTTTGATAAAGTAATCTCTTTTTTCTCTGTATCCAGGCACCTGGGCCAGAGGGGAGCCCTTCTGATGCCACTTCTTCTGTAACATCACTGGGAGATTCTACCAGTACAAAGGACAGTGAGTTGGAGCAAGAAAATGTGGTGGAAAATGGGTTATATTATCCACCAAATAACTACTATGGCTTCTATTACCCAGGTCAGTTGTTTTGAAATTAAATAGCAGTGGTGGCTTTGAATGCACTTATATCCGCTGGCCTTTATTTTGTTAAATTTGATATTGCATGATGTATTGTCTGACCATTTTTTCTTAGCAGGTTATGAAGTCGTAGGTAATGAATGGGATGAGCATGGTGCTTATCTTGGAATGGATGGCTTGGAGATTCCTTATACAGTAAATCTTATTGGCTCTGCACCTTAGTTTCTTATTGGCTCTACTCCTTTTTGTGCTTGTTTGATATTTTATTATTATCCGAATGCACTGTCTCATTGGCATTATGTATGCTTGCAGGGAATCCAAGCTGAAAATGGACCCTTGTTATACTATATGCCAGGTTATGGTTACACTCAGCCTGCTTATAATCCTTATAATGCATACTTTCCTGGTGCTATGGTTGGGGCTGATGGTCTTCTTGCTCATCAGCCATATTATCCCAGTCCTATGTATCAACAACCCCTCACTTCTCCAGCCTATTTTCAGCCTCCTGTAGCATATGGATCGGAAGTTACACCAGCTTTTTCATGGGAGTCGGGACTTGCAGTTGCAGATCGGGCAAATGGAAATACCTACAATGGAATTGCAGCAGGTGGGCCAAGAACAAGCCATTCCACAGCGGCTGTTCCCTCCCAGGTGCCATATTCGAAGGCTATACCACCAGCAAGGAAACAGAATGCTGCTTTGGATTCAAAAGGAGCAGCTCAGCCATCTGAGGGACTGCAATCATCACATTCAGTTTCTGCAGGTCAACCTAATATTCACTCTATAGGCTCTCAAAGCCAGAGTGGGAGGCCTGTGAATAAGGTTTGTATTGTTGTTTTGTTTGGATCTTGTCCTATGTTGTATCCAGATATTTGTTGTTCACTATCTCATAGATGTGTTTTATTTCCAGATCCCATCACATGGTTCTACTGGTCAAACTGCAGCTTTACCAAAAGGCTACGTACCGTTAGGAAAAGTTGCGGGTTGTTCAAACCAAGGCAAGGCCAATGTTCTGTATCCTAATAATGCTGCAGATTTCAAACCCAATGGGCATGAATACCTTGCTGGTGACAGATTGAAGACGCGAGCAAAGGTCAATGGAAATGGGAATTTGGATGTCCTCAATGAACAGAATAGAGGTCCTCGAATCAACAAGATGAGGAACCCCTGGTTATTACCTGATGTGAATACTGGGGCTCATGGCCTGGTGGAAAATACTGAAAATTGTGGTCCTGAGGTAAATAGGGACCAATTTAACCTGGCAGATTTTCCCACAAAATATGATAATGCGTTTTTTTTTGTGATAAAATCTTATAGTGAGGATGATGTGCATAAGAGTATTAAATACAATGTTTGGGCAAGCACTCCAAATGGAAATAAGAGATTAGATGCGGCATATCAAGTTGCGCGGGAGAGGTCTGGTGGAAATCCTGGAAGCTTTCCCGTTTTCTTATTTTTTTCGGTTAGTATTATTTGTGGACTTATTATTTTTTGGGGAGCGGTTTGGGAAGGGGGTTAATTCTTTGATGGTCATTTTATACTACGATCAGTGGTCATGATTCCATTTCTTTGGACATCGTAGAGAATGAATATGCTAATATTTACAAATATGAGTGCAGGTTAATGCGAGTGGTCAGTTCTGTGGAGTGGCAGAGATGGTTAGCTCGGTGGATTTTAACACGAGCATGAATTTTTGGCAACAAGACAAGTGGAATGGTTTCTTCCCTGTAAAATGGCACATCATTAAAGATGTTCCCAATTCCCATTTTCGTCACATCATTTTGGAAAACAATGAGCACAAACCTGTCACAAACAGTCGAGATACGCAAGAGGTGACCATTATTTAATCCTCTTACTTCCATGTTTGAACCCCTTAAAATTTACTTTCAATACTAATATTCGAAATTAAAAGCTGAAATTTCCGAGAGGTGTACACTTTCTATTAATACATTTCTTTTTATGCAGATAAAGTTCACACAAGGTATTGAGATGTTAAGTATCTTCAAGAACTACTCGGCAAAGACATCAATACTTGATGATTTCATGTTTTATGAACATCGTCAGAAAGCAATGCAAGATAAGAAGAGACAGTCAAATCAACCTGAACAGCTCCAGGTAAGCAGGATTTGTTATATGGATTGTATTTCTAGTTGTTGTGTCGTTGAGATTATCTTCTGTTTAATGACAAAAAGCCAAACCATTTTTCAGCCAGCAGTGCTAGCGGATGCTGTCCAGAAAATGGGATTGGGTGAACAGTTGGATAAAGCTGCTGAAGAAGCTAGAAATCACAGTGATCGCAGGCCTGCAAATGGCAATCAGCTTTCAGACTCGAGTAATAACAAGAATACTGCGTTGGAGCCTTCTTCTGTGAGAAAAGAACAGATTGCACCATCAAAGCAAGTTGATTTGAAAAAGAATGAATCAAGAAGGCTAGGTGACGAATCAAGTAAAAAAGAATAGTGATGAAAGTCCGAGTGTTTAAAAATCGGATTTTCTGATACATAATGTATGGATAGGAAGGTTTTTGGCTATATTTGGTATTCTCCTTGTGGCCACCAGTAATCTCAAAACCAGTTTTTTTGCCGTGTGCTGGGATGAATGTGTTACAGAATATGGCCCCCCAATAGCATTGTCACCGACACCAATATCCCAGTGGAACTGGTAGCGTTATTAGAGTGGGCCAATTGTACAATAGTTGCCTTCATAGAGAACGGCACCAGCAAAAGAATGACATATAGGAAAGTTCCTCCGCCACAACTGCCGCAGTAATATTAGGGACCACATCATCCTTCTTGAGTGGTTTTGATTTGATGATTCCCTTCTTTGACCCGAGGATATATTTTGGGCTGATATTCCAGTATGATGTTTTTGATACAGAAAACTGATTTCTTCAGGGGCCTTGCCTTGCAGGTTGGAGATATATAGTAATTTCCTCAAAAGACAGTTAAACTAGGAAAGTGGTTTTCAGGATTTCACAGAACAGAGAGTGTATTTAATGTTTCGCTGGCCCATGGGGCTAGATTCAAATGCAAGCATTCCAATTGTAAAAATCTGCTGGATAAAATTAAAAAGACGAGCTTGTGCCAGCAGTCTACAGCAATGAAATTTATTTAGGCTATCAATTCTGATTAAAAAATACATGGCCATTTTTGATGATCTGTGGCGTAGAATGTTGTGTGATTGTGTTGCTATACAAGCAGTTTTAACTCAAACAATTGTATTTGCAATTCTGGTAAAATCTTATGTTTACATTATTTGTTAAAATGTGTGACTTGTTATAATATGCTGTTGATTGGTGGGGCATTGTCACTAAAAGGAAAGTCACAGATTGATTAGTTTAGCATCTTGATAGGGGCCCCAAGTACAGGTTCTCTTAAGCAGATCATCATAAGGAACAATGCGGTTGAGAAAGATGACTTCTATAAGGAAACCTTTTCTGGAAAACTAAAATTTGTTTAATTGAAAAAGTAATTATTCAATTCTCGGCAAAAACAGCATCTTCCAGAGAAGACAACATATTGGGAATAAAGGTGAATTGACTTCTCATACGCTACGCAACTCCTAAACGCGAATAATAGCATGAGTAAAATATTGATTTTAAAAAGCATTTTCTTTTTCTTTGAGAGGAGAGAAGAGGTATATGAGACGCCTACCCACCACGATGGTTCCCTTTACATTCATTAAAAGGCATCTCCTCCGAATTGATTTATCTCAAAATATTAGGAAACTCTTAATTTGAAAATGGGGTCGAAAATGTCAAAGCGCAACATCAATTAAAATCCTCTGCACATCATCACTTGCAGATTTGTATATATAAAGGCTGTTCTGTTATGCAGTGCCTCAATGAAGTATCCAATTTGAAATTTGTTCGTGGCTTATAAACAACAGGTCTTCTGTGCCTCCTCTACACTCATTCTGGGGTTGAGGAGCACTGATAGATTTTCAACAGAATTACTTGGATGACAACTTGTATATTTTATTACTTGAAAGGTTCAGTGTCAGTGTTTGTTTTTAATGATGACTTATTAATCTTAGTTTAATAATGAGTATGAATAATTAATGTGTAGATAGCAATAACTTATTAATCTTCAATATAATAGTGACTTTGAATAACGAATGCGTAGATATTAATAATAATTTGTATATGTATCTCATTAATTGGAATTTGTACCATCATCGGTCGTACTCATTTTTGAAGCGACATTTTTTTCCAAATTTTAAAATATAAAAAGGTCTAATTAAATTCAGATGATCTGTCACTCAGATTGGAATTGGCTGAAACAAAGGGAACATAATCATAAAATATATATGCGAAATTATTTTTTCCGGTATTGTGATAGATTTAAATTCAATTATTTTTTCCGGTATGTGATAGATTTAAATTCGGTATGTGATAGATTCGAATTTGAGTTGAATTTAGGTTGACATAACAAAGTTTTGTAATGAGTTATGTGATAGATTTGAATTTGAGATGAATTTAGGTGGATATAACTCAGTTTTTATTAGCCATTATTTGAGATCACTATTTAATAAAATTACCAAAAACTGGATTTAATCAATTTACCTGAAATACCATTCTTAAAATGAAATATTTTTAGAAAAATATTCCAAAATATGTATTTCATTAAAAAAAACCAACATTGTAATATAGCTCCCGCTCATTTCCTCAGAGTTGAGGATGGACTAGAACAACATTGTAATATAGCTCCGCTCATTTCCTCAGAGTTGAGGATGGACTAGGATGGACTAAGTTGCCGGGAGGTGAAACCTATTATGAGAACTTCGGATGGAATGGTGCGAGGCATTTGGTTTAATGTGATTTGGAACCTAATTCTGGCAACATTTGTTGTAGTTCGTTGGATTCAAAAGTTGGAAAGAGCTCCAAATTCAGTGGCACGCACTATATGACAAGCATCCGTGAATACTCACCTTATATTTGAGAATTTATATGTGAGAAAGTGAGGGGTGAAGAAAAGTAAAAAATTCAAAACATCTACAAATGATACACAAATGAATGTAACTCAAAGTACAAGGAGAAGGAAAACATAAGTACAAGGAGAAGGAAAACATTTCTAATGCTAAAACCTACACAAAAGATGAAACCACAGCTGTTTTTTTCATACCAGTTTTTAAATAAAAAATAAATTTTTAAATTAAAAAATAATAAAATCAATTTTTTTTTTAATTTATAAAAATTAATAAAAATTAATATTATATTATATTATATTATATATAAATTAAAAAGCTTTTTGTTTGTTTGCAAAACCAAATTTTAATAGTAAATTACATGTTTTTTATTGAATATTTGTTTACATTTTGTTGGGAAAAACACAGGGAGTGTTGTTTTATCCAATGTGTAACAAAATAGTAAATTACATGTTTTTTATTGAATATTTGCTTACATTTTGTTGGGAAACACACAAGGAGTGTTGGTTTATCCAATGTGTAACAATTTCCTGTTTTTTATTGAATATTTGCTTACATTTTGTTGGGAAACACACAAGGAGTGTTGGTTTATCCAATGTGTAACAATCTCCTTTCTAGCGCGAGCTTGGGGTGTATCGAACTCGTACTAGGTTTATCCAATGTGTAACAATCTTCTCTCTAGCGTGAACTAGGGTGTGTCGAACTCGTACCATGACTCTGATACCACTTGTTGGGAGTGTTGGTTTATCCAATGTGTAACAATCTCCCCTCTAGCGCAAGCTTGTACCATGCCTTTGATACCACTTGTTGGATATCATGATTGTTGTTAGACCAAATCCTGTAGGTGTAAGTCAACGACCACATTGCCAAAGATAATGATCAAATTAGTCAATGTCACGAAACACACATTCTAATTTCTCTATGTATGAATTTTCAAACTAAAATATTCATTGTGAATATTATATATAGGAAAAATATTATTCACCGCCAATATTATATATATGAAAAATATTAAATATTTAAAAAATAGAGGTGGCATGAGATTTGAATGTGAGACTTGATGGTGACTAAACCCCCACTCAAACCAATTAATTTATAGCACACATGTTATATAATATAAATTATTATTCAATTTAGAAAAATGTAGGGGAAATGCATGTAATAAAGCAAACCAATATTTACCAACTTAGATCCATCTTAACTTTGGATCTACCAAATTTTGAGAGAGATCAAATTTCTTTAATTAATTATTATTAATTTTATAGTTTTTGTCCAATAATTTTTTTATAAGTCAATATGTTTAACAAGACATTACAACATCTCCATCATATATATATATATATATTTTAAATTTGATTTTGACAGAGTCATGTTAAACAATACAACATCTCTATTATATTGAATTAAAAAGAGCCATTACAACATCTTTATCATATTGAGCTTGAAAAAACCTCATGATACAATGGACATAATCCATCTTAACTTTGGATCTACTAAATATTGAGAGAGATGAAATCTCTTTAATTAATTATTATTAATTTTATGATTTTTTTTTCCAATTTTTTTTTATGGAGTCAAGATGTTAAACAAGACATTACAACATCTCCATCATATATATATATTTTAAATTTAATTTTGACAGATTCATGTTAGACAATACATCTCTATTATATTGAATTAAAAAGAGCTATTACAACATCTTTATAATATTGAGTTTGAAAAAACCTCTTGATACAGTCCATATAATTTTTAAATATATACTGATATAATTTTTTAAATATATACTTATATCAATCAATTTAAATATGATATTTAATTTTTTTCATGATATATAATAATTAAACTTGCCATTTTAACTATAAATAATATAATGTAATAATTAGAATATTGAGTTGTTAATATATTTTAATTATATATATATATATATATATATATATATATATATATATATATATATATATATTTATTTAAAGAAATGAATATAAATTTATTTTTTAATCTTCTTAGTAGAATATTTTATAAATATGTATTAATTAAAAACTTTAAAGTCAAAACTTACCAAGAAGATATACAAAATGGATGTTGAAATAAGCCATAAAAGCTATAAAGTTTTTGTGGATTAAGACAAAAGGTTTAAACATACAAAATTGCAAAATTGACATTTTTGTGGATTAAGACAAGAGGTTTAAACATACAAAATTGCAAAATTGACATTTAAAAAAATATTTTAAACGTACAAACTAAATGAGATAAGAGTAAATTGTTATACAAATGTTAATATAGAAAAATTACATATTATTAAAGCTAAATAGAAGATGAGATATTTAAGGATGAATCATAAAAGAGAGGTAGCATTTGGAATACTGGAAATGTCATTGATGCTCGTCTTAGTTTTAGAGGGTTCTAAAATTGGATGATGCTGGTCATTAATCTATGGGGTAGATGATAGTTGCAAGTGAGGTCGAGGATGCATTGCAAACACAGTGATTAAAGGTGGCTCAAGCTATTGGCTTCACGCTGTCGAACCTTGGAGACTTAACGTCTAGATCGAAGAAACCAACATGTCCATTTGTCTCTTGAGTTGCAACAAAATCCCCATTATGTACTAAAAATTAAACTTGATACTGGGATTAAGCTTCTTGGTGTCTTGTCTCACATAGCTTTCAAAAGTCCATGAATTCAAGTCCAATGAGTGAAGAATTTGATTGACATAGAGAGAAATCGGTAAATTGGAGAGTCTAATAGAAAAAATCCTAGGGTGTTTAGATACGCACTAAGAGGGGAGTTTGAGAGGCACTTGGAGGTTGTCACCAAAGATGAATAATAACTTGAAAAGAGGAGCGCTAACAAGTCATGAGGGAGAAGGAGGACTAAATGAATTCCTGAAGCTCTCACAAGGTACCAAAAAGTGGTGGATCTAGTTATGTGGTATAGGAATTATCCCACCTTGTAGCATGGGAGCCATCGCCAAGCATTCAATAGAGGAAGTGAGTGAGAATTAGAGCATGATATTGTGGTGTGCGGGTAAAATTATTTTAGCCTTGACGTTATGGAAGAATTATGACTTGTGTTGCACCATCTGTTAGAATGGTTCTAATGTGTGTGCTTTAAGTTGGCTATTCTGGAATTGATTGTTCATATATTTGTTCGTTGGTGACTAAGGACCCCCATGTTTGCTTTGTAGCCACATTTTCGTTGGAGTCAACAATGCATTTGTGTTTATAGACCATTCTAGAGCTTTTAATTTATCACTTATTTGACAAATTATTTTTAGAATGGGCACAAGATTTATGTTTGTAGGGAGTCTTGGAAACCATGCACTGGATAATTAGGCTAAAATCACTCAACACTCATAGCTTTCTAACTTGCATACTTGTAGCTTGATGAAGTCCTTGTAAAGTGCATATACTTTTGCTCTATCCTTAGTCATTATTCCAAGATTCCATTTGAAGGAATAGTCCCTCCCACACTAGCGTCACCTACTTAAATACTCTGTTCTTGAATCATGGATACATGTTAATTTTTACAATATTATAGTATAAATATTGTGTCCACTATTTGGTTTGATGCATTCTCTTTAAAGTATGTATATTTAATTTTAATCGTGAAGGGAGAGTGAGATTAAACATCATCAAGTGGAAACACTGGTACCTCCCCTCATTTCAAGCATAGTACCTAAGGTAAACCCTAGAATCTTTAGGTCATAAAGCCAATTAGAAAGAAGACTCTAAGCCATTACAACAATTTATACCCATTATGAGCCCAACATGTCACTCGTGAGAATTGAACTTGGGATAGTTAACATTCATTCCTAGCATGTAGATTTTCACAGTTCATAACTTGATGACGATGAAGAGTGCCAGACCATGAATAAATAAAGTAGAATCTAGCCGTTAGAGATAGGATATACCATTAGGGATAGTGAAAAGGATTTGAACGCTGATGAAATAATACTTAATTATTTTTATTTTATTATTAATTATTGAAGATACAAGAATTAAGTAATAAAGTAATAAATTTATCTTTAATTTTTAATCTAGTCAAATCAAAATGATTGTTATAGAGTTTAATTATATTTACAATCGAAAATGAGATCTATAATTTACTATTAAATAATATCATTAAATTTAGTATTAAACAATATTAATTTAATAGTGGATTGGAGTAAATTATAGGGAAATAAATAAAGCATTAAGATTAAATTATTTAAATTATAATAAATTAGATTAATATTATTTGGTCAAATTCACACTAGTACTAGAAATTAGGGTTTAATATTTATATTAGGGTAGAATTGGACTATACAATTAGTTAGTGATTAGATTCAAATTATGAAATAATATTAAACTAGAATAAAATAATAAAATTTTAGATTAAAATGAAATTAATTTTAGATTAGAATTAATTTAGCACAAAAGGAATTAAATTATATGATAGTATTAGGTTAGGATTATAAAGAGAAAAAAAATGATTGAGATAGGATATAATTTAGATTATAGGAAAAAGATAAAGAATTAAAAAGGGGATTAATAATATTAATATTAATACTAAAAGGATAGAGGGAGGGGAGGGGGTTGCGTGTAGAGAGGGGGTTTACATTAGGAAAGAGACTGGAAGAAAAAAGCATGGGGGGAGGTGGGCGCACTTAAGAAGGGTAAGGATTGACATTAAAGGACAAAAAATGAATAGTAGGCTATCGACATTGGCTTAACTAAAACCCAACTTCCTGATTGAAGTTGTTAGGGTGATTTTCACTTTCAAGAGCTTCCCTAATGAAACGGTCTAGGTGGAAGGGGACAACATAATTTTGGATTTGTCAAAACATATTAAATGCTTGGGAGCATCATGTGATGGCGAATTTAGCAATTCTTTTATGGTAGGTGGGTTTTGAAGGACCTCCCAGTTTGTCCTATGTAGGGCATTCCACGGGAGAAAGGGATCTCATACACTCTAGGGCCAAGCATAGGGTCATTCTTTTCCTTGGTTATTCTGAAGAGCTTCTTGTCTCATGGCATGCCTAAACTCCAAGCCTTTCCCATCTCAATCACATTTCTCCTCACATCCATTTCATTATGGAGCTTGAAGAAAATAATTCCCTCCCATTTGTTGATGTCCTTGTCTTTTGCCTCCCTTACCCACAATGTCTATAAGAAGCACACTCATACTGATAGGTACGTCCATGCCAACTCTCACTAGTATCCTTCTCAAAAGTCTGTTGTGCTTAAAACCCTTGTTAACTGAGCCATTCAAATCTCCTCCTCTTAGTCCTTTCCCAATGAAAAATATTGTCTCATCAAAGCTATCAAAGCCAATGGGTTCTCCTCTGCACAAATAAAAAAGAATTTCCATTCCGCTCTTCACACCAATCCATAAAACTTTCTATCATTCTTCCCTTAGCTAAAGTCTCCCTTCCCTATATTCAGGGAGTTACTGATCACATTTCCAAAATCCTTTCTAAAAGGAACATAAAAACCCTAATCAAGCCCCAAACAATCCTCAATCAACGCTTCAATGTTGAATTTTCCTTGGGCCCTAGATTTGGTCTGAGGCTAACTAAGCACACTAGAAAACTAGGAACCCCCAACTTACAAGCACTTTGCACATAGACACATTGAGCCCAAAGCTTGATTTTTTATTAGTCCATCAATAAAAAGTAGACAAACACATTGAGACCAAATCTTGATTTTTTATTAGTCCATCAATAAAAGAATCATGTGTCTCCTATACCGGGGATCATGGCCCCCAAATAACTAGTACACACTAGTATACAAAACTAGGGCTTGCGATCTACTTCTTTAGATCTACAATCTGCCCAAAAGAACAAGAACAAATACACATTAATTACTTGTTGATGTAGCCATTTTATCACCAACTGTTTCTGTCTTTATTTATCAATGTCACATGGTCGTACTTTGCCACTTTCACACAATGATCTGGCTCCTTCCATATCTCTATCATACACAACGTCTCATAGGGTATTCAATCCTTCAAATACTCTTCATATCAACCCAAATACTTCAACTACACATAATAGATTTGTCCTTCAAACTCACCACATATTAGCCCTCAAAAACACGCTGTTCACACATTCATTTGTGAACAAACTTCTTCATTATCTCGACAACCCATCTTCCTCTCTCAGAACAACAATACTCTTTATTCCTTGTTGGCCTCTAAATAACCCTGAGGCAACTACGTCTAATATAAAATCCTTTTAAGCCCTTTGCCCCCCCTTCCTTTATTTGTGGCCTCCTTAGATAAGCTTTAGCCTAGTGTGCCAGGTGTCTTGAGACCTTTTGACCCTGTTCCTTGACTCCTGTATCTTTTCAGCCCTGCAACTAGGGCTTAGACTCAACTACTTCAATGAAAAAAATTCGGTTTAGGGCACTTTCCTTTAGCATATCCTCTCGGCAACCCTCCCTTTGATCAACCAGTAGATAAATACATAACTTGGGTAGCTTGTTAAGGTCTTGGCCCACTATGTTGAGAAATATGAGGCCTTACTGCCACCTTCTAGGGTTGCGGTCATCCTCTCCTTGACATAAATAACTTTGATCTATCACCTTAACACATAACTTCAATCTCGACCTTCTTCTAGATGTCTACATGTCCTCCAAGGTACTCCAACTCTGTGTTATGCAACCATATCATAGAAAAAGAAAGATCAACAAATTAAAACTAAATGTTATGAGTCTAAGGGGTCACAATATAATCATAGCCCACATAACAATAATAATGCAAGGGCACAACATAACAATAGTGGGCTTCTATGGGGCACAACAATAACAAAACGAGGGCTACATGGGCACACCAATAACGATAAGGGGGATACACTAATATTACAGGGACCTAACACTTTGCTCTAGGCTTGATGTTCTCCACGGATGAGATACCATATCGATTATCTCTACCCTTGACCCTCCTTCAAACTTCTATTCACACTGACTCGACCTCCTTCAACATGGACAAATCCTCTACATTGGCTTAGATAAAGACCTAAACCAAACTCATCCTGATCTCCATCCCTCCAAAACCTCATTCCTCAACTAATATTTGAATCAACCTTCTCAGAATAGGAGCTGCAGTCTTCTCTCAAAGGTATCTTAGCCTCCATGAGAAAAAATCGACCCTCCACTAGGGCACACCTAACACAAGAGAAGTCACATATCTCTTGCACATAATGAATCTCTCCTTTGGCTCCTCCTCTATTTATCCTTTTCTCTTCAGTCAGTTAGGAAACCTATAGATCTTAGGGTTTTAGCCTCTCAACCCATTAGAATAAATAATTATTTTCTTTGGGTCCAAAACCCAAACTTTGGGTAAATTTCTCAAATAACTACTTTTGGTGGGCTTCCTTCTCAGAAATACCTTCCAGTCTACCCAAAATCTAACACTGCCTCTTCGTGAGGAAGGTATTTCCTTCACTCTTCAAGCTCTATGACTTTCGTTGCATGCCCATGACCATGCTCAGATGAGTCATGACTTTCCTTGCGTAGCCATACCTATCCTCCCATGTGCCACATCTTCTTTGTACTAGGCCTAACTTTGTCTTACGTGGTGCATGATTGTCCTAGCATGCAACATGTATTTTCCTTTGCCCACCATGAATATTATCGCATGGTCTATGACTGTCCTTGCATGGGTTGAAAACCCCTCTATCTCATTAGAACTTGAAGATTCAAACTTCTATAGGGTAGCTGACAATCCTTTGTAGCCTCCCTTTGAAGTTAAATTCCATTTGAGCCTACACAACCTCCGCTAGTTCACTTAGATTTCCGCGCACACTCTGATCCACGTGCTCATCAAAGTAGCTCCGATACCATGTTGAATTTTTCTTAGGCCCTAGATCTGGTCTGAGGCTAACCAAGCACACAAGCACACTAGGAACTCCCAACCTACAAGAACTTTTCACAACAGAAATATATAGTAGTTAAATCAATAAAGTACACAGACACATTGAGCCCAAAGCTAAATTGTATTACTTCATCAATAAAAGAACCATGGGGGTTTCGTACTAGGTATCATGGCCCTTTAGATCACTAGTGCAACTAGTATACACAGTGTACAAAACTAGGGCTTGTGATTTTCCTCTTCAGATTTGCAATCTGCCCAAAAGAACAAGAACAAATAACATGACTTGCTGATGTAGCCATTTTATCACCAACCCTTTGTAGCCTTATTTTTCAAATTTTCCTAGCTATCCTTTTCCACTTTCACATAGTGATATGGCTCCTTCCAGACCTCTATCATACATGACATCACACAGGGTATTCAATCCTTCAAATACTTTGCATAATCAACCCAAATACTTTAGCTACACATAATGGATTTGTCATTCAAACTCATTGCATATTAGCCCTCGAAAAAATGTTGTTCACAATTTGATTTTTGAACAAACTTCTCCATTATTATCTGAGCAACTCGTCTTCCTCTCTCAGAACAAAAAAATTATATAAGCTTTGCTAGCCTCTACACAGGCCTTAGGAAACTATGTTTGTTACACAAGCCTTTTAAGCTCTTAACCCTCCCTTACTTTATCTACGACCTCCTTATATAAGCTTCAACCTAGTCTACCAGGTGTCCTTAGAACTTTCGACCTTGTTCCTCGAATCCTGTAGCTTTTCGGCCTTGCAACTAGGGCTTAGACTCAACTACTTCAATGAACAAAACATAGTCTAGGGTACTTTCCTTCAGTAGATCCTCTTGGAAACCCTCCCTTTGATCAACCAATAGACAAATACATAACTTGAGTAGCCTATTAAGGTCTCGGTCCACTCTATTGAGAAATATAAGGCCCTATTAGCACCTTCTAGGGTTTCAATCCTCCTCTTCTTAACATAACAAATATTGATCTATCACCTTAGCACAAAACTTCAATCTTGACCTTCTTCTAAATGTCTTGATGTCCCCAAAGATACCCCAACTTGGTTCCTTAGATGGTTTACTACTCACTCTGGGCTTGAAATTCTCCAAGGATGAGATGCTATGCGTGTTAGATCTTCCCTCAACCCCCCTTCAAACTTCTGTTCACATTGGCTTGACTTCAACATGGAAAAATCTTTTACATTGGCCTACATCAAGCCCTAAACCAAACTCGACCTGATCTACAACCCTCCAAAACCTTGTTCCTTAGCTAATATTTGACTCAACATTCTAAAAACAAGCGCTGCATTCTTCTCTCAAAGGTATCGTGGTCTCCATGAGCAGAAATCGACCCTACACTAGGGAACACCAAGCATAAGAGAAGTCACATCTCTCTTTCACACAATGAACCTTTCCTTTGGTTCCTCCTCTATTTATCCTTTTCTCTTGGGTTATTTAGGAAACCTCTAGATATTAGGGTTTTAACCTCTCAACGCATTAGAATAAATAATTATTTTCTTTAGGTCACAAACCCATTGCTTTGGGTCCAAAACCCCAACTTTTGGTAAATTTCCAAACCAACTACATTTTGTGGGTTTCCTTCTTGGAAATACCTTCTGAGCTACCCAAGATCTAACATTCAGAATGGCCAAGGTCAAGAATTACCCTATGCTTGGTTCGAGAGTATGAGAGACCCCTTGCTCCTTGGAATGTCCTACATAGGAAACATTGGGAGGTCTTTCAAAACTCGCCTAAAAGAGCATATGGAAAACACCTACCATAACTAAATAGCTAAATCCACCTTTGCAAAACACTCCCACAATACCAAACATTTAATCTATTTTGACAAATCGAAATTTTTGGCCTATTTCCCCTTGCAAACAAACTATGTCATTAGGGAAGCTCTTGAAATTTAAAAGCACCCTAACAACTTCAATCAAGAAGATAGGTTTAATTTAAGCCAGTCTTGGAAGCCTACTATCCATTTTTGGTCCTCTAATGTCAATCCTAACCCTTCTTAAGCCCCCCGTTTGTCCTTTTAATATTAATATTAATAATATTATTATTAATCCACTTTTTAATTCTTTATCGTTTTCCTATAATCTCGATCTCATCATGTTTCAATCAATCTTTTTTCTCTTTCTAATCCCAATCTAATACTATCTTATAATTTAATTCATTTTGTGACAAATTAATTCTATTCTAATCTAAAATTTTATTACTTTATTTTTAAAGTTCAATATTATTTAATATTTCAAATCTAATCACCAACTAATTGTATAGTCCAATTCTACCTTGATATCATATTCAACCCTAATTTCTAGTACTAATGTGAATTTGATCAAATCATATTAATCTAATTTATTATAATTTAAACTAATTTAATCTTAATACATTATTTTTCTCCTATAATTTACTCCACTCCACCATTAAATTAATATTATTTAATACTAAATTTAATAATTTACTCCAATCCGCTATTAAATTGATATAGCGTAGTCTAACTTATAGACGAAAAGGCCTTTTTTCACAACATTTTTTCTGGTTAATTTTAATCAAAATCCGACAAATATTTTTAAAAGTTTGAGTTTAAATTGTTTTATTTGCATAATTCAAGTGCCCCAGGGGCTTTTCAGGGTGCTTAATCCATTTATGCATTCAAAAATGTATTTTAAACCACAAAAAAGGTTGAAATTGTATTGCCAGATTTTAGTGAATTCTGGTGAAAAAAGTTATTTCGTCTATAAGTTAGACTAATTTACTCCAATCCACTATTAAATTAATTATTTAATACTAAATTTAGTAATATTATTTAATACTAAATTATAAATCTTATTTTTAATTTTAAATAAAATTAAACTCTTTTTAACAATAAAATTAAAAATTAAAAGTAATTTGAATACTTGAATTCATTTTATATCTTCAATAATTAAAAATAAAATAAAATAATTATTATTTCATCAACGTTCAAATCCTCATTATCAACATTCAAATCCTTTTCACTATTCCTAACAGTGATATCCTATCTATAATGGTCAAATTCTACCTCGTAGTTTATTCATGATCTGACACTCTTCACATCATCAAATTAAACTTTATGTCCCTCAAGATCGGTGAAGTGTTCACCCGAAATGTCGAACATCTCAATGAGAACACACAATTATAAAAAAATATTCATCATCAACATTCATTCCTCCCGAGCTCCAAACTGTTGAGAAATCAAGATGTTTGTAGATTAGGGTAGATTTCTCTTAGCTTGATAATTACTTATGAATGTTTGTTGGCTTCTTATTAGATTTATATTCTCTTCATCAAGCAATCACCAAAATGTGCAAAACATGAAGATCACAAGAGACAGAGAACACAAGAAGGCAAAACCCCACAAGGGGAAAACCCAAGAAAGTCCTCTTCTTATAGAATCAGATCAAAGTGAGATATCCAAGACCTAAGATCAAAGACCAAGACTACCACAAATACCCAAGAAAACCCTTCTCCAAGCCATCTCCAATAAGTCATAGTCAACAAAAGTCAATCATTAGATAATTTTGAGGTAAAAAATGGGTCTCAAAACAAAAATGTACAACAAAAATCCACTTTATAAGAACCAATAAGATTCAATATGATGATGCCAACCATGAGGGATGATTCACCATTTTTGGAGTAAAAAGGTTTAAAAAAATATTTTTTTCAACTCGTATTTTCAACTTATCTCCTTGCAATTTTACTCCAATATCGAGCAGGAGCACTCATTGGATACAAAATTTATTTTTTCATCCAAGGAGAACTGATGTTGCATACTTTCGATGGACCCTATTACACAGAAAATGTGAAATACATGAAAAAACATGATTGCAATCATGTTTTTTCATGTATTTCACATTTTTCGTGTAATAAGGTCCATCTAAAGTATGAAACATGGGTACTCCTAGGCTAAAAAACTAAATTTTGCATCCAACGACTGCTCCCACTCAAAATTTGAGTAAAATCATAGGGAGATAAGTTGAAAATATGAGTTGAAAAAGTAGTTTTTTCTTTTTTTCCCTCCAAAACTTAATGAGATAATCTAATCTTATTTTATTATTTCCACTATTATTTTATATTCCTTAGGAGGTCCATTTTAGGATGGTGGCGATGCCTCTTCATTAGAGGACATCCCCTAATAGGAGGTATCAGGGGGCTTGCTGGCGTATGCGTCTCCAATCGTCACGCATAAGTTGAGGCTTAAACTTTCGAGTTCGTAAAAAGAGGAGGATATCACCGTACCAGGGGTTATCTGTGGACACCAAAAATAGATGTTTGTCGAGGAGGGTCTCGTTGACGGGAGAGCCTCGGGTCTTTATTGGGAGGTCCATGATGAATTTAGCAAGAATGAGTGTTTTTTTTTTTTTTCTCTTGGGGGTGTTACACTGAGGGTCGAACTCTTGAACCATCCACCAAGCATATTTGTGGTTCATCATACGACGAGTGAGCATGTACCTCATGGGGTTGATGGCTGCTATCACAATTGTGGTTCGAAGGATGATACAATGCTGAAGTTTTTGTATAGAATGTACAAGGGCTAAGGCCATTTTTTCTTCAGGTTCATACTTCAATGCAGGCTCGAATAAGTTCTTGCTAATGTAATAAATTACATACTCTTTATTGTCTGGTCCATCTTGGACTAATACCCTAGATATGACTACTTTTGATGCAAATAGGTACAAGGTATAGTCTTTGTTATGATCAGGGGGGGTGATCAATGACGTTTGAGATAATGTATATTTCAACACATTGAATGATTCTTGGGCTTGATAATCCCATTGGAAGGGGATGTCTTGATGAAGGAAGTGTAGGAAACCTTGCACATAAGTGGCGTAATTAGGTACAAAGCGATGTAAGAAGTTGGCCTTAGCCTGCAAGCTTTTAAATTTATAAGGTTTTTGGTTGAGGTACCTCTTTAATGGCTTGGACCTTAAGGGGGTCCACTCTAATCCCTTGTTGGGAAACGATGAAACCCAAAAGTCTTCCAGCGTTGACGTAAAATACACACTTGAGGTGGTTCAAGCGTAGGTTATACTGCCGACTTCTCTAAAATACTAGGAGGAGGTCCTCTAAATGGTTGGCGTTTTTTTTGGAATGTAATGCGAGATCATCTAGATATGCAAGGATGATATGAGCTAAGTCATGGAAGATGTAGTTCATGGCTCGCTGGAAAGTGGTGCCAAGATTTTTAAGACTGAAAGGCATGACTTGGTATGCAAATGTCCCCTAAGGGGTGGTGAATTCCATTTTGTACTGATCTGTGTGATGAATTTGAATTTGGTTGTACCTAGAGAACCCATCCATGAATGATAAGGCCTCATGGTTGGCGCAAGCATCGATGAATTGATCGATGAATGGTGTTGGGTAATTATATTTAGGGCATGCTTTGTTTAGATCCCTAAAATCAGTACAAACACGAATGGTGCCTTGTTTCTTCATGATGGGTATAGGGTTGGAAACCCAAGACATGTAAGCAATTGGGTAGATAAATCCAGCTTTGTGAAGTTTATCAATTTCTTGTTTAATTGTTGCTTCCTTTGATGGATGCAATTGACATTGTTTTTGTCGGACGGGGTGGGCGTCCGACCATGTGTCAATATGATGTTACACTATGGTGGGACTAAGGCCTGACATCTCAGAGTAGTCCCATGCAAAAATATCTCTATATTCTTGGAATAGGGATGTATATGCGATTTTTTCTTCGGGGGAGCATGCTGCTCCCAGGGAGATCTCTTTGATTTTACCAGGTTTGTTTGAAATATTCACCTTGTTGGAAATAATACTGAGAGGGGGGGTGAATCAGTATTATCTAGCAATTTACCAAATCTTCCTTATTTGATTCTTTTGAAATATTCTTGTATATCAGTACCATAAAACAATGAGCATGAATAAAGAAAATAGACAGTCACACCAAAGAACACAAGATGTAAGGTGGAAACCCAATGCGGGAGAAAAACCACCTGCTGCAATATGTCTCTATCTTCTTTCAAGAAATTCTTTTTACAATGATTTTGTACTGGTGCAGTCCTTTACCAGCACGCAGGCTGCAACCTGCAGAGAGCTACAACTCTCTCTCGTTTTCCAGACTCTCCTGGAAGGGAGCTACAACCCCCTACTTCTTTTCATGAAGAATCAAATGATCAACAAGTATACAACAGATACAGTCTACGACAGATATCAGATCAGTAATTACAGAAACAACCCAGAACACCTTATGAACAGAAATATACAGTCAACAGATCATCTTAAGACAGGGACGCATATTTTCTTTCTGTGGCCTGCGACTGGACGCAGTGTACCTTATGCTGTTCTGCGTGCAGACGCACTGTTCCTCTTTGCTTTTCTGCGACCGACGCACACAGAAACACTATCGCGCCGCGTCTTTCGCTTCAGAGACGCACCCAATACCACAGTCGCGCCGCGCCCTTTGCCTCAGAGACGCACCTGAGCCTTTACTGTACTGCGTCCCGACGCACTTTCCCTTCACTGAATCTGCGTCCCTTCAGATATAGAAGATAAGAGGACTTCAGAACCAACCCAAACACTCAGATCCACAGATCTGATCATGCGCCATATAGATCGTAGTCCATTAGAAGATTCGCCCTTATAGATTTGGACTAGATCTCACCAAGAGATATTCAACCAAGATGATACTTAATCCAAATGAACTCCTTTGCTTTATATAGGCAAGCTTCTCCCCAAAGCGTGGAACAATACCACGAGCCGACACCATAGAAACACAAAAACCGTCGGCTAGATACCACACAAGAAACCCCCACGTGCTTTTCTCTGCCTTGAAATGTGTGCACTGGGCGGACGCACCTCCTGAACGGCTGGCCTGCGTCCCTGGACGCGGGTTCTGTATGGTATACCTGCGGGGACGCACTTGCTGAACATATTTCCTGCGTCCTTCTTGATTTACCACCTGAATGAGTTTGCCATCAAGGACAACACCTGAATCATAATGCCAACAAACTCCCCCTTTGGACTTGATGGCAACCACATAATCTTCAGTGTCATCATTCTCCCCCTTTGACATCAAGGGCAAAGGGTATGCTCCCCCTATGCTCATGCTTCTCCAGATCTGTAACCAGAAATCCATCATGAAGGAGACAGAGACATATTGCAGCTATTTCCAAGATCTCCTTCTCCATAATGCCAACAATGCATTATGTGCTCCCCCTGAGCCTATACCATCAATAGGAAGATGATCAACAGTGAGATGATGCATCAACAACCCCCAGCTTTTGCCTGAGGTATTCAAAAGTGTCCCTGGGCAACGGTTTGGTGAAAATATCAGCAACTTGTTCCTTAGAAGGAACATACTCCAACTTGACCTTCTGTTCAAGTACTTGTTCCCGGAGAAAATGGTACTTGATTGGTATGTGCTTGGTTTTTGAATGCATAACCGGATTCTTTGAGATGCTGATTGCACTTGTGTTGTCACATAAGATAGGAATAGGAGGTGTACAAGTGATTTGATAATCCTGCAAAGTCTGCATCATCCAAAGAAGTTGGGTGCAACAAGATGCGGCAGCAACATATTCCGCTTCAGCTGTAGACAAGGCAATTGAACTCTGTTTCTTGCTGAACCAAGATACCAGTCTGGAACCCATAAAGAATGCACCACCACTTGTGCTTTTCCTGTCATCCACGCTTCCGGCCCAATCTGCATCTGTATAAGCATGAAGAGTGAGATCTGTATCTCTAGGATACCATAGGCCATAATTTTGAGTCCCTTGAAGATATTTGAAGATTCTCTTCACTGCTTGAAGATGAGTCTCCTTTGGATTTGCCTGAAATCTTCCAACTATTCCAACTGCATGCATGATGTCTGGTCGAGTACCTGTCAAATATAGTAGACTTCCAATCATAGATCTGTAGGTTGGTTGATGTACTGCTGCAGATTCATCATTTGCACTGAGACTACATCCTGTGACCATGGGTGTACATACTGGTTTTGCATCTTCCATGCCATATTTCTTCAAAATCTGCTTGAGATACTTGGTTTGAGATAAAAGGATTCCTCCTTTCTTTTGTTGGATTTGCAAACCAAGGAAGTATGTCAGTTCTCCTAGCAAGGACATCTCAAATTCTTTCTGCATGACCGAGGCAAAGCTTTGACTCATAGCTTCTTCATTACTGCCAAAAATAATGTCATCTACATACACAACAAGTATTAGTAATTTGTCATTTTCAACTTTTATATAAAGATTGCTATCTGCTGAACCTTTTGAAAAACCTTGTTGATGAAGATATTTGTCCAACCGGTAGTACCAAGCCCTTGGAGCTTGTTTGAGACCATAGAGAGCCTTTTTTAATCGGCATACAAGATTTGGATCGTTTCCAAGAATGAAACCATCTGGCTGTTCAATGTACACTTCTTCATCCAAGTCTCCATTCAGAAAGGCTGATTTCACATCCATTTGAAATACTTTGAAGTTCTGACAACTTGAGAGAGCAAGAAACATTCGAATGGCCTCAAGTCTTGCAACAGGAGCAAAAGTTTCTTCAAAGTCTATTCCTTCTTGCTGTGCATACCCTTTACAAACAAGTCTGGCTTTGTTTCTAATTACTTCTCCATTTTCATTCAATTTATTTTTGAAAACCCATTTTGTTCCGATAACATTCTTATCCTTTGGTCTAGGAACCAGCTCCCAAGTGTTGTTCTTTTCGATTTGCTCAAGTTCTTCATCCATTGCTTTCACCCAACATTCATCTTTGCATGCCTCTTTCACATTTTGTGGTTCAATAGAGGAGAGTAATGCCAAATAACTTGAAGCTTCTGCAACTGTTCTTCTAGTTTGTATACCTGCTTCTTTTTGTCCCATGATCTGAGATTCTGGATGGTTCTTTTGAACATATCTGGATGGAGTCTTTTCTTCTATTCTTGTTCTTTCTTCTGCTTCTTCGTGAGGTCCGTCTTGAGATTGTTCTTGCGGTTCTTCTTCTTCATCATTCTGTCTTTGAGGGTAGCTTTCATCTTCTTCAATGTCTTCACGATGTATTTGCCTAGGAATGTATCCTTTCTCATCAACCACTACATCAATGCTGTCAACAATTCTGCCAAGTCTTTTATTGTAGCATTTGTATGCTTTGCTATGTGGAGAGTAGCCAAGAAGAATTCCTTCATCTGCTCTAGGATCAAGTTTGCCAAGCTGCTCCTCAGTATTCTTGATATAGCATTTGCTCCCAAAGATTTTGAAGTGCTTTACCGAAGGAGTTTTACCACTCCAGAGCTCATGAGGAGTTTGAGTGCTGTTCACTCGGACATTTGTCTTGTTGAGAATAATAACTGCCGCATGTGCAGCTTCACCCCAGAAGGTTGCAGGAGTTCCTGATTCATCAAGCATAGCACGAGCCATTTGCTGATTGTTCTGTTCATTCTTTCCACTACTCCATTTTGCTGAGGAGTTCTAGCTGTAGAAAATTCTCTCCTTATCCCATGTTCATCACAGAAATCGAAAAATTCATTTGAAGTAAATTCTCCACCTCTGTCGGATCTGAGGCACTTAATTTTGTGACCTGATTCATTTTCAACCAAAGCTTTGAAGGATTTGAATTTTTCGAAGGCTTCATCTTTGTGCTTCATAAGTCCTAACCAAACAAACCTGGAGAAATCGTCAATAAATAATATCAAGTATTCCTCTCCTCTAGGTGTTCTTTTTCTGAATGGTCCACATACATCTGTATGTACTAGCTCAAGAGGCATGCTGGCTGATCCTTCTTTCTCTGGAAAGTTAGTTCTGGTTTGTTTTCCAAACTGACATGATCTGCATATGGTGTTGTCAGGAATTTTGATATCTGGAAGATCGCGAACTGCCTGATATTTGCAAGCTTTCCTTATTTGTGAGAAGCTTAGATGTCCCAACCTTCGATGCCATAACCAGTGCTCTTCATCCTTGCTTAGATAGCATTGTTGTTGTCCTTCATCAAATATGTATAGATTATTTGGAGTTCTTTTTCCTTTGAGAACTGTTTTACCTGTATCAAGATCACGAACAAGACATCCATTTGATCTGAATATAACCTCGGTTCTTTGATCACACATTTGGCTTACACTTAGAAGATTATGCTTTAGTCCATCAACAAACAAAACATTTCCAGCCTTAACATCTTCTTTTAAAGGAGCAATACCTTTTCCTTTTATAGTTGCAGGAGTATCATTTCCAAAAGAGACTTTCTTTCCCTTTTCTAAATTAGAATAAGATTCAAGTTTTTCTTTATCACCTGTCATATGCTTTGAACATCCACTGTCAATGTACCATAGATTTTCTTGTCCTTCTGCATAGAATGCTATCCCACATCTTTCTGTTTGAGGTTCCTTTATTTTCCATGTTTTGGTGCCTGAGGCTTGTCTTTTTTTTTGATCTTGTACCTTTCTTTCCGGAAACCTGCTTCTGCATTCAAAGTCTTCATGTCCAAAATTATTGCAAATAGAGCATTCAACTTCATTTTCAAGAGCTGAAAAGTTGTTATAGGTCCTTTTTGTAATCCCTGTCATACTTCTTTGTTTTTGAGCTTCCCTAGTCATGATTGTTTTATACGCAACACATTGAGCTGCTTTGTGACCAAAGTTATGGCAAGAAAAGCATTGTCCATTGAAGAAGCTTCTGCGATTATTGAATCTACCAGCCAACTGATTGTAATTTCTATTTTCATCTATTCTTGAACCAAATTGGGAAGATTTTACCTGTGGCTGGTTGTGGCTTTTGTTCACCCTTAAGCTGGATTGCCCCTGATAGTTTCTGTTTGACGTTTGTCCCTGCTTTACCTGATGATCTTCCTTGTGCTCTTGCTCATTTCTTCTTGCTGCATCAAGATAACTTTTTGAAGTGGATGCTTGAGAAGTTTCTCCATTATAGCCCAGACCTGTCTTATTTAGTGGAGACCGCTGCACACTGATAATCTCATTCAAAGTTTCAGATCCTTTGACAAACTTGAGATTAATAGTTTTTGTTTTCTCAATTTCTTTTCTAAGACCAACAATTTCACCTTCTAATTTTTCAAGATGTTTTTCCTTTTCATCAATTTGAAATTGTAGAGTATCAATAATCATGTTCTTTTCTTCTATACATCTCTTGAGTCTAGTAATTTCATCATAAAGGTTATCCACATCTACAGCATCCTCATAATCATCATCTTCAAATGCCATTAACAATCTATATTTGTTACCTTGTTCATCTTCATCACTGTTTGATAAGCCATCACTATCTTCATGGGTGTAGTAGCTTTTCTTATTTGCACTCTGTTTCTTGTTCCATCTAACTGGTTCCTTTCCTTTATCCTTATAAGAGCATTTTGCAGCATAATGACCTACTCTTCCACAAGCAAAGCATTTGAAAGGTAGCTTACCTCTGAACCTTCCAGAACCCCTTTGAAGATTTCTGACAAAATTTGATTCTTCTTCCTCTTCTTCTGGAACATGACTTGCTTCATAGTGATCTTCTTTGCCTGATGCTTTAAAAGCAGCTTCCCTTCTGTCTGATGGACCTCCCTTTCTCATTTCATAAGCAGTTAGAATTCCATGTAGCTGAGACATAGTGAGAACACGGAGATTTTCCTTTTCCTCTACTGCAGATACTTTAGATTCAAACTTGGGGGATAAAGATCTTAGAATCTTTTGAACTACTATAGTCTCTTTTATTTCTTCACCCAAATTTTTCATACAATTAACAATCTCATCTACCCGAAGAAAATAATTAGCCACACTTTCATCATTATACATCTTGAGAGTCTCATATTGAATCCTGAGAGTTTGAAGTTTAGCTTCTTTTACCTGTTCATCTCCTTCATAGCTAGTGATCATTTTGTCCCATATCTCTTTTGCTGATTTGAAGTGCATGACCTTCATGAACTCTGTTTGGGATATACTTCCTAATAGAGTACTGACTGCTTTTGCATTTGTTTCATACTGCTTTTTCTCAGCTGGATCTGTAGGAGTAGCTGAAGGAAAGGCATAGCCTGATTCTACAATGTTCCAAACTTCTGTACCAAGAGATTGAAGATATGCAGTAACTCTTACCTTCCAATAATTGAAGTTTGTCCCATCGAAGACGGGTGGCCTGATTGATGCTTCTCTCTCGTAGTTGCTCATGATGAACGATCTACCTTCAAGCGATCAAGCTTTTCAGAAGGACCTGCTCTGATACCAATTGTTGGAAATAATACTGAGAGGGGGGGTGAATCAGTATTATCTAGCAATTTACCAAATCTTCCTTATTTGATTCTTTTGAAATATTCTTGTATATCAGTACCATAAAACAATGAGCATGAATAAAGAAAATAGACAGTCACACCAAAGAACACAAGATGTAAGGTGGAAACCCAATGCGGGAGAAAAACCACCTGCTGCAATATGTCTCTATCTTCTTTCAAGAAATTCTTTTTACAATGATTTTGTACTGGTGCAGTCCTTTACCAGCACGCAGGCTGCAACCTGCAGAGAGCTACAACTCTCTCTCGTTTTCCAGACTCTCCTGGAAGGGAGCTACAACCCCCTACTTCTTTTCATGAAGAATCAAATGATCAACAAGTATACAACAGATACAGTCTACGACAGATATCAGATCAGTAATTACAGAAACAACCCAGAACACCTTATGAACAGAAATATACAGTCAGCAGATCATCTTAAGACAGGGACGCATATTTTCTTTCTGTGGCCTGCGACTGGACGCAGTGTACCTTATGCTGTTCTACGTGCAGACGCACTGTTCCTCTTTGCTTTTCTGCGACCGACGCACACAGAAACACTATCGCGCCGCGTCTTTCACTTCAGAGACGCACCCAATACCACAGTCGCGCCGCGCCCTTTGCCTCAGAGACGCACCTGAGCCTTTACTGTACTGCGTCCCGGCGCACTTTCCCTTCACTGAATCTGCGTCCCTTCAGATATAGAAGATAAGAGGACTTCAGAACCAACCCAAACACTCAGATCCACAGATCTGATCATGCGCCATATAGATCGTAGTCCATTAGAAGATTCGCCCTTATAGATTTGGACTAGATCTCACCAAGAGATATTCAACCAAGATGATACTTAATCCAAATGAACTCCTTTGCTTTATATAGGCAAGCTTCTCCCCAAAGCGTGGAACAATACCACGAGCCGACACCATAGAAACACAAAAACCGTCGGCTAGATACCACACAAGAAACCCCCACGTGCTTTTCTCTGCCTTGAAATGTGTGCACTGGGCGGACGCACCTCCTGAACGGCTGGCCTGCGTCCCTGGACGCGGGTTCTGTATGGTATACCTGCGGGGACGCACTTGCTGAACATATTTCCTGCGTCCTTCTTGATTTACCACCTGAATGAGTTTGCCATCAAGGACAACACCTGAATCATAATGCCAACACACCTTTATAGTGGGTGAAATATTGGACATGTTCCCTTCCTTGAATTCATTTGTTGTTGGGATGGTATTTTTGAACCAATCTAATTTTCATGGCAGGAGAAAGTCTTTTGATTCAATGGTGCAAATGTCGTGGGTTTGTGCACTGCTGGGAACAAAAGTTTTTTCGGGTAGAAAAAATGACCAATGGTGCATAGCGTCCCAAGGATATTCAGGTTCTGTCATGACTTTGATAATATCTTCATCTGAATGAAAATTATTATCCAAGTTTGACTTGGGGTGTGTTAGGTCTTGAAACTGAGATTTGGTCTTGGTTGTGCTGGTGGATAAGCAAGAATATGATTCCCTGAAGAATCCAGAGAAGTTGAAAAAGTGTAGAATATTGGGTGGTTCTGCATTATCGGAGTTGGTACCACTGTGGGGGTGGATTTTGCGGTCTCAACACCAAAAAATGATGAGTAGACAGTTCAGATCATGGTTCATACAAATGGGGAAATAAATCTTATATGGTGTTGCGTGTCGTTAACATTGGGTGGTGGAAAAATCTCAGTTATAAGTGACTGCTGATGTCTGGGAGGAGGCTCTTGTGTTCTTGTTGGTGTACAAGAGGCAAGCAACGCTTATTCCTTATGATTCTGGTTTTGAATCCTAAGATTCCGAAATGTATGTAACATGGGGCATGCCTCATTGCTACGAGTAGTATCAGTATAGATTCTACATCCTTGCCTCATAGTATGAGGTGTTGATGCCTGGATACCATATAGAAAGTTCGATATGTATTGGTGGTGGTGAGGGGGAATAAGATGACATGGGCCTTGCTTTGTTGCTGGTTGTCGTTTCTATTCAAACATGCAAAGAATGGACCTGGATGATTTATTCCGGGCGGGTGGAGAATGATGTGGTGGTTCGATCTCTACTCCGAGAAAATCCAAATTCTCTGCGATAAACCGCTGCATGAATCCTAACATTGGACGAAATCAAGAAATATGGGGACAGTGTCGCATGTGATGGTTTCCGGCACAAATTTGGCAAGTGTAACGCCTATATCTTGATCTCATTGGTTGGGTGACATGGGGAACTGGATACAATCGGTTAAATTCCCGTATCTCAGGGCATTGGTTGATTAAATGTTTGATGCGTTGCAAAGAGCACAAGTAGGTGATGGTGAGGTATGTGTCTTCGAAGATCGCCTTCGACCGTGGGTGGAGGTTAATGGACCTGTCGAAGGAGAGGAGCAAGAAGCTTCTTTGCTTACAACGTAAAAAATATTTTTGGAACCATCCTCTATGGAGAGTAATGGGGAATTGGATTGGGTGAGTGCTACTAACGCATATTTGTATCAAGGAATCATGGGTATAATGCCCACACTCCGCGTAGATGGAACATGCGTGATTGGTGCGTAATTCTTTAATATGCGTGGGTGTGTTCTTATTCTCGATAGAGGTTGGAGGGTTTACAGGGTCTTTTGGGGCATGTAGTAGAGCTTTGAGATCTTTTAATTTGGGGCACTTATTGGTGGGGTGCCCTATGGTTTCACACAAGCGAAGGGTTGAAGGATCCTAACAAACAGAGCATTTGGGGCTTCCACCTTTTTACCTTTTTTATTATCAATTGGTTTTGGCTTAGCTAGTGTTGGCACTGACATTGCTTGTGGCGTAGGTGGTACCTGGGTATGCGAGGTATGGGGTGTCTTATCGTCCTTAGGAGGAATAGGGACTATCCATGTTGTAGTGTAACCTGTGCTAGCTGGCGTGGCCTTTTGGGCCAAATACTAGACTAGTATTGCGAGGGCTATGTTAGGCAATGTGAGTTTTGCGATGACTTGGTGTGAGACAAAACCTAGTGGTGGATATAAAAAGGGCGTATTCGTGATAGATTTAGGTAAGAGATTTGGATTGGTAACAAAGTCGTTGTTATCATCCAAAACTGGTTCTTAATTCTGGGTGGTGTTTGATGAAGTCATCATGCACACCAGTGCTCTAGTATTTGGGACAAAATCTTGTCTTACCGGAGGGTCTCTTGGTAATGTTCCTAGGAGGTTTGATAGCTTAAACTTTCCCGGGCTGATCTCAGTGTAAGTAGTGAACACCTCTTGGGAGGACGATATTAGGGGAAGCAATCCATCTGGTGTGGGTAAAGTTGCCTTCTCATAGTATGTGAGTTGATCAATGGTAATGACCTTCCCATCGTGGGGGAACATCATTGTTCTGAACATCGATGAGGTGACTGCAAGCATTTCATACATATATCTTCGACCTAGTAGGATGTTGTAATCCAACTGGGCGTCGAGTACTTCAATGTCATTTAACACAATTTTTCCAACCAACTTAATTGGAATGCTAGGGTATATAAACCGACAGGGGGCTGAAGGGAATCCGTCGTACGCTCTAAGCGTTATATCAGATGGCTTAAGTTCAAGGGATCCTAATTTTTACCAAACAGATTTGGACATGATGGATTTCGAAGCCCCTTCATCGACAATTCAACGATGGATGTTGACATTCTGGACTGAGACAGGGATTTGGAAAGTGACGGCTGAGGGTAGCCATGGAGTAGCTTTTTCCAAGTCAAAAACCATGAGGTGGGAATCAAATGGGTCGATTGCACCTAGAGAGGAAAGTAGGGATTTCCGTTGGGTTGGGCACGTTTACAAGACTTCGAGTGCTAACATAGATGATGGTGATTGTGATATTTTGTTGAATACGTTGTAGCTATGGGCTTCTTTCGAGTTTTGTGCTACGCGTCGTAAGGGTCCTTTGACCATTTTCGGCATGGCTTCTACAGAAGGTCGAGGGATGGTCAATGACCTTGTAGGTATTTCTGTAGCCGAGGTGGACAGATTGGGCTTTGGGGGAGCTTCATAACTTTGATTCCTTGTTTGCAAAATGATATCTTCCCCTGTCATGAAAATATCGTGATTAGGGGCGTTATGGAGGTTGCCTCTAGATGGATGAGTTTGTTGCTGGGTTTTAACGACTCCCTAATGGGGGAAGGGGTCCAAATCACTGCCTCTTGTTGACCACCTTGCCCCCTACTATCTTGTATCCTTTTTAAGTCAGTAAGTTGAGGACAATGGTGGGTATAATGATTGTACTCTCATCAGATAACGCATGCATGATTAGTTTGCAGACTAATGTTCTTGCCCTGTTTCTGTGCATTATTACTGGTCATACCTTGGTTTTGGTTCCGGTTGGGGTTATCCCTTCCTTGTGCCCTTGGGGGATTGTTTCTAATTGCTTCCCCCCTGCTCGAGTTCTCCATTTGGATTTACTTTTTATTTTGTCTTAGCAGAGTTGGAAGGATTAGCTTAATTCATTTGTTCCTTCGGTCATTGCTGTGAAGTGAGAGAAGGTTGCACTAGATTCACTCATGCATTATTCTGCGTTGGAAAGACATTTTGTTGTTGTGTTGGTAAATGAGAGTATTAGTTTCCTTGTCCCTGGACAACGTACTAAGTCAGGGAAGTAGACGTCTTATCTGTACTCCAAGAGGAGTATTGGTTTCCCTGAGGGGGAAGATACAAGCCTCCTTGCGAGGGATGGTATTGGTTAACCCTGTTGACTATATTCTGCATAGGTGCGGGTTGACCATTATAGTACCCTGAATGTTGCAATGGTGGTGTGTTATGGGTAGCATCATATGCTTGGCCATTGAACGAATACCCAAGGTTTTGGTAGTTGTTGTTGTGGTGATTTTGGGATAGGGACCCAATTAATCTGTTAGCATTACTAGATGCGCCTGGGATCTCTTTATAAGTTTGCAGGCACGGGGCGTCTAGAAGCACATGATAAATGTACCCAAACTAGGTATAGATAAGCTCCAGTTGTTGGGATTTACTAATGGCTTCTTCCTTGGTTTGCGGGGATGAATTTTCCACATCCTTAGAGATTTATGATATGAGGGATCTTAGGAATATGTCTAGGAGGACTTTATCTTCAAACTGGGTTTTGCACAGGCTACAACATTTTCGCCATTCATGGAGATGGTCTGAGATGTGAGTAGCAGGTGTTTGTTTGAAGTTGGTGAGGAGTTCCAGACCCGAATCGTGGCGGACTGGGAGCTAGAAGAAGGTAAGGAAAGTAGTAGCTAATGAGATAAAGTTCCCATGCGACGCAAAGGGCTGGTCCACATACCATTTCGCAGTGGGCCCAATTAGGGTGCGTTGAAATAATCATAATCTAATAGTATCTTTTGTGATACTATTAGATGAACACCACAGGTGAAATGTCATGACATGGTTTCCTGGGTCTTCGCCCTGTTTTCCCTCGAACTTTGGAATGTCTAAAGGGAGCTTTGTGGGCATAGCTGGCCAATTTTGGCCATGGGCGATCAGGTCATTTGCTTAAATCTAGTAGATTTAGCGAGGCTAAGAACAAGATCTGTGCATTACCTGCCATCGCAAAATGATTCTAGACAACTATATGCAACGGAGTCCTCTGTGGGGATGTCAAAGGAGAATTACCTCGATGGGTATCTCGGGGACTGTTCGGAGGAGAGGTGTGTGCACTCCCAAAGGGTAGGCGTGCAAGGATCCTTCTAGAGTGGTGAAGGGTGTACTTTTTTGAGGAGGAGTTCTGAGAAAAGATGCACCAATAAAGGAAGACCCAATAATGGTGGCTGAGTGACGTCCTCTCCACCTAAATGGTGGGAGTCCTGGCACACCTCCTAGCAATGGGGGGAGGTTTAAAAAACGTCTAGATCGATGGGGAGCTATGGGGTCCCCTATCATGTCGATTTAGAGTGTGTGCTACTTTGTGTTTGGTGAGGGAAGGAGATAAATATCAATGCAATTGGATCACATACATAAAACAAAGCGAAAATATAAATGGTTTATTTTCCTTTAATTTAAACTATGTGATCAAGAAAACAAGAAAAAGGATTTTGTTTGTTGCGTATGATAAAGAGTCCTATGAAGACCTAATTGTCCTGTCCTCTCTCAAAGTAACCGGGCCTTGTGAAGATATCCTCTGATGGGTCCTTGGGAAATGTCTCGGAAGAACTAGCTACGCCTTCCAACAATTGAAGAATCAACCAAGGTAATGGTAATGAGGTTCAAGTGCTGCATGCACTATCACTTATAGGGAAATGAGGCCCTAGATTTGGTCACTAAGTACCTTCATCCCACGTGAGAATTCAATTCTTTATCTTCTTGGTAGTCAATTACCAGTACCGAGCACTAGATGGTTTAGGTAGCCGCAAAGAGTACTGTACGTACTGGACCTAAGCCAAACCCCCTCTGAATCGGGTCTTTGCCATGCTCAGGTATTTATTTATTTATTTTATTTATTTATATTTATTTATTTATTTTTTATATTTTATATTTTATATTTTATTTTATTTTATTTTTATTTATTTATTTAATTTATTTATTTTTTATTATTAATGGTGTAACATGACCATGGTGGCTTATGGGATGCCTACCCCCAATGGTCCTAACCTGAACTATAATTTTTTTGGTGGCCCCTGTGGGGAAATTTAATTGGTTCAAGTTATGGTTGTTTTTAAGGAGTCTTACTTCACTTATGGAGTGATTTTGTAAGCCAAAATAGACTAAGTACCCAAAGCTCCACAAAACTGGAGGCTTTCTTGAGTACAAAGCGTATGAAGGCTTAGTGGGTGATGCAAGTGAACATACAAAGTGTGATAAGATGTGGATATGCAATGATCCTTTTCAATATCCTTCTAATTATGCTAAGTGTTGATTATTCCTTGTGTGGAAAAAAAATTTGTTTGTGGATTATGGGCCACTTACATTTTTCCTATTAAACTATGTGGAGTTTAATGAGGGAGATGGAAATTCAAATGTTTTCAAGAAGGTTTTCATATGCAATCCCAGGTTCGTCTAAGAGACGCAAGGGAAGCAAAGATTACTTACTTTCTCTAGTAACATTTTCTCCTAGTCCCAAAAAATTCTTTGGTTAGTAGAAATATTTGTGGATAATGGGCCACTTACTTGCTTCACTAATTAAGCTATGTGATTTACAAAATTTTAAGCAAAATAGTTTGAAAACATATGTGGATTTTGGCCACTTACTTTTCTCCCTAATTAGGCTATGTGGGTATTTTGAAAATACATAAAAAACTCTAATTGTTTGATGAATTATGGTTCATCAAGCAACCAGGAGTACTAAAATAGAAAATACTAAATGCAGAGGTGAAGGAAATTCACTAAAGGTTTCCAATCACTTGAGAAAACTGAACAATACAAGGTTTTTCTTGCTCTATGTTAACCACATGATTTTTTCAGACACAAACAAGTGCTCGCGATTTTTTGCAGAAACAGATGCGCGCTCGCGTCTGTCAGAGGAAAATGCGCGCGACAAGAAAGATCATAATTTTTTTTACTTCTGCGGGCTCAGAACAGATCTTGGGAGTCTAAAAAAAATCCAGGGAGGTGAAGCACAAATTGTAGGATGGTTGTGTAGAGAGGAGGTCCTGCAAAAACAATCTCTAGATTAATGAAAAGAGATCAGTATGGTCACCATTCCTGTTGTATTGTTTTTGGAGCACAAGTGTACCAAAAGACACCCCCTTAACAATAGATTGTTCCTTGCAAAGGATCACAGTCAAAATTGGTGTTGTTAGTGGACAAACTTAAATAAACAAAATATTGTAAGTAATGGAAACAATGCATACATGAACATGAACTAAACAAATAGGTACATAAACAAAACAATGCTCAAATGGAGCAAACAAATGAATAATATATGGAAAAAACTCCCTTTATTGATTGCTGGTGGTAGAGGTCGAATACAATTAGAATCTCAAACACTTGAAGAGAATCCTTTGAGATAAGGAGCTCAAAAATACTCAGCAAGGGGGTTTCTTTCCTCAATCTCTTTGCAAGTGTCTCCTCTCTCTCAAAGAAGTGTGAAGACTCTCCAAGGGTGAATTCCTCTTCTCTTCTCTCTAAGATGTTGGGTTGCTTCGAAGAAATTTGGCCAACATGCTAGTGCTCTTCACTTCCTTGGCTTCAACAATGTAATGGTGGTTTGCTCAAACAACAATTTGGCCAACATAACAATGTCTCATGCTTTGGTTCTCCCATGTCCTGTTTATATAGATTTTTTTGAATCCTTCTTCCCTCTCTTGGTACATGTATGATAAAGACACATGAGTAGGACAAGAGGATTCCATTGAGGGCTGCATATCTCCAAGGCGACTCGAATTCGGTTGTACTGGACCGATCTCATGTCAGAGAGTCGGCCCCAAGTGTGCAAAGTGGTCTCGGATTGTTGAGTCATCCTCTTCTGCTACCGCGCGACTTTTGGAGGTTATGCCGCGTGCACGTATTTATCGAAGAAATATACGTGCGACCTTAATTGTTTTTCCTTTATAAACTTTGGACCTTAGGATAACTTTGATTTTTTAAACTTCATAATGTATTCAGCTGGAAAAATGTCCACCTGTGCATTCTGCTGGACACTTTTAATGTCTTCTGGATTGTACTAGCAGGTGTTGATTTTTCAGTGTTAACACTCACAATTAAGAGCCAAAACTTTGGTCGGTCAATTCCAGGATAAAACTCCCCCCAACATTCAATGAGAACTCCATGAGGCTAAATAGGACATTGCCAATGGATGTGGTTTTCTGTATAACACTGACATCGTAATTGAGTTAGAAATGTGGATTCCATACATAGGTAATATCCGTGGATGAAATAATCAATACTTGGACACCATTGACCTATATTGGTAAACAAAGTCTTCACTAGGGAAGGTGTTGCTGAATATAACTGACACGAAATATGAGATACTACTTATGTGGGATGAACTTCAACTTAACATAAAAGACCTAGATCGAAAACTAGAAAGGATTGAAGCCCACTTGGGTATTCCTCTTGAGCCAGGAAGTTCTAGACATCATGGCAAGGAACCCGTTGAGACAGATCCTCTTGACTCCCCTCATTCTCCATGATTACTTCCAAATTTAGTAGTTTTTTCTCTTTTCTTTAGCTTGTTATTAGATTATCCTAATTAGTAGGATATTATCAGTTTTTGGCCAAAACTTATTTTTTTTGTTTAAAATATGAACCTCACTATGTGCTAGTTAAAAACTTAATGCATTACCAATGGTCTAGTTTCCCTAATGGCATACTATGGACTTGTAAATCTATAACTTTCTAAAATATCAACAAAATATGTAACCTTATACACAACTTTTTTTTAATAAATTCAAATATCATAATCAACACATGTTACTGTAAAAAAAACTATATTTGGTACTTATTGTAAATATAATTTTTATTTATTTCAATGATAGTTCTACTCTATTATTAATTATTTTAATAACTTTTTTGGTTTAATTTTTTATATGTATATATTTGATATTTTTAAATATAGTATAATTGAAATTATTTAGTAAGGAGAGATTACAAATTAAAAGTTTAAATTTGGTTAAAATTTATCAAGATTATTAAAAATTATTATCGTATAAAATTGAATTCCTCTCCATTTAAATATTTAAAAACCCAAAGTGAATCTCACATTATTTTGGGAAAAAAACATATAATGATAATGTTGAAGAACAAAAATAATTCTTTTAAATTTTTTTATTACGCTTTTATGATATTATATTATCAATGAGCTTAATAGTTAAGAACATGTGTTTCTTTTAAAAGGTTACATATTCAAATCTAAAAGGGGTAGAGTATGTATACCTTAGCATATAGAGGGAGCGCAAGGCAGGTCCCTTGTCCCACAAACAAGCTCTCATATACCAACTAAATGTTTGGTTTGATTGTGACTTTAAAATTAAATTATTATTATTATTATTATTTATCTTTAAAAAATTATATATTTTATAATTTTAATGTTATTTTTAAATATAATTTATATTAAAAAAATTATTTTGCACACTCACACACAAACATACACAAATATATGAATCTTTATTTCATCGAAAGCTTTTTTGAAATCAACAAAAGGAAAATGAATTTGTTGTCGTTACAATATATCTTAAAGTAAGTAGTTAGTTTTAAGTCAAACTATAAACTATAACTTCAAAAGTCACTGTGCCCTTTGCTTCTCTTATCATGAGTTTCAAATCACTAGTTAGTCTTCTTTAATATTAATATTTGAGTCAAGGATTACAATGATAAGGAAATATGAGAGGTTAAATGCCGAAATGTAAAAATAGTATGTTGGTTAGAAGAAATTAATTATTATATAGGGGTTAAGTATGATTGTCTTTTGTTGCCTATTAATTTTGGTGTTACATTGACAAGTTGGAGGATTCCTTGGTTGAAGTAAATTGTGCAAGCATGACATTTACTATGTTGGAAATACCGAGAGGGGGTGAATCAATATTTCTCTTCAATTAGTATATTTTTTTACTTCTCAGAGCATTAATTATCATTAACATTAGATTAAGCATAAATCAACATCACATCACGTGAACAATAAATAACATCATTCAACAATTCATGATAATGAAGACAATAGATACAAGATTTTTAGGTGGAAACCCTTTCAAGATAAAAACCAATGAATGCTTCTTAATATTTGTCTTCAATTAGGAAGCTCCAACTTCCAATATTTTAGGCTCCAACTGAAGGAGGGTCCAACCCCCTGGTTTAGACGCTCCAATGCCTTGGTTTATAGGCTCCAACCTTGAGGATTCTCCAACACCCTATTTACCAGCTCCAATTGAAAGGACGCTCCAACACCCTAGTTTATAGGATCCAACCTGAAGGATGCAACACCCTATTTACCAGCTCCAACTGGAAGGACGCTTCAACACCCTGTGCAGGATCCAACCTGCCCTAGCACCACCCTACCACCCTAATCAGTAGGTGGACCACCTTTCACAATTTTTAGCCTAGATCCACCTGTGATCAAGTACAATACAAAAAGATTTGTAATGCAACTTATGCTCAACTATCATATCTGCTCTTGCTTAAAACATCAAACCCTTGGCTTCATAAGATTCAATTAAATTATGCTAAAATCATATTATCTTTCTTTCATAAATCTTTCAGTTATATAACCCTATAAAATTTGGCATTTATCAGCTACCCACACATGTTAAAAAATTCTGTCAAACCCCAATACAATCATCAATATTGTACCAACATTATGTATAATGTACTGGTATATCAACAATGTACCAACCTCATACCACAATAATCTGCACTTTCTCTGTTTCAAGCTATTAAGCAAGGCCTCTGCTCAATATATCAAATTTTGACAAGAAAATATCAATACATCACCACAATCAAACATTGAATCCACTTAGCTGTCAAACAAAAAAATAATCATACATAACTTCTCTTCGAACAACATCAACAAATAGTCACTGGCTTCCCAATCTTAACATCAAATTCATATTCATTATTCTCCTCAAAACTCTATCATCTTCTACTAACTGGTCCATACATGATATGGATTGTGACAATGAAACCCTTACTACAAGTTCAATTACTATAGAATGATACTGAAAGCCTTATCGTCGAATACTTCTTCAATAATGATAATGAAATTCTTACAACTACCCCAACCAAACTTCTTCAACTTAAAGATGCACATACTTTAAACAATTAGACTGCTGTATAACATACCTCAACTTGTTAATGACCTTGCCCTGAAGGTGTAATATCACTGATAAACATGCAATATGAAGATGATAACATGCCCTTGTCCCAAAGATGTTTGCCATTGTGATTCTAATTTAGACTTGTATGAAGATGAAGAGTCCCGCCTTCGGAAGATGCCTCTGATCATATGTTGAAGATAAAACACAATTTGTGACCAATGTAGTGTGTGTGTTGTGCTCTTGTTCTCCCACCGACTGATGTCAATGCCTTATAGGATCTGCCCCTAAAGGACTTCAAGTTTAATTATGTATAATAGACCCATAACTTCTTCTGTTCAATAACCTCCATATTATGATTCCGTGCCATATAATGGGTGCTGATCTTTTTTAATCAAAAGTGAAGGTATACGTATATAGTTTCCAAACAATGATGCCACAAGAGATGTTTCAAAAGGAGGTATTAAGGTGATTATGGAATTAGGGCTCAAGATACAATTTAATACATGTTGAATTAGAGCATAGATTACACAGGTATTCATACATCAAGCACTTCAAGAATAAATTCAGAGGTATGCCACTTCACCCTACAATTATGCCCTAAGATTTAAAATTTGCATAATTTCCTTCATCAATGTTCTACCTAGACAACCAAGAAAAGTGTCAAAATGCGCCACTATTTTTTACCCTAGGGGGATTGAGAAATTCAAATCAAACTGCCAAAAAACTAGGTCAATACTTCAAGAATATAGAAATTAGGCTGTAGATTTGTAGCTGCTCATGAAGTTTTAATCAAAATCACAAGACACAAACATACTCTACTACTCTGCGAGCATTAATTCAGAATTTAGAACAAAAATCTCAGACATGCAAGAATAAATAACACACATGAAACGAGTATTTTTATACGGGGAAAGCAATCTGCTAAAAACCCCAATGCCTACTTGCATTAATCAAATGAATAAAGATGTATTACAATTTATTTGCTCAACTGAGCACACCTTGCAAGTGCATAACCTATCTCTCTGCTCACTGAAGGCCTCTGACCCAGACTTAGTCAAAATTTTCCTTTGCTTGAGCTCCTATTTCCTTGCGTTGTTCCTTGAGGAATTAGGCCCTTATTATTTAGGAAATTATTCAAATTTAATTGTGCAATTCCTTAGGCTAATCATCTGACATCATGCAACACCTATACACTCAAGAATAGTCTCCAACTGATGTTACATTGCCTTGGAATCTCCACATCAACTGGGTAACTCGAATTCTTTGCATGCGTTAGCTATTTTGGGTTGATTGATCAGTTAACTGGATGATCACTAAGTTTGACTAAAGTCCCACTACTTAACTAACCTTCCATTAGTTCCTCCAAAAGTTGGAGCTAATTTAACTAAAAACAACTTGAGATAACTGACCTTGATTGCTACAAATTAGCAATTACACATGCTGAACTGAACTCTAATCCTCCGGCTTGAATTTATTGAGTAAACTAGGTGACACAAGCCATGTCACACAATTTAACATCATCCAAGTTGTTTGCTGATGTGGAAATTCGAATTTTCTCAATTTAATCAAGTCAAAATCAAATTGAGAATTTCTTGCTGCATTTTTCAACAAAGAGGAATATAGACACCAATTAATGTAGGTCTGTAAAAATACTCAAAATTGTGGATATATGCTACGAATTTTATTGTTAATGGAAAATAAATGCTTTCATGCATACACAAGAGATATGACTTTAAGTTACCCACAAAATAACCATGGAATTAGGGCCATAGAACCAAACCATTATTCAAGCTTTAAATCAACCATAGATCCGAAAGTTTGCCTTAGAATGTATGTGATTTTCATGCCCAAAATTTCCCTACAATAGGGCCTAAATTTACCTCAGAGAATGTTTGAACTGGTGAATTGAACTTGCCTCAAAAGCGCTGAATCTGGCCCTGTCTTAGAGAGTTAAAATTTTCTAAATAGAATCCTTAAAATAGACCTCTCAAGATGTTTCCTAAATCAACCTTCAAAACCCAGTGAATCACCAAAAAATAAAAGATGAGAGAACAAGCCCAACCCTTCTACAATGACCCTCGTCCTAGTATTCAACAATCATTTCAGATCAACCCTAAAATTGCTGAGAAAAATCTGGCGAATTCCATTTCCATAAAAAGACTTAAACATTGAGCTCAAATGTTTTAGAACTTTGACTTGTCCTTGAGATGAAGCGTGACTATACTAGGCCTCAGAGTAAATACCAGATATTAGACATTTAGAGTTCTACTTTTGTTAAAATTGGCAACTAGGGCAAAACTCCATGTGGGTCATCTTATTTATGGACGCTGATATTTTTCTTGGATCCCTCTCATCGAGAGGTATAGGATTGATCTAAATATCATCCAACTCTAATAAGTATTCATGGAGTTATCAATTTAATTGTGTTATAAGATAATTCGTCAAGGTTGGCCAACAACCAAATAACCCACACATGTGCTCCACGATTTAGTATAAAAAGAGGTGACTTGATAGTCATTTCGACGCACACTTCTATCTTGATTTATCCCCACTTGTCTTGGGTTTTAGTGGAAGAGAAATCTAGGATTGGAAGCCCTAAAAGTTGGTGGAAAGAAGACTAAGGGGGCTGCCCTAGAGGAGATGCCCTAACCCTAGACATAGTCAAAAGAAGAAGCTCTACGCAGGTTTATATGCAGTCAAGGGGAGGCTCTTCTAGCAAAAAGGAGAGGGTTTCTATAGCTTTCAGTGGAATCCCTAGACGCTATTAAAGAGAAGTCTAAAATGCTATCAAGGAAGCATGCCCTAGCCGCAGTCTTGGAGGAGTCTTATCACAAAAAAGAGAGGTTCCTACGTTGTCCTAAAGGAGGCTTCTATAGTGCAGCAAGGAGAGGCTTTAACACTATCCAAGATCACTGTTCCAGGAAGCCTTAATGATGACCTAAACACTGTCTTAAAGGAGGAGACACATCCACTGTCTTAGAAGTGCCATTATGCCCTAAATGCAGGCCTTACTAGAGGCCTAATAAACTGCCCTTATACGCTATTTAAATATGCCCTTATACGCAGTCCCTTTATGCCTTAATCTACTGTCAAGAAGATACATACATAGATCAGAAAGGGTCCCTATTGCTGTCACAAAATTTCCTAATACACAACCCTCCTAACCGTAGTTTGTGAGGCCCTAATAAGAAGGCTGAACATAGTAGATTTTGGTGACAACGAGTTCTATCAAGGCTGTTTGGGACAACGGATTGCACAAGAAGTCAGAGCCCTAATCTATGGGTTGTTGAGTGAGTATAGGTGTTGGTGTTAGCCCTATACTCCTACATGGGACAACAACAAGGTATGGTAAGACACATGGGACGACATCAAGCATGGACAACAAAACAAGCATGGACAACATAGCAAGCATGGACAACATGGTAAGCATGGACATCATGGCAAGCATGGACATCATGGCAAGCATGGTACTGCAAGCACATGAGACATGCTGTATGACAACATGGTTCAACATACCACATGGGACAACAGTGTGGCAACATGGTACAACAATGGCACATGGGACAGTTGGGGTAGCATGGTGCAACAATGGCACATGGGAAAACAGTGCAACATAAGGTGCAGCAGTATGAAGTGCACAACATGGTCATGAGGTCCAACATTGTGATGATGGGTGTAGCATGGTGCAACACGGTGAGGTGCAACATGATGACGAGATGTAGCACAATGATAGGTGAAGGAGTCGCCTTGGAGAATTAGCTGAAGCAACATGTCTCCAACTAATCTCATGTATCATATTCTTAGAGATGATCTATGCTCTTATCTAGATAAGTCAAAGTGTTGAATTCTGTTGTTAGGCCCCTATAATACTAGTGATTCCCCCATTACTATTGTCATTGTATCCCTTATTGTTATTATTGTGCTCCTATTGTCCCCATATTGTTATTAGTATGCCCCATAGAAACCCACTATTGTTATTTTTGTGCCCTTATGTTATTACTGTTATGTCGGCTTGATTATATTATGACCCCTTAGACTCCTATATATAGAAGGGAGGTTTAGTCATTTGTATCATCCAAGAATTGTTCATTTGTGTAATGTAAAGGAGGTTTCCCCCTCGAAGAGGCTGAATTCTAAGGCATTGATCTATCTTTTCTATCTTTTTGTGAGTTGGTTTCCTAACATTTGGTATCAGAGCTTTGGATTCTAGGGTTTCACTGCTCCAAACAGGTCATCATGACATTTTCGCTGTAATTTTTTTAATTAATTTAATTTAATTTAATTTAATTTAATTTTATTTGATTTTTATTTATTTATTTATTTTTATTTTTTGCGGCGTTTCAGAAGCTACAAACAAAACCCATTTGAGCCGAAATAGTTCTGAACTTCGGATCCTAATTGCAGAGCTTGTCTCGCTATATTTACGGAGATATGATCTGAGGAAGTTAGGGTTTTTATAGACTCTTGAATTACATTCCAAACAGGTGACCCGGGAAACTTGTCATAACTTTTGTTTTGAGCATCAGATTGAAATTTAGTAATAAGTTTTAGAAAGAGGACAGCCTGTAGTTTTTTGTGTATCAGTTTCAGGTACTAAGGTCGAAATAGTGAAACATGGCAAGTCGTACAAGTTCACTCTACTGAACTAGTCTATAATCAGGTCACCATGGGAGATTTGGCATAAATCTTCCTTGGAGAATCCAATCTTGATCAGACTTGTGAGGTTAGAAAGAGGATTCAAAGGGATACCGCAGGACGATATTTTAGATATTCGAGATCCGCAGTTACAGAGATACAACAGATTCAATATCGAGCTCTTACAAAGTGAAAAAAAAGGTGTGTAGTTTTTTTAAAATTTTGCATAAGATTGCTTTGAAAAGTTAGTTTGAAGGAATTCAAAGGGAATAGTGAAGAATTATTAGCATTAATTAATGCCCCGAAGAAAGAAAATGGAAACACCTAGTAAGAAACCTGAAAGCTCTAACATAACTCGTGAAGAAGAGGAAGAAATGCAACATGATATATCAAAATTACAAGACCAAGTACAACAAATTTCACTCTCAATAAAGGTAAATGAAGCCAAGATAAATGGCGTGGAAGCTAATATGAATGGCATGCAAGTTAAGATGGATGGTGTGGAAGCTAAGATGGATGGCGTGGAAGCTAAGATGGATGGCATGGAAGTTAAAATGAATGGCATGGACACTAAGATGAATGGCATGGACGATAAGATGGAAGAATTGAAGATAAATTTGAATAAGTTGCTACAAGAAATGGTAACTAATGGTGAAAGGGTAGTAAAGGAAACTCATGATGAGAACAAAAGAAATGTTAATCATGATTTCATAGACTCGAATGTTGGATTGAAGACCCACCATGTTCCAAAAATCGATATGAGGAAGTTTGATGGCAAGGATCCCGAAACATGGATGCTATAGATGGAGCAATTTTTCGATATCCATAATGTGCAAAACACACAAAAGGTATATATTGCAACTTTATATTTGGAACCAAATCAGTGTGTATAGTATCGATGGCTTTGCTCTCGTAAACAAATTGTCACTTGGGCAATTTTTACTGAAGAAATGATAGCACATTATGAGGATACAAAAAGAAACACCTCTTTTAGCCAATTGATAAATCTCAAACAAAAGGGTTCAATGATGGAGCACATTGAGGACTTCTAAAAATTGAACATAAGGGTAAAAGATATTCCATAGGAGCATAGGTTTGATGTGTTCATAGGGACTTTAAAGGATAATATCCAACATGAGGTTCACCTTTGGGAACTTGATTCATTGGAGAAGGCATTCAGGTTAGAAAGAAAAATGGAAAGCAAAATTATGGCAACCAAGAAGCCTACCACTTACAACTATAAAGATGGAAGTGTTGTTGCCCCTAGCCTTCCACAACCTACAAGGTTGACACCACAACAATTGGAAGAAAAAAGAGAAAAAGGGCTTTGTTACAGTTGTGATAGCAAATACACTAAAGGTAATAAGTGTGATGAGAAGAAATTATTCTACATAGACTGTGAAGAGGAGGAAGAAAAGGAACAAGAAATGTCAAAAGAAGAGGATATACTCTAGGAACAAACCCTAGAAGAAATGAATCCAACCATATCTTGTAATGCATTGGCTGGAATTACCACTCCTCAAGCTATCAAGATAGAAGGACATATCAAGAAGAAAAAATTAATAGTGTTGATTGATTCGAGAAGTACCCATAATTTTATTCATTGTAAGATAGCAAAGGAATTGAACTGATTCCTATTTCTAGCACCAGAGTGTCGAGTGATGGTTGCAAGTGGAGGAACCATAAATTTCTATGGAAAGTGCCATAATATCAAGCTATCCATGGAGAATACGTATTGAATAGCCCAATTCTTTCCATTCCAATGGGTGGTGCTGATGTTGTACTATGAGTCCAATGGCTACAATACTTGGGTACAATAGCTTTTAATTTTCAAGAAATTTTCATGAAATTTTGTGCGGAAGGAAAGGAAGTTGAATTAAGGGGTATTGCAGGGAAACTAGGAAAGATAATCAACTCTAACGTTATGACAAAGCTTCTAAAGAAGGAACAATGAGGTGTAATTGCACAATTATGTTCACTACAGGTTCCCACATTGAAATCATCTATTTCTCCAGATCTCCAAAAGGTCTTGGAAAATCATTCCAAGGTATTTGAGTCTCCCAAAGGTATCCCACCTATTTGTGATCATGATCATGCTATTCATTTGATTCCAAGAAGTGTTCCTCCAAACATCAGGCCGTACAGATATCCCTATGCCCAAAATAGTGAAATTGAACGTATGGTTGCAGAAATGCTAGAGGCTGGTATAATTCAACCCAGTCAAATTTATTTCTCTACTCCAGTAGTATTGATGCACAAGAAGGATGGATCATGGCACATGTGTCCGGATTATAGGGAGCTCAACAAGCTCACTATTAAAGATAAATTTCCCATTCCTGTCATTGATGAATTATTGGATGAATTGCATGGATCAATTTACTTCACCAAGTTGGATCTTCGTTCGGGATATCATCAAATCAGAATGAAGACTGAAGACATTCTGAAAACAACATTTAGAACTCATGAGGGTAATTATGAATTTTTGGTCATGCCTTTTGGCCTTACCAATGCACCTTCTACATTTCAAGGTTTGATGAATTCCATTTTCAAACCCTTCCTTAGAAAATTTGTGTTAGTATTTTTTGATGATATACTAATCTACATCAAGTCTTGGAAGGATCATGTTGACAGGGTGCTCAAAATATTGGAGGAGAAACAATTATATGCAAAAATCTCCAAATGTTTCTTTGGAGTACAAGAGGTGGAATATCTAGGTCATATTGTATCCCATGAAGGTGTTAAGGTAGACCCTAGCAAAATTAAAGCCATTGAGGAATGGAAAATCCCCACATCCATAAAGCATCTGCGAGGATTTCTCGGGTTGAGAGGGTATTATCGCAAGTTTGTTAAGGATTATGGGAGAATAGAAGCACCTCTAACAACATTATTGAAGAAAGATGCATTTTCATGGACTCCAAAAGCAACAAATGCCTTCAAACATCTTAAAGAGGCAATGTGCCAAGCATCGGTCTTAGCTATGCCAGACTTCACAAAACCTTTATTGTGGAATGTGATGCTTCAGGAAATGGAATTGGTGTTGTTTTAATGCAAGATGAAAGACTCATTGCTTTCGAAAGTCATCCAATCAAGAGAAAGTATTTACACAAAGCTATTTATGAGAAGGAAATGTTGGCAATACTACATTCACTTAAGAAATGGCGACCCTACCTAATGGGAAGACACTTCAAGGTAAAAATGGATCATGATAGTCTTAAATACTTTTTAGAACAAAGATTATCCTCTGAAGAGAAACAAAAATGGGTCACAAAGATGTTGGGTTATGACTTTGAAATCATCTACAAAAAAGGGAAGCAAAATGTTGTGGCATATGCACTCTCAAGAAAAGATGAGGATGTGGAAGCATTGTTGTGTGCCATTTCTATTATCCAACCAGATTGGATAAACGAAGTAAGGGAGGAATGGAAGAATGACGAAGAAGTGTGGGCACTCATTTGAAAAGTTACAACAGGATCCTAGTACATCTGATACATTTAGCTGGAAAAATGATTCATTATGGTACAAAGATTGCTTATACCTATGTAATAATTCCCAACTCAAACAAAATATTCTTATGGAATTGCACACTTCTCCCTTAGGAGGGCACTCAAGATTTTTAAAAACTTACCACAGGGTTAAGAAGGAATTTTTTTGGGATGGCCTTAAATCAGATATTCAAAAGGTTGTGGCAGAATGTTTAGTTTTCCAACAAAATAAAGTTGAAACAATTGAGACCTCAGGTCTATTACAACCTTTATCCATTCCAAGCCAACGTTGGGAGGAGGTTTCAATGGATTTTATCACAGGTTTACCCAAGTCCGAAGGAAAGAGTGTCATCATGGTGGTAGTTGACAGAGTTACCAAGTATGCAAACTTTTGTGCATTATCACATCCATTTAAAGCCAATACAGTTTCTACTGCATTTATGGAAACAATTCAAAAGCTACATGGAAACCCAAAGATTATTTTAAGTGACAGAGATCCCATTTTCACTAGAAATTTTTGGACAGACTTATTTTCTTGTCTTGGTACTCAGTTAACTCATAGCTCATCTTATCACCCTCAATCTGATGGGCAAAATGAGATAGTAAACAAATGTTTGGAAGGATATCTTCATTTCTTTGTATCTGATAAACAGACACAATGGGTCAAATGTTTGCCTTTGGCTAAATGGTGGTATAACACTTCCTTTCATATTGCAGCAACAATGACCCCATTTATGGCACTTTATGGATATCATCCACCATCCATCACATCATATTTAAGATAAATTATAAGGTTCAAGTAGTGGAACATCACATCGACCATCAACAACAAGTTCTCCAACTCTAAAAGGATAACCTCACGTTGGCGCATAATAGAATGAAACAACAGGCATATCAACATCGCAGTGAAAGAAGTTTTGATGTAGGTGTCTGGGTATTCCTACGGCTACAACCATATAAATAAATGTCCCTCAAGCAAGCTAAGAAGGATAATAAATTATCACCAAAGTATTATGGTCCGTACAAGGTGTTGCAAAAGATTGGTACTATGGCATACAAATTGGAGCTTCCTGCATCTTCCCGAGTGCACCTAGTTTTCCATGTTTCATGTTTAAAGAAGGTTATAGGTGACAAGCTCCCAGTTCAAACAATATTGCTAGACCAGAATTACTCAAGCATTGACGACAACACTTTTTGGAAGGATAGGGGCATGTTAGGCCACTATAATACTAGTGATTCCCCCATTACTATTGTCATTGTATCCCTTATTGTTATTATTGTGCTCCTATTGTCCCCATATTGTTATTAGTATGCCCCATAGAAACCCACTATTGTTATTTTTGTGCCCTTATGTTATTACTGTTATGTCAACTTGATTATATTGTGACCCCTTAGACTCCTATATATAGAAGGGAGGTTTAGTCATTTGTATCATCCAAGAATTGTTCATTTGTGTAATGTAAAGGAGGTTTCCCCCTCGAAGAGGCTGAATTCTAAGGTGTTGATCTATCTTTTCTATCTTTTTGTGAGCTGGTTTCCTAACATCTGTTGTAAATGTACTATCTCTCTCTCTCTCTCTTTGCTGAACTCTTGAAGAACATTAAGATGAATTGAACAAGGGTTTCCCCACATTCGGGTTTGTCCCTGGCTAGTGCCACATCTTGTGTCCTCTTGTCTTGGCTTGTCCTCTGCGATTTATGTTTATGTTCTATCTGCAGTTTACTTTAATACTGATGTGATTGCTAATCTGGAAAAGATATTGAGCTAACTGTGAAAATTAAAATAAATTTCTCTAAGCATAGAACATACCTAAACTTAACAACTTTGGAGAGCAAATTGAGTCTTCTTTTTATAGTGATCAAGAGGGCACGTTGGAGGGTTAGCCGACCTTCATATTTTGGAGGGAATTTGAAATTGGAGCCAAAACTCTAATTTTGGCCCACAAAGATTTGAATTTTCAGATTTAATTTTAGTTGGGTTTTAACCTTTGATTTGGATTTAAATTTTATCGTCCTCAACAAAACACTTTAGCCACAATAATACTTGAATTAGTTTTAAATAAAGTCCTTTTTGATCCTCATGACTTGAATAATGTTCTAACCAATGGTAAGTTTCCAACTAATCTCCTTTTGGGGACTTTGAACACAAGGTGGGGCTTCATATTTGAATAAACATATCTCACAAACCATTAGAGCCCTCGTGACATGCCACATACCATCAGAATCATAATAATGAAGAGAATCCAATAAAAATGATCTACAAAGCAAATTCATTGATCAACATCCTCCAAACCTTCAACAAGTGTCGGTCTTTTAGGGATTTCCAGGGCTTCTTGTTCTTTGGAGATTCAAACCAATGAAAACTAGACGAATATTAAGAGTGTTCAAGAACCTATGTTGGCATCAATGACAATACCATTCAATAATCTCCCCCTTTGTCATTCATGGAAACACATACTCCCCCTGCGATCATTTCTCCCCCTAACTCCATGCTTTGGTCTTCTTCTTTAGATTTATCTCCCCCTTTGAAAAAAATGGTAAAGGGTTACCCCCATTGACATGTTATGCTTCTCATGGATTGCCACACCTAAGACCTTCTACAATTTTGTCTATGAATCTGCTTTCTAAGCTGCTACTTTGCTGAACATAAACTTGACCAAGTGGCTCATACTTCTAATTGTTGCTCTGATGACTTCTTTACTATTTTGGAATATTTTAACATGTCAAGGATAGATCTTCAAAATTTCCACCACTTCTGCATAGACTCTGTAGAAAATCTGATGGTAGGTTAACCCGATAATGCAATATAAATCAAAGTAGAATACTATAACCTACTTCTATTATCAATTTTCGGAAGCTTAAATATTGAGTTGAACAATATAACCAGAAGAAGAAGAATCAATCGCCCAATACACATGAAAATACTTTGGGGAAAGCCTCAGCTAAAAACTCCACTATCTGTATTATCATACAAGGTGGAAATGCATAGGAATTATACAAAGCCTTAGCTCTCACAGCTAGCCAGCTCTCAGTACAATCCTCATAGATGCTCACAGGCAATCTTGGCTTCTCTCCAGCCTTCCTCTCTTCCCTCCAAGCTCCTATTTCCTTGCGCTGTTCCTTGTGGATGATTTTCCTTCAACCAAGTGGATGATCTCCTACCAAGTGGATGATCAAGCCTAAAAAATTGCGCAATCTTCAAGGATGATGCCTTGACTGTATGCATGAGTTTTCTTTATAAGAAAACACATGCAACTGATAGTACATTGTCCTTGACTTTAATCTCAACTGGGTATTTCTCAGAATAGACATGCATGAGTTTCTGATGAGGGAATCTTCAGTTAACTGGAGTAGCACTAGTTGAGTGCATGCATGCATCAACTGACTGTTAACTCTCTATTAGTTCCTCAAACAGTTTGGAACTAATTTAACTGGACTTAACTCAGTAAACTGAGTTAACTAATTACAACTCAAATATAAATCAATCTTATCTCCTTAATTTAAGGGATAACTCTTGCATGACTTCAGAAAGACTTCTAACTTGAATTTCTCCAACTAATTAATTTAAAATAAATTAATCAATTATTTTCAAGTAGATGTTAAGACTAAATTCGATTTTAATTCACAATTTAATTCAAGGACAAATTAAATTGGAATATTCTTGTTTCCATATTTCAACACTCCCTCTCAACAAGAAAGGGATTATCTGCCACCCCGATCCTGTCTCTATGGAACTCGAATTTACACTTTGACAATGCCTTTGTCAAAATGTCAGCATCTTGCTCCTCTGCCTAAATATACTGCAGCAACATGATCCTCCTCGATCTGTGAAAAGCCACGGGCAACAATCTTGCCTTATGCTTCTCCATACTACCATCAGTAGCTTGCTTTACCTTGTAAAGCCAACAGGAACTCACAACTGACTTGTTCTTTGGTCTCAGAACCACGTCCCAAACATTGTTATGAACTATGGAGTCATACTCCTCCACCATAGCATCAACCCAAATCGACTGCTGCATTGCTTCCTCAAAGGAAGATGGCTCGGTCTCAACACATTCCCAAGCAAGGGCCATGTATCCAGTTTACCTCTCAGGTGACCTCCTCTGTCTACGCTGAGAAGATGGTGCTCCCACATTCTCTCTCACATCCTCCAACAATCTTTTAGCTTCTCTTGTGTGCTTCCTTCCATCTCTGGAAGACTCTGCTTGAGTGGATGTCTCCACTCCTGGAACCTCTGCATGCGGCTGCTCCGCATCAGTCTGAGGCTCCTCCTCCTTAGGAACCAAAAGTTCCTCCACAACCTGTAGTTGGAGCTCCCTCTCAAGGGAAACTTGCATGGGCTTCTACTCATCAAACTTGAGATCTCTGCAAATCACTGTCCTCCGACTGGTAGGCAAGTACACCCAATAGTTGTGAGGTGTATCAGTGTACCCAAAAAGTATCCCCAAATCTACTATCGGCTCAAGCTTCTTCCGTGCATCCTTTGTCACATGGAAATATATCGATGAGCCAAAGATCATGAAGTGACCCACATCTGGTCTCTTACCGGAGAAAGTTTCCTCTGGTGTCTTCATCCCAAGTATGCGATGCAGGCTTCTATTCTGCAAATAGATCACTATGTTGCATGCCTCAGCCCACAAGTGAAGTGGTAGGCCTTGGTCATGCAACATTTCCCGTGCTGCCCCTACAATAGTTCTGTTCTTCCTCTCGGCCATCCCATTCTGCTGTGGGTTATGAGGTGCCGTCAACTCTCATTTAATTCCTTCTGCTGCACAGAATTCCTTAAACTCTTGAGAGATATATTCTCCACCGTTGTCGTTTCTCAAGGCCTTGATATTCTTCCCTGACTCTTTCTCGACCAAAGCTTTGAACTCACAAAACTTTGTGAAAGTTTGGTCCTTCTGCGTGAAATAAATCCAGCATTTACGCGAATAGTCATAAATGAAAATCACATAATACCTTTGCTTTTTTGTGGATACTGTCGATAATGGTCCACACAAATCAGTATGAACTCGCTCTAAGATAGCCTCTGCTCGACTGTCTCGATCATGAAAGGAAGACCTGGTGTGTTTCCCAAGGTACAACCTTTGCATGTGTCAACTTGCTCAAGTTTACCTTTGGGAAGTCCTGTAGATATCTGCTACATTATCTTCAAAGCCCCATGATGCAAATGTCCCAACTGCCTGTGCCATAACTCGCCAATGTCTTGGCTTTGCACCAATTTTGCTTTCGTACTCAATGCTGCATAATCATCTACCTCTAGTTTATAGAGATTCTTCACCCAAATCCCTATCCTCTTGGTTTGACCTGTGTCTATGTGTCTTAGGAACGCCTTTTCTTTACTGAAGAAAACATCGTAGCTTTTTTCCTCTAACATCGCGACTGATACCAAGTTCTTCTTCAGTCTAGGCACATACATCACATCTGTCAAGGTGAGAGGAGCTCCATGCTCCCTCTGAAAAGCAAACGTGCCCACTCCTGAAACACTATACCTTTCGTCGTCACCCATCTCTATGCACATCTTGAGGTCTTTCTCCTCCAAGGAACTGAATAAATTTTTATCACTGGTCATATGGAATGAGGCTCCACTGTCAACATACCAGACACAACCCATCATCAATGACACCATGCATGCAATGAGGGTAAAGTCCATTTCGAACTGAGAGGCTAATGCCTCACCTTCCAATTCTTCATGGTTTATAGGCTCCACCATGAGGTATGCCTTAACACCCTATTTACTAACCCCAACTGGAAGGACACTCCAACACCTTGGTTTACAGGCCCCAACCTGAAGGATGCTTTGACACCCTCTTTACACACTCCAACTGGCAGGAAGCTTCAACACCCTGAGCATGATCCAACCTGACCTAACACCACCCTGCAACCCTAATTAGCTGACAGACCACGTTTCACAATTTTCAGACTGGATCCACCTGCACTCAAATACAATACAAAAATAACTGCAATACAACTTTTTCTCAACTATTAGATCTACTCTTGCTTAAGATATCAAACCCTGGCTTCATAAGAGTATCTTTTTCTCATATCGTACTAGCTTTATTTCATCAATCATTCAATGATATAACCCTGTAAACTTTGGCATTTATAAACTACCTACACAGGTTAACAAATTATGTCAAACCCTAATACATTCATCAATACTGTACCAACATCCCGTATAACAATGTACTGGAATATCAATAGTGTATCAACCTTAGCCATAATAATTTTCATTGTCTCTATTTCAAGTTGTCAAGCAAGCCCTCTGCTCAATATATCAAATTTTGACAAGACACAATATTAATACATCACCACAGTCAAACAATGAATCCACTTAGCGCTCAAACTAATCAATAATCATACATAACTTCTCTTCCAACAACATCAACAAATAGTCACTGGCTTCCCAGCCTTGGCAACAAATTCATATTCATTATTCTCCTCAAAACTCTGTGATCTTATACTAACTGGTATAACATGATATGGATTGTGAAAATGAAACCCTTATTACAAGTTCAACTGCTACAAAATGATATTGAAAACCTTATTGCCGAATACTTCTTCAACAATGATAATGAAATTCTTACAACTTCCCCCACTAGACTTCTTTAACTTAACGATGCACATACTTTAAACAATTAGACTGTTGTATAACATACCTCAACTTGTTAATGACCTTGCCATGAAGGTGTACTATCATTGATTTGCCTGCAATCTAAAGATGATTAGATGCTCTTGTCCTGAAGATGTTTACCACTATGAGTCTGCTTTAGAATTTTCTGAAGATGAATAATCTTGCCTTCAAAAGATGCCTCTAATCATATGGTGAAGAGAAAACATAGTTTGTGACCAATGCAATGTGTGTGCCTTGCTCTTGTTCTCTCACTGACTAATGTCAATTCCTTCCTTACATGATCTGCCCCTAAAGCACTTCAGGTTCAATTATGTACAATAGACCCATAACGTATTCTGTTCAATAGCCTCCATACTATGATTCAGTGTGATAGAAAGGGTGTTGAGCTGCTTTAATGAAAAGTGAAGGCATAAGTATACAATTTCCGAACAATGATGCAACAAGAAATGTTTCAAAAGGAGGTATCAAGGTTCATGTGGAATTAGGGTTCAACCTATAATTTAATACGAGTTGAATTAGAGCTTAGATTACACAAGTATTCATACAATGAGCACTTCAAGAATCGGTTCAAAGGTATCACACTTCACCCTACAATTATTCCCTAAGATTCAAAATTCGCATGATTTCCTTCATTAATGTTCTATTCAAACAACCAAGAAAAGTGTCAAAATGTACCACTGTTTTGTACCCAAGGAGGATTGAGAACTTCAAATCAAACCGCCACAAAACTAGGTCAATACTTCAAGAGGACTAAAATTATAAATGAATATATGTATGCAAAAATACTCATAATTGTGGATATATGCTACAAATTTAATTGTTGAGGGAAGACGAAAGCTTTCATGCATACACGAGATATGACTTTAATTTACCAGCAAAATAACCATGGAATTAGGGTCGCAGAACCAAACCCTTATTCAAGCTTCAAATTTACCATAGATTTGAAAGTCTACCTTAGAATGTATACGATTTTCATACTAAAAAATTCCCTACCACAAGACTGAAATTTACCTTAAAGAAGGCCCAAATTGGTGCACTGAACTTGCCTTAGAAGGGCCAAATTTGGGCCTGTCTCAGAGAGCCAAATTTTTCTAAATATAATCCTTCAAACAAACCTCTCAATATGTTTCCTGATTTAGTCTTCAAAACCCAACAAATCACCAAAAGTTAAAAGATAAGAGAATAAGCCCAACCATTCTGTAATGACCCTCATCCTAGTCTTCAATAATCATTCCAAATCAAACCTGAAACTACTCATAAAAATCTAGCAAATGCCCTTTCCACAAATAGACTTAAACATTGAGCTCAAACTTTTGGAACTTCGACCTGCCCTTGAGATGAAGCGTGACTATATAAGGCCTCAGAGCTAATACCAAATATTATATGTAGAGAGTTCTACTTTGGAGAGCAATTGAGTCTTCTTTTTATAGTGATCAAGAGGGCATGTTGGAGGGATGACTGACCTTCATATTTTGGAGGGATACTTGAAATTGGAGCCAAAACCCCTCTAATTTTGGCCCATAAATATTTGAATTTTCAAATTTAAATTTCGTTGGATTTTAACCATTGATTTAGATTCAAATTCTATTATCCTCAGCAAAACACTTTAGCCATAATAAAATTTGAATTAATTTTAAATAAAGTCCTTTTTGATCCTCATGACTTGAGTAATGTTCTAACCAATTCTAAGTTGCCACCTCATCTCCGTAGGGGATTTTGACCACAAGGTGGGGCTTCATATTTGAACAAGCATATCTCTCAAACTGCCAGAGCCCTCGTGACGTGCCACATACCATCATAATCACCATGACAGAGAATCCAATAAAGACGATCTCCAAAGAAAATTCATTAATCTACATCTTCAAAATCTTCAACAAGTGTGGGGCTTCTAGGGATTTCTATGGCTTCTTGTTCTTTGGAGCTTCCAATCAATGCAAACTAGACAAATATTAAGAGCATTCTAGAACCTATGTTGACATCAATGACAATACCATTCAACATGCTAGACTACTTATCCTCTTATATACAAATGCTATTATTATTTTAGCAAGGATTTGCCCTCTAACTTTGAAAAGTAGCATAACAATTTAAGCCATCTATCCACTAAATCGGATATCTATGTAAATATGGATAAAGTAAAGTTATGATCATTAAATCAAAACAAATACAATACTTGATTTTGCTTACAATAACAACAAAAACTTGGAATAAATCCTTTTTTATAAGTATCTTGAATTTGACTTTCATATGAAAAAATAAATATGGAGGTTGGAAAGCTTACTTTAAACTTTAAAACAACCCTAAAGTTGTGGAATTCTGGTTTTGGAAAGATATAAAGTTTACTTCAATAACCTTGTTGCTCTATTGATGTTATTCTATGTAGTTGAAATTTTGGATTATAGCATTTTTAAGGAAACCTAAAGGAAGATGAAACAAATCCACAAATAATTTTTAATAACTAACCTTAAAATTAAGTGCAATGCGCCTCATAAATTTCATTTAGATGTTAACTTTTCATCCATTAAGAGTAACGATTATAATAAGGTACTTAATGCAAAATCACAAGTAACATGAAGGATGAGAGGCTCCCCATAATTGCTTCAAAATCTAGTAAGATTCACTCAAGGCCAAAGAAAGGTTGGGCTAGAGATGCAGTGCCTTGATTGAACCATATTGGGATAAGTGGAGGAGGACACTCTCAAAATATCAACATTGTTAAAAGAACAATAATAAAAGGCAATGCAAAGTGAGAGAAAGATTGAAAATAAGATAAAGTTGAATTATTGTACATAAATTAATAACCAAAATTAAAATATCAAAATATCTTTTTTAGAACTTAATTAAAATAAAAATAAATATTACAAAAGTGTGAGAAAATTCTCTAATTTTCATAATCATATTTAAGAATAATAAGTAATTTTCATAATCATATTTAAGAATAATAAGTAAAAATTTAATTATTACAAGCAAATTAATAACCCCAATTTAAAACCAACCCCAATTTAAAACCATACATGGTAGTTAAAAATAAAAAAATATAAATACATTATTTAAAACCAACCCCAATTTAAAACCATACATGGTAGTTAAAAATAAAAAAATAAAAATACATTATTTAAAATCATACATAGTAATAAAAATAAATTATTTTAAATTTTGTTTTTTTAGTAAAACTAATTTTTATTTTTTATTTTTCACAAAGATATGAAATCTTATCTTAAAGATGTTTGTGATAAATTTGATCTCCAAAACTTTTAAATCAAATTTAAAATTTCATTTCAAAACATTAATCCATTATAAAAATATAAACTTTGAAGTCTTAAATATCTGGAAAAAATAAATATAAATTTTAACGTATGTTAAATATTAATGAAAATCAAAATTTTAATAAAAATATATATTATATCATTTTAAAAAGGATTAAAAATTTGCCATAGGGCTTTGGTTCGAGAGTGAAGGGTGCTGACTTTAAATAAAATTATAGAATTATTTAATTAAAATTTTCCTGGAATGAAATTTTAATTAAATAATAAATAGTATTATGAATATATATGTATGGTTTTTGTGATGGTTTAGTAATGGATTATATGTGGTTATATAATTGGACATGGTTAGGAGACATTTAGCACACTTTTGGAGTAACATTATTTTAAAAAGAAAATAGGTTTCATAATATATACGCCATGAAGCTTTGGACAATATATGAATCACAATCTGTCCACCGCCAAACGTTTGTCGTGGACTTCGAGTGTCTCGCCATCCTATATTTATCTAATGTCAATGTTTCTACGGGGTATTTTTACATGAAAAACACTCAAAATTTGTAATCAATTCCATTAATTTGAAAAAATAACATCATAAATTATAATAAAAGAAATAAAATTTAAGCTTTATTGGTAATTAGTTATAATATTTATAAATGGTTATTATTTGAGAGTAAATGATGGATATGCATAAAATGTTGAGAAAACTCAATAATGGAAAAAAATGGGAACAAGTAGCACTAAGTTGGCGAACGACCGGGATAGTGCAGGGTTTGGCAAAACTGATGAGAAGGATAGACTACAAAATTTTTAGCCATATCAGACGCAAAGGAAATCAAGCGGCGGATTTTCTCGCCAACTGGGGAAGTGCGAACAAGGACAACAGGGTTGAAAATAAATGGCCGTTAGTTATCAATAATAAGAAATGGGAGGAACTGGCAATGACCATAAATCAAGACCATGCGAAATCCTCATAACAGACATAATTACCCTAAACAATTAATGGATATGATGGACGGTCGAAACAGGTTAATAAATGAGTGTTGGGAGTGGCAAAGAAGAAATCTAGGCAATGAGCAGAGGACATTAAATCAGGCACGTACAAGTAATCGAAATAAGCAAATATCCCACCGCAATAGCAGAGAAAAGATGGCGAGGAAAGGAGCAAAGGACGGCATGTCAGAAACCAAAAATGGAAATGATAATCGGGAAACAGAGGAAGTAGATGGCGGCAAGCAAAATAACAGGTGGCACGGTAAATTTAAACTGAAGGATAGGTGGAACGAAGCAAGGAGACCCATTAAAGAGCGGGGACAAGACGGGAGAAGGCAGAAGAGATATGCTGTAGTGCGAAAAGATCCGCGTAGGAAGAAGGTGACGACCTGCGGTAACGACGAGAGCACTGCACCAAACAAAGCAAATAACTGTAAGAGGAGGATCAGTATGGAAACCAGAAGGAATACAAAGTTTGAAGAAGACACGGAGGCAATGGAGCGCAGAACCCGGGAGAATAAAGGTAAGAGTGTGGCGAAGGAGGAAAATGCGGAGGAAATTTATGAGATTCAGGATGATACTGAAGAGGAGGAGGAAAGGTACGAGGCAGACAGGGAAAAGGGCAACCTGAGATGCGAGGCAGGCAGGAAAAGCAGGAAAAGGATGATTGAAGAACAGCTGGAGAATTTAGGAAGTGAAGAACAGCATGTCCGTGGACGCAAGCGAGGCAGAGGCGAAAGTAGCACGCCAGGCAGGGGAAATAGGGGTGGCAGGGGACAGTACAGAAACAGAGGAGAAAGAAAAAGAGGGCAGAGCCCGCAAGGAAGGGGCAGAGGGAGAACAGGGAGATATTGTAGCAAGTCAAAAAGATCTCTAGATAGGAAAATCCAACATGCAGAAAGAGCCTACAACAAGAACACCAACCCAAAAATCAGGAGGATAATACAACACATGGAAGAAGAGGCCATCCAAGCTCAATCAGATTCTGAGATGGAAGACTGGGAGTTCCTTCTTCCGGACCCGGGCGATACAAGGGGTAGGATGTCTCTGTTTAAGCAGTCTATACATGTATACTGGGTAATGAAGAGACTGCTGGCAAAAGCTCTGGAACAAGCAGCAACAGAAATGGCAGAATTGGCACAGGGAGGTCCAAATTTAAGGAAAGAATTGAGAATAATGCAGATTACTTTGGAGATGCAAAATAAAAAGATAGAGGAAATTCAGGCGATGATCAAGGAAGGATACCAAGGAGTCAACCGAGAAGCTGATCAGCACCCAGCAGCTGGAGTTCCATGAAAACAGATATGCATTAATTTTGATGAGTTTTCAAAGAGTAGTTAAATCTAAGATCCTCACTGTTATAGATAGGGAAACATGTTATATGCATTTAAGTAGTAAGAGTAAGGGTAAAGACTGTTTAGTTTATTTAGCTTGGACAAACAGAATCTGGACTTATTATTTTTGGCTGGCAATGAAAGACTTAAGGTGGCTAAGATACCCGGTTTCCCATAAGGGCGGGGTGAGGCCACCATGACACTGTAATATTTTGGTTTATGATAATAGAAAGGAGTACCACCACAGTTTACGAAAAAAAAAATGATGGATATGCATAAATTAGATTGGGAATGTATAACATACGAAATTATATTCTTATAATTATGATGATGGTGATAAATAACATATATTCACTTATCAAACTTTGTAAAGGTAAGAGATTACATGGAATTCTTTAGAATTTTGTTTCTATGCTATAAAATCATTAAGAGTAAGTGTTTTGAGATCACTATAGTTTTGCTAAGTTAAAAGGTTAGGAGGGTTGGTAGTTTGACAAATCTTTTGAAATTGAAATCTAATCTGGATATATGTTACACAATTTAAGAGGAAGCGCTGTAATTGGGGCAATGTAATAGTGAGAATTTGAGGTTACAATCTTTACTTATAACTTGAGCAAATATAAAAATATAACAAAGTAATGTAGGTCGAACAAATGCTTTGTGTTTGCATATAGTTGACGACGTGTACCCATGGTCGACCATGATTGAGTACAATTAACTATGTTCACCAATGGTTGAATATGGTTGTACATGGTTGAACATGGTTAACCATGTTTGACTATGATTAAAAATATTTAAACATGGTTTATTATGGTTGGCTATGTTATTTAACATGGTTGATTATGGTTGGACATGTTTGAAAATGGTAAACCATGTTTGACTATTATTGACCATGGCTAACTGTTGCTGACCATGTTGACCATAGTTGAAACATTAGGCTAAATTTGTTGAATTTATATGTTCATCAATGTTTATGTGGTATTGTGATGGTAATCAAGGGTTATGCCACATTGACTTTGGTGGCCCATGGTTGATTATCGTTGACCATGGTTAATTATGTTTTACTATGGTTGAACATCAGTAATCATAGTTAACCATGTTTGTGTATGATTGAAAATGCTCAATGTTTGACTATGACCTCTTGTGATGTAGAGGGATCACTAGAGCCACTCAACTAGAGGATATGTGGGATTCTCTTCACCTACGAGGCTAAATACTTATCATAGTATTTGCTCAACACAAGCATTTGTGAGGTATCCTTAATCTTTCACAATGTGGCACTCAACTTCTCGAGGACAATTTTCTTAATAGTAAATTGGTATCTATGGATAAACATATTCTTTTTCTTCAAAAACTATGCTCCTCAATGCCTAAATAATGAACAATATTCTTTGTCCCAGAACCTAAAGACATATCACATCAGATAAATTTTTCTTTCCACATAATACATTTCACATGATTTAGCTTTCTTCATCACAACAAACTACTTATTGCACCTAAAATTCCCCCAAACTTTCCTTTGTTGTGACATACCACATCAGGTTCATTTATATTGCACTCAAGAGAAGATATTGTTTGTTGCGTGCTCTACATATTTTATTTTTTTGGGTGTGATACACACAGTGTCACACCCTTCTTCAAATATTAAGTAAAGTGCAATATATTGTGTGAAAAATATATTTCATGCAACATGCAATAATATTAGAAGTATAAATTCCATTCTCAATGCAAAGGGTTATACCATGGAGGAAATAATAATGGATATAGAGGTTGAATATAATAGAGAAACAAATCTATCTTCACATTTGAATGGGGCTACTAAAATAATCAAAATCTTACAACTTGAACTCAACTAGGAGAAGTTGGGTAGATCCATTGCTTTTATTTCTCTAACTCAGAGAATAGAGGAAGATGACATTGAAAAGCTACAATAGAGCATTTAACAGCTAATAAACTTAGTCAAGGAGTGGCGATCAGAGCACCGAAACAACCTAATCAATGCCACTGGCGCAAAACCTTATTGAGAAAAGGAAAGAAGACCTGAGAAAGTAAGGAAAACATTGGATGATACTCAAAGGAAAAGGTGTGAGAAGAAGAAACATGTAGCAACACTAGTAGAAGAAAGAGGTGCTTAGAAGAAATCATTAAAATAATATTTTGGGTTATGTGGTCGAAGGCATCCCCAAACTTAGAGATCCCCAACAATATTACCTAGAGTATGATGGCCTTTGAAAGAGAGGAAATATTTTTGACACAAGTAAGCAGGTGATGCATAAGGCTAGGGTGGTAGTAATTATAATTATGGACAATTCTTGAGGGCTTCACTCAATGAACCTTTGACCTATCACGTGTGTTCATGGAATACTAAACAATACCCTTAATTTGACTACATATTGTAAAATATCTCTAAAAATCACAATATATAACCCCCTACCAGTACAAACCCAGTACACCTTCCCAATTTAAAAAACCCCTACTTTCACTAGATATTGTAGGTATCCATTTTTTCATTAACCTTGAGCTCCGTTTTTTATACATGCATATATAAAAACCTTTTACCCCCTATTATATACTCAATATATTATGTCATTTTTTCCTGAATATATATCCCCCAATATGAATGCACGTGGCATGGTATTTCTCCCCTAGTGAAGGCCTTATGGGACAATTCTTCAACAAGGTTCCAATTCAAGATTTGGAATTATTGGGAATAAAGGATTGAACATTTGTCTCTATGAATGACGATAAATATACCAAAAAATTAGAAAGGCCTCTATAATACAGTTGTAGGATTTAACCCTATACAATTAATCGCTGCAAAGAGATTCTTAATAAAATAGAAAAGATGCAATGGAAAACACAAAGATTTTATCCTGGAAACCAGAAATTGAGAAAACAACCAAGATTTTTCAATATGTATTCCTCTGTACAATGTTACAATACAACATATATATCTTGCAACATCCATGAACTGCTATCGATTTACCTTGGGTTATAATACAATCATAGTTCCTTAACTGAAACTACAAAAACATGGGAAAAACCTCTATGCGCCACAAAACCACTTTTAGCAAAATTGTGTGCCGAAAACCACCAAAAAGGAGATGCAAAAAACTGCCCAAATTTCTTTTCTTGGGCGCTTCCCTCGAACCCCCTGAATAATGGGGCTACTGCTCCCCATGACCCCCCATTGTGCATCGTGCATTGTATAATGCATGGGGATAGTCATGCAAAGAATATAACACATACCCAATATTCTCCCACTTCTTGTTTTCCTTGCACACATGGGGGCACATGGGTACATGATCAACAATCTAGGATAATAATACACATCACTGCTATACACCAAGAGAACTTATTAGTGTTCACAATTTTGGTAATGAAAATGCAACATTATTTAAAGTGTCCACCTTTTCTAGCAACACCTTCTTGTCTTCAATTATATCTCTCATGAAGTGATACTGAACATCAATATGCTTTGTCTTCAAATGATAAGCTGAGTTCCTTGCCAGGAACATTACACTCTGACTATCACAATCTATTGTTACAAATTGTTGTACCAATCTAATACTTGAACACAGACTCTGTAACCATACTGCTTCCTTTCTTGCATGAGTGGCTGCCATGTATTCAACTTGTGTGGTTGAAAGTGCCACCACAAACTATCTTTTTCTCATTCAACTGATTGCTCCTCCAAATAGGTTAAACACATACACACTCATTGAATCTTATGCAATCCATATCTCCATCCCAATATACATCAACAAAGCCATGTATGTCCAACACTCTATCGAATTCTAGTATTCCCTAGTAACATAATCCATAGCCATTAGTGCCACATTGTGTGTAAAAACCCTCTTTACTGTTGTCTAATTCTCCTTCCTTGGTTTTGGGATATAACTACTCAATACTCCCACTACATGTGTAATGTTTGATCTAGTACATACCATAGCATACATGAAGCTTCCAACCGCACTGGCATATAAAACACCATGACATGTCCTTTTCCTCTTTCCATGTCTTGGAACATTGATATGCGAATAAATTTACCCATACAGGAATAGGTACCTTTACCAATTTTCCTGCATATTAAACCTATGCAATATTGTCTCAACATACTTCCTTTGACTTAACTAGAGTTTCCTATTTTCTCGATCTCTTTTAATTTCCATGCCCAAGATATTCCATGTCAAATTTAGAGGACAACTAAGTTTTCACTTCTTGGATGATTTCCATGTCATTTCAAATCAACAACCTATCATGCACATACAAGAAAAAATAAATAACATGATCACTAAATCACTTGAAATACACATAATGATCCACTTTTCTCCTTGTGAATCCAAGTCCCAATATATGAGTGTCAAAATTTTGATACCACATATGTGGTGATTTATTTAACGCATACAAGTACCCTTTTAGCCTACATACTAGCTCTTTCTTTACTTTCACAACAAACGCTTTTGGTTTTTTCATGTATAGTTCTTCTTCCATATCCGGTGTAGGAATGTCATCTTCACGCCCATCTGTTCTACTTCAAAATCAAAAGTAACCACAATCGATAACAACAATCTAATAGAAGTTAACTTGGAAACAAGAGAAAGAAGATCACCAATGCCAATTCTCTCTACCTGGGAATAACCCTTTGCTACTAAACGATCCGTGTATTTCTTCACTTTCCTTGTTGCATTCAACATCTTCCTAAACACCCATTTACTGCTGATGGGATTTATTCCAACTGAAACTCCACTAGATCCCAAGCTTCATTCTTGTTCAAGGATGCCATTTCTTCAACCATGACCTTACAAAGTTTGTGATCATTTGAATCCACTTCCTCCCTAATAGTTATATAATCATCATTAGTTATAAAAAAAGAAAAAAATGATAACAAATTAGGAGTATACCTTTCTAATTTCCTTCTTTCTCAAATTGATCTCCTCAGTGCCAGAGTCTGTGGTTCTTCTTATTCTTATTCTTGTTCTTCTGTAGAGTTTGATTCATCATCCTTCAATTCAAACTCTATCTTTTTTAGTTCTTTCTCCCTTGGTAGGAATTCCTATTTGACAACATCTTTGATTTATCTAAATACCACATCTCTACTATACACAACCTTCTTAGTTTCTGGGTTCAAAGCTTATAACATTTTAGACCATCTTTATATCCAATAAAGATACAATTTTCATCTTTCTTATCTAGGTTACTCCTATTATCCTTTGGAACATGTACATAAGCATCATAACCAAATACCCTAAGATGTTTAAGAGAAGGTTTCTTACCAGTCCATACCTCATGTGGAATTTTGTCATCCAATGTAATGACATTGATCTATTTACTAGGTAACACACAATGTCCACTACATCTGTGCATAATTCTTGTCCTAACCCAACAACACTGAACATCATTCTTACTTTCTCCATCGACATCATGTTCATCCCTTCTGCAACTCTATTTTTTCGAGGTGTGTATGGAGTAGTCTTCTTCCTTTCTAATCTCACATCTTACATAATTCTTCAAATTATTTCCCGCATAATTCTCCACAATTATGTATCCTCAACACCTCAATTTTACTCTCTCTCTGATTTTCCACAAGAGCTGTAAACTCGTTGAATTCGTCAAAGACTTCACATTTATTACTAATAAAATAAATCCATGTATTCCCTGAAAAGTTTATTAATTTTTGTAGCTTGGGAGGTACTCCCACAACCCCTTCGGTACTGGGTTTGTGAGGAGTTTACCCAAAAAATTTGTTTATGGGTAGTGTATGAATCTGGTGGGATTTTCACCCAAAGTAGTGGGAAAAGATCCAAATGGAAAATAATTGTTTGTTCATTGGATACATGTGGAGCACCCTTGAAGGGATAAGGGTCACCTAAGGGTTCAATGATGGTGGCTAAAACAAATGAAATAAATTCATTTCTTAAGATAATGTGTTTGTATGTGTAGGCTCAAGTAGGCTTGAGCTATAAGACACAAACCTTGGTGGCTAATTGACACCACCATAGAATACTATAAGAAGAGGTGAGATTGTGATCACTTGGCACATCAAAAGTGCATTCATCAAAGAGAAACCCAATCTGAGGAGCCACATACCTAAGGAAACGAGCTAGAGAGTGAGGAAGGACATGTTTTGATCCGATTTCTTATGTTCTAGTTATGCCAAGATTAGGAGATCTGTTGGACATGAATTTGTGTAGGGTTTTGGGCATGCAAGTAGCTCAAATATCTGTGAACAAGGCCGATCAAGTTTTGAGTTGTGAAAGAGGCCCGAGACCCTAATTTCCAGTGTATAGGAGGGTCGTAAGGGTTGTGAATGAGGGTTGCACTACTTCATGTATATGTGCAGAGGGTGAGGGCCTAAAAGCTGATATTATCTCAAGTTTAAGAGGATTGTTGAGGTCGAGATTAGGGTAGACCTGTGGTTGGTACAGGAGCCCTAAGAGAGGGCCAAAAACCTCAATTATTTTTTGAAAAAAAACTCTCACCTTTGAAGCTGCTAATAGGAGACATATTGAAAGTTATGTGACTAGTTTTCTATGTGATGACTGCTAGGTTGATGTAGTGGTTGCAGTATGGTTTTTGGACTGTGATAGTGGTATAAGGTCTATCCTACTTGGAGGTTTGGACAAAAAGTATACACACCTTGTGTAAAATGAATAAGGAAGAGACTTGTCACTGTTAAGAGGGAAAACTTTGAAGCCCTAGGTCTATCATCTTTGGAGAAGAAAAGAATATTGGGTGTGAGGGATAGTTGGTGATGCCCTAGTTCAGAGATTTGATGTGAGGCAAATCAATGATAAGAGGGTTGTATGTGAAGCCCTAGTATTGTCATCTCGGAGAAACTAGAAGGATGTCATGTGGGAAGAATTGTGAAGACCCTAAGATAATATTTCTTTGAAGCAATAGAGGTATGTTAGAGGGAGAATTGTGTAGCTGAAGATTAGTCACCTTTGGAGCATCTAAGGGATTGATAGAGGCAGTTTGAGCAGATAAATATGAAACCATTCTGAAGTTGCAAAAGTACTTGTGAGCAACATAAGAGGTGGAAAAGGACCTATCAGGTGTTCAAGGTACATGGACTAAAAGGGCTATGGAAGCATTACATCAACAAGTAAGTCAAGTGTGTCTTATTCAAAGGTAGATTGACGATTATAAGTTTTTGATATCAATCCCTAATTGTTATTTTATTAGGGATAATTTTAAGGGCCATGATCCTTGTTACGAGAGCCCTATGTTTGTTGTATTAAAGTTTTAATATAACAAGTTTTGGGTTGAGAAACTGTCTTGTGTACTACATTGATTCACTGTTGTACATTTTCTGCTATGAACAATGCTCATGTTGTGGAATTTTAGTGTGTTTGTGATCATGATTTAGACATAGACCTAATTCTCAAGTGCTAAGGAAAAATCAAAATGGTATCAAAGCTACTTTGAAGGGACAAGTGAATCAGAGTGTGCAAAACGTACAAATGAAGAGGGAGATGGTTGCTTTGCTATTGAAGGACTAATAACAATAATGAAGTTGGTTACTTGTTTGAGATATGAGGATAGGATGGATGGGTTGTCCAACTATATTCCTTGGAAGGAAAGGATCAAGCTAGTCTTGTTGGTGAACAAGTTTTGGGAATTTGCTAACAATGAGATTAAGAAACCGATTGACCCTAAAGAGTTGGCAGTGTTTGAGGAGTTGGATTCGAAGGCGAAGTTGATCATCCTATTCAGTGTCAAATATCACTTGATAGCTCATATGTCCAAGAAGAACACTGCCCATGAGATGTGGAAATCTCTTCAGGATTTGTTCCAAAATAAGAAAGAGAATCGACTCTTGGTATAAAGAGATAAGCTGAAGAGTACCAAGATGTTGGATGGTGAAGGTGTGGCTCCGTATCTAATGATACTTTATCAAGTTTGAGATGATCTCATTGCTATTGGTGAAGATGTTCCAGATTCTGAGTTGGTGAGGACTACTTTGAAAGGGTTTACTGAGGAATGGAAACTATTTATCAAAGGGATCATCGCTCGAGAAAATATGCCATATTGGAGCAAGTTATGGGATGAGTTCATCCAAGAGGAATTGTAGGACAAGGGCCTTCATGAGAAGAAAAAAACTTCTTATCATAATGTAACTTTTGTAGGGAGGATGAAGGGAAAAGCAACGAAGGACTTGAGAAAATTGAAGCCTTATACATGTGGCGAATATAGTCATTATTCGAGCAAGTTTCCGTGAAAGAAGAAGGGAGATAATGAGAAGAGGAAGGGGAAGGAAGTAGCTGGTGCCACGACATATTCTAAGCTAGATGACCTCTCGAGAAGGTTAGAGGACAAGGATTTTTCTCTAGTTTCTCATTTATCCAAGGGTGCCATCGATGATACTGCATGGTACATGGATAGCGGAGTGTCAAAATATATGACAGGTTGGTGTAAAGTTTTTGAGACTCTAACTAAATGTGACTCGAAATTGGACATAGTGGTTGAAGACAAGAGTAAAAAAGATGTTAGAGGGGTAGGTGTTGTGCCATTCAGGATGGATTTAGGTCGACTATCGAGAGTTCAAGATGTACTATGGGTATCAGAGCTCAAATACAATGCGTTGTCTATCTCAGTGATTAAGGCAAAGGGGTTTGAGGTGATTTTCTAGGATGGGAAAGCAAAGTTCAGACCTAGAGGATCTAACTATGTTGGAGCTATCATTGGATTTATAGAGAATGTTTTATATCGGCTGACAGGCAAGCCTATAGATTAGGGAATAAGTAGGTTAGTGAAACTCAGAGGGAGTCAAGTTCGAGTGGGAGTATGCAGGTTAAGAGGGAGAATCTGCAATCTAAGAAGAGTGCATGGTCAATGGGAAGAAATGGGGGCTTCTGATGGAAAGAAGGAATAGTGGGATGGAATGATGGCCTATCATGAAAGGAAGAAATGGGAAGCTTCTAGTGGCATAGACACTACAAATGAAAGTGTGGTTCATTCTATAGCGTATGCTACAGTGGTGAATGCTGGAGTTTGGGGTAGTGTCACCGACGATGGTGAGTTACTTCCAAGTGGTGGAAGTACCTCCCTCACTAAGAGGGAGTGCTATTTTGTGTAGCTTGGGAGGTACTCAAACAATCCATGGGGTACTAAGTTTGTGAGGAGTTACCCCACAAAAGTGGTTTATGGGCTGTGTACCCAAGTGGTGGGATTTTTACCCAAAGCAGTGGGAAAAGACCCAAGTGGAAAAATAATTGTTTATTCATTGGATGCATTGTTAATACCTATTTGTAAAATTTTTGATTTTGTAATATGCTACAAAATATTTCACCTTTGTTAAGCTTGGTGACACCTTGATTGGCCACCAATGATTTGTTTTTGTTTTCCTTATAAACATGTTTTCACTGTCATGACTGAAAGGGGAGGACCACTAAGATGTTTACATTGCATCCACCATGTGAAAAGAATGATAACACATGTTTGATATGATATGCATTTTTGTGTTTGGATAATTTTGATGTTATTACAACATAATGTAACGCTTGGTTATGCTTGCTGTACCTGAAATCACAACATATAAATCATTTTTGTTGTATGTAAATATAAATGGATGCAACACAAAAAAACACATAAAGGTTAACTATTTATGAAGGAATGCGTCACCAATTATGTTATTGCATTGCGTCACAACTATGTATTGAAAGAAAGGTACACTTTTAAATCTACAAGAATCACCATAGTAAAAGGGTTTTATTGGCAGTGATACATATGTGCTATGGAAACTTTATATATATATGTGTGTGTGTGTGTGTTTTTGAAGGTAGGTCACTTGATTTAATTTAATGGTTGGATTTTGATTTATCATATGGCAAAGGATTAGGTAATATATAGTTGCAACATTATTGTATGCACTTCAACCTTGATATTATATGCACAATATATATTGCGAAGTTTTGTCATGTCATATGTATTGGTTGTGTTAGTGACCCAATGTGATGATTTGAATTCTGAACGTTGAGTATGATATATAATTTGGGAGATATCCCATCACAAATGTGGGACCTTTTTCGCTGAGTTGGACTAGGGTTGTGTTGTGTTGCATATTAGTGATTGTTTTGATGGATGATGTGTCCACCCATTACATGGTTTTGTTTCGAAGTTTTTTGTGTGTGCAGGCTTAGATGGATTCATGTTATGGTTTTTGATTGATATTTGGTAAATTCATGCTCCTAGCCTTTATTGCATGGCCTTGAGAAACACAAACTCATTCGGAAACTTTAATGTAACACTACAAAACCTACCAATGATGGATACTCTGTGTAGTTTCAATCCATGACTCAGGTTCAAATGTATTTTTGGGTTTTACAACTCAGTTTGGGAAATTAAATTTACTTGGACGTTTTACAGCGAGAAGCTTCCATAGTTACTAGAGTTGTATTGATAGCTTAAGGTTGGGTTTGTGAAAGCTACAATTTTTTGGTTCTTAACATTGTACAGGTAATCCATATGATTAATTATACATTTAACTATGTTCTTTTGATTATTTGTTTACTCGTCCATGCTTGTTGGATTTTTCCTTCTTTCCCAGCTGCCTAGTGACCTTGCAAATCATTATTTCCCTGTATTCTTGTTGCATTTTGAAGCATTGTATGAGTTTGAAACAAGGGTGCCTCCTGCCCTTGTTCTCTAGAAATTCCTTCAAAGAAAGGATGCCTCCTGCCCATGTTCTTTCAAATTGCTCTAAACTTTAACAAAAAAGGAAGGGTTTAAAAACCCTCCTTTGCAAAATTATCCGAAATATTAAAGGAAATGGTTTTAAACCGTCCCCTACAGAATCATTTCAAATGATTGAAAATCTTAAACCCTACTCGAGTTTGACCTCAAATATTTAATTTCCTCGACAAAACTTATTCAAAGTGAAATGTATAGAAATCTCGTGCCAATGCTAGACTGTTTTCCATATATTGCGCAAAAAATTTGACCTTTGTTTGTATCATTTCTTATACACAAAAACAAATTTTTATATGAAGGGTTTACTCCTGAATTTTCAATATGGTCTCTCTTGTTTAAAAGAGTTTCCATTCTATCAAATACATATGAAAATTTTCAAAAAAAGAAAAAGAAAAACCCTATCTATTCATACATAAGAAGTAATGATGTATTTCATTTGTGAAGCATGAACTTTCATGCAATATGATGTCCTACTATCTGATAGTCTCCCTCTCAATGTCACGATTTCACCTCTAAATTTGAACATTTTTTTTTTTACAGTTAATGAACCTTGGTTCAAACCCTAGTTTAGTTGTTTTCCAAAAAAGAAGAAAAGGAATGGGGGGTTAAAAAATGACTAAGTTTTATCCATTTTCACTCTGTGTCTGTTTCATCCACTCAATTAATTTTCCTTCATTGATTCCTAAAGCATGTGAAAGGTGACTGGTTCTTGATTGGCATTGTTGATTTGTAACAATTGTAAAGTGAGATTAGTAGTTGATGGATTTCCTCTTTAATAATTTGAGTATTAATTTGAATATTTTTCAGAAATGAGTTCAGGTTCATGAGGTCAAGGTAGAGGTAGAGGAAGGAGGAATAGAGCACCAGGCTGGTGGGATTATGGAAGGAACAAAAAGTTTGTTGCCCTGTCCATTTTAATGTCGATTCAAATGAGTTTCACTTGCTGTCCACCATTGGTCATCTCAATCTATGGTCTCCCAATGTATCATGCATCCCTCTAGTTTATCATAACAGTTAATATCCCTCTCTCCAACCTCACCTTAATATACAAAAGATACCAAGTCCCTTACCTGCCAATGCACCATTGAATGAAAATGATGGTTGGAACCCCATTCAAAATTTACCTAAATGTGATGATAATGCTTGGGGTAATATTTCTAAAATTCCACATCCTATTTCTAGTTCTCGTTCAACTACACATGATGCCTCTCCACCTTCTAGAAGACCTATTCTTCATCTGCATCTTAAGGCTACCCGTTCTCCTACTGCTGCTAGCCATACTCATCAACATTCTACTACTCCTTCACCTGCCATTTTTGCTGCAACTTTTCCTCCACCCACTTCCCCTGTCAATGTTTCCTTGGCAAAATATATTGAACATAATGTCACTGCAGGATCAAGGACAAATCCCATAGCCTCTACTCCAGGGAGTACTAAATATCAACAACAATCTGAAACAAAGGGACCTTGCTTCTCTATGGAAATATTCTTAGCAGAATCTACGAATAATGCCTCTCCCTTTGCTTATAAATTTTGATATTAAGTTAGTGAATATTTGACCCGAATTTGGCCAAAAATATCTAATGCTGTCTTTTCGATGGTTGTATTATGATGACTTGCATTTAAAACTTCAATTTTGATAGGGACATTGATAGTTCTTATTTGAAATTTTCAGAATTTTGGATAGGGATATGTTGTTGATACAGTACTTCTTCCATATTTTTGGTGATATGTTTCTGGAAAATCCTTGAAATATTGTAACTTCTAATGAGATCAAACTGATCTAAAAAAGACACAAGATTTCTCTACCAAAATTCCGCAGAAAGAAAATAATTAATAGAAACACAATCAGATATAGAACACAAAATTTATCTGGGAAGTCCAATAAGTAAAAACCCCTCTTCCTTGTATTAAATAAACTAAGCAATCCGATCTATTACAAAGAATCTGCTCCAATCCTGAAGCTTCTCGTAATACTGATCAACTCTCTACAATACTTTCCCAACACTTAGGCAAATAAGGCCTACTAGGAGCTCCTATTTCCTAGTGCAATTACAACCCCCCTAAAAAATAGGAATTTCTCCTATTTCCTTGCGCAATTCCCAAGAGAATTGCTCTGCTTGCTTCTCAAGCTCTCCTCACAAAAAACTGTGTACAATAATAGATGAAATTTGTGCCTTCATTAAATCTCAATAGGTAATTCGAATTGCATGACCTACTAGAGCTAATTTTAGCAGCTGTAAATATTTATTTGAGTAGGTTGAGTTAATAAAAAGTCAACTACTCAACTAAACTCAATTCTATCTCTATTCTAGAACTATAGATAACTTAACTAGAAGACACTAGAGTTAACTCCTCTAGATAGCTCATTTTAGCCATCAACTAGTCCACAACTAACTGAAATCCATCTAACTCGAATTAACTGACAATAACTCAGTGATAGGCCACATCGCACATGTTAATTGGAAACTAACTTAAGCATCTATGAGATTGAATTCGAATTGGCATCTTCGACTAAGGCACAAGTCAAAGAAGCCATTCCTATCTACATTTTCAACACTCCCTCTTAGCAAGGAAGGGATTCTTGGAAGAACCTCATCCACTTGGATCTATCTTCAGCTCTACCAAGTTCTCTACTACTGCAACTTCTCCCTCTGAACTAGAAAGAGACATGTACCCTGTGTATCTGGGTGTCTTCTTCTTGGTGATGGGGGACTCAACTCTCTTTTGAGCTCCCTTAACCAAATCTTCTGCCCACTTGGCTCGAACTTTCCCTATACTGGAAGTCTCTGACTGACTGACTGCCTCCACTTGCCCTGGGATATGGTCATCATCATCATCCTACTGGTCAACCCAATTGCCAACTAGCTTAGACTAAAACTGATATATTGGTTGATGATCCATCTTGAGAGCTCTATCGTGCTCTTGCTCATCCATCACTTCTCTACTCTGAGAACTCTTTGCATTGCTGCTTAAGGCTACACATACATCAACCTAAAATTTGTAGAGGTTCTCGATCCTGACACCAATCTGCTTGACCTGTCCTAAAGAAAAATGCTTAAGGTAGGCCTTCCCTTTGCTGAATACTACATTATACCCTTTGTCTTCAACGACTGCTACTGAGACAAGGTGTTTATTCAATCCTAGGAAATACATCACATTCTTGAGGTGGAGAAGGGAACCAAACTTCGTCTTAAAGCTCACTGTACCAAATCCTTTGGTCATGTATTTGCTATCATCTCCAAGGTCGATATGGAATTGCATGTCTTTCTCCTCCAAACTGCTGAAGAAATATTTTTTCCCTATCATGTGGAATGAAGCCTCTGAGTAAATGTACCACACATTACCTCGTACTGAGCTTTGCTGAATACTACATCATACCCTTTTTCTTCAGCGACTGCTACAAGGTGTTTATTCAATCCTGGGAAATACATCACATTCTTGAGGTGGAGAAGGGAACCAAACTTTGTCTTAAAGCTCACTGTACCAAATCCTTTGGTCATGTATTTGATATCATCTCCAAGGTCGATATGGAATTGCATGTCTTTCTCCTCCAAACTAATGAAGAAATATTTGTTCCCTGTCATGTGGAATGAAGCCTCTGAGTCAATGTACCACACATTACCTCGTACTGAGCTTGCCATGAAAGCTATCAAGGATAAATCCAATTCAAACTGAGAATAGAGTGCTTCTCCTGCTACAACATGCTCATTGGATTTCTTGTTTGGAAATTTTGTAGAATAATTTCCAAACTAATGACAATGAAAACACTTGATCTTGCTAGGATCCTTCTTTTCCTTGCCTCCAATCTGATTAGATTCGGTCTTGCGTTGGGCCTTCTTGCCCTTGGCTTCCTTCCCTTTGCTAGCTAAAGCAAAGTTATCCTAATATTATATCCCAGATGAGACTCCATCCCTTGTGTTCCTCCTTATCTCTTCCTGCACAAGATATGACCGCAATATCTCCTAGTCAGGGAGCTTATCTCTGGCATTCACTGCATCCAATAAACTATACCAATATTTGTGAAGCCAAAGAAGAGAAAGGCTCACAAGCTATGATGATGGAACTATCTCTCCAACACCTCCAATTTCATCCCTCACTTGAGCTAACCTAGATAGATATGTAACAATGGGCTCATCCTTTCCCATTCAAATGCTCCTCAATTTGTTCTTCAAAGCAAGTTTTTTGGCATCACTATTGCTTTCAAAAAGATTAGTAAGGGCCTTCCACATATGGAATGTTGTCTCCTTCCCATGCAAATTTGGAACAATATGGTCTCTAACTCCTTCTAGGATCATCCTCCTAGCTTTGGCAGTATCCTTCCTCCATTGAGTTAGTTGTTGTGCATCTGATGCAGGAGGTTTAGGAATATCAGTCTTGATGTATTCCAAAACCCCATTATCATCTAACACAACCTCCATTCTGTCCTTCCATGCACAAAAGTTCGAAGTCCCTTCTAGGGCATGCTTTGTCCTCAAACCATAGGATGACATGATTCCCACACTTGTAAAATTACTGCACTAATTGATCTTCTTTCCAATGCACTTCGAATATGATGAAGGAACTCAGTATCTATCTTGTTTCCTTCTCTGATACCATGTAGAAAATACTTGAAATATTGCAGATGTTAATGAGAGAAAACTTATCTGCAAAAGATACAATATTTCTCTACCAAAATTCTTCGTAAAGAAAACAATGAATAGAAACAAAATCACACATAAAACACAAAATTTATATGGGCAACCGAATTGGGAAAAACCCCTCTTGCTTGTATCAAATCAAATGAGCAATCTAATCTATTACAAAGAATTTGCTTCAAGCCTAAAGCTTCCCGCAATACTTATCAACTCTCTAAGCTTCTCGCAATACTTATCAACTCTCTACAAGTATTTCCCAACACTTAGGAAAATAAGGTTTGCTAGGAGCTCCTATTTCCTAATGAAATTTTGCCCCTAAAAAATATGAATTTCTCCTATTTCTTGCCATAATTTCAAGAGAATTTCTCAGCTTGCTTCTCAATATCTGCTCACAAAAAATTGTGTATGATAATAAATACAATTTGTGCCTTCATTCAATCTCAATAGGCAATTTGAATTGCATGACCTACTAGGGCTAATTTTACCAGCTGCAACTAGTTAACTAAGAGCAAATTGAGTTAACAGAAAGTCAACTAGTCAATTAAACTCAATTCTATCTCTATTCTAGAACTAGAGATCAATTAACTGATTGACACTAGAGTTAACTCTACTAGATAGCTAATTTTAGCCATCAACAAGTCCACAACTCACTGAAAGCCATATAACTCGAGTTAATTGACAATAACTCAATGATAGGCCATATCACACATGTTAATTGACAACTAACTCAAGCATCTACGAGATTGAATTTGAATTGGCATCTTTGACTAAAGCACAAGTCAAAGAAGCCATTCCTTGCTACATTTTCAACAATTTTATATTTATAGCTAACTTGAAAAGGAGGAATATTTTCAGAATTTGGAACATAATTATGATATTGGCCACATTTTATTTTGGATGGGCATGGAAACTTGATTCCTTGGTAGATATGCTTACACGATGCAAGCACATTTTATATGGTTAATTATCATACATTTGAGAAATTATGATTATGTGGTCAATGTATTTTGGATGTTGGTCCTTTCCTTTCGAGTCATTCCTATTTTTAAAGAGCCCACCCGTAGCTATTTTCTCATAACTAATTTTAGTTAAGCCTTAATTAAAATTTAAAGACTTATTTCTTTAAAAGAAAATAAACAGTTATGAAAATTGTTTTATGAGTTAAAGGATATATATTTAGGCCGAAGGAATGACAGGGGAGACACCAGTTGCAAATAAAGTTGGTACAATTTCATTTTTATTCTTCAGTTGGGTATAATTCACTGTGTTTAGATATGACTCACATACATTGATCTACATCTTTTGTCAATACTGATGTTGGCTCTATTTTGCAGTATCATACCAATGTATGAATATGCCTTTTGAGCTCGTTGTAGCAAGATTTGTTTCATTTTGTTGTTTATGTTTGTTAGCATCTGACCACATGTTCTTGAAAACAAGGTAATTTGTCAAGGAGTTCCCGATTTATACTTTTGATCATCTCACTTTGTGATCATCATATTTGAACACTATTATTTTATGATATTAATGAATAATCTTGAAGTTTTTCTGCCATATTGTATCTTTATCATTACACTAATGTTTTTTCTCTTTTTTATTACTTGCTATCTGCATATTGTACACTGTAACCTTTTTCTTTATAGGATATGATCTTAAAAAGAAGCAATAATAGTATCTGAAATCTATTTTCTATTTGTGAGTTTAGATTTATAGGCAAATTGTTTGATTTTTAGTTTGGTTTCTTTTCTTTGTTTTACTTCAAAGTTGTATCATAGGCTTTAAACCGAGCATGGTACCCATGTTCTTGGCCTAGCTAGCTAGAGATTCAAGGGTTGTGTGAGTGAATCTTTAATATTCGTCAACATGCATGTGGGGAACCCTTGAAGGGCTAAGGGGTACCTAAGGGTTCAATGATGATGGCTAAAACAAATGAAATAAATACATTTCTTAAGATAGTGGGTTTGTATGTGTAGTCTCAAGTAAGATTGAGCTACAAGAAACAATCCTTGGTGGCTAATTGACACCACCATAGAATAATATAAAAAGATATGAGTTTGTGATCATTTGGCACATCAGAAGTGCATTCATTAAAGAGAAAACCAATATGAGGATCCACAGACTTAAGGAGTCGAGCTAGAGAGTGAGGAAGGACATGTTTTGATATGATTTCTTATGTTTTGGTTAGGCTGATATTAGGAGATATACTAGATGTGAAATTGTGTATGATCCTGTGCATGCAAGTAGCACAAATATCTATGAATAGGGTCGAGCAAGTTCTAATCCATGAAGAAGGGAAATGACCCTGATTTCCAATGTATAGGAGGGATGTAATGGTTGTGAATGAGGGCCACACTGCTTCAAGTATATGCGCAGAGGGTGAGGGAATAAAAGGTGAGATTTGCGTAGGTTTAAGGGGACTATTGAGGTCGAGATTAGGGAACACCTGGTAAAGAATCCATAAAAGAGGGCAAAAAACCTCAAGTATTTTGTGCACAGAACCGTGACCCTCAGGGTTGCTAAGAGGCGACATCTTGAAAGGTATTGATTGGTTTTGTATGTGATGACTACTAGATTGATGTAGTGGTTGAAGTCTCATTTTTGGACTGAGATAGTGGTATAAGGTCTATACTACTTGTGGTTTTGGAAAATAAGTATATAAGCCCCATGTATAGTGAATAAGGAGCTGACTTGTCACTGTTAAGAGGGCAGTCTTTGAAGCCCTATGTATGTCATCTTTGGAGGAGAAAATAAGATTGCGTGTGAGGGTTAGTTGGTGATGCCCTAATTTAGAGATTTGATGTGAGACAAATCAATGATAAGAGGGTTGTATGTGAAGCCCTAGTATGTTCATATAGGAGCAACTAGAAAAGCTTTAAACGGGTAGAATTGTGAAGACCGTAAGTGAAAAATTATTTGAGGCAGTAGAGCTTTGTTAGAGGGAAGATTGTGTAGCCTAAGATCAATCACCTTGGAGAAGCTAAGAAATTGATAGAGGTAGTTTGAGCGGCTGAAGATGCAAGCATTCTAAAGTTTCAAAAGTACTTGTGATTAACATAAGAGGTGGCAAAGGACTTGCTAGGTGTTCAAGGAACATGAACTGAAAGGGCTCTGGAAGTGATACATTAACAGGTCAAGAGTATCTTGTTCAAAGGTATAATGGTGATTATTAGTTGTTGATCTCAAGCCCTATTTATTCTTGTATTAGGGCTAATTGAAAGCGCCATGATCCCTGGTATGGGAGCCCTATTTTTGTTGTATTAAAGTTGTAATATAACAAGTTTTGGGTTGAAAAATTGTCTTGTGTACTACATTTATTCACTGTTGTACATTTTCCACTGTGCAAAGTGCTTGTGTTTGTGATTGTGATTTAGACATAGAATTGATTCTAAAGTGCCAAGGAAAAATAAAAAAAGTCATCTATAATTGAGACATATTACACATATTTATCCAATGATGGAACTGACACAGGTCCAAACACATTACTGTGCACCAACTGTAATATTCCCTCTAACCTCGTAGAAACAAAGGAGAATCTTACCCTATTATGCTTCCTATATAAACAATGTTCACAAAAATCAAAACCTAGACAACAATTAGACATACCTTCTACCATATCATTATCATGTAATACTTGAAGGCCCTTCTCTCCAATATGTCCCAGTCTTTGATGGTATAACATAGTCTTTTTTGGAGAGATGGTAGGAGTTTTTACTTCTTTCACTCCACTCGCAGGAAAAAAGGAACTATTGCTACTGTCACCAACAATGCTTCCTAGTAGCTTATAGAACATCCCAATCCAAAATCCTCTCAACAATACCATTTCTCCTCAAACCATCCTACAAGTATCCTTTTTGAACATTGTTTTTATGCCTGCATCACTCATCTTGCTTACTGAAAATAATTTTTTGGAGAATCCTAGGATGTGTAAAACACTAGGGAGTAATCTAATCCTTCCACCCATGAGATTCAACTAAAATTTTCCTTTTCCTATGATTCTGGATGTCGATTCATCTCCTAAAAAATATCACCGTCATCAAATATTTCATACTCACAAAGCCACTCCTTGTGAGGAGTCATATGAAAGGATGCGCTTGAATTGACTACCCTTGCCTCATGATATGCATGTGTATTTGAAGAAGCCAGGTACATATCCTCTTCTTCATCTAAGGAGGCTTTCACTTCTGTAGAAGGAGAATCTTAAGATCCTTTCCATATCTCAAAATTTTTGGATCTACAATCTTTGCTGCAATGCCATTATTTTCCACATCTCCAACATGTTGAAGAATGTAACTAGGTTGGGTCTTCATATTTGTATTTGAGTCACAATAAAATGTATTTATCAAATGAATGAAAAAGAATTTTATTATTATTATTAATATGAATTATTAAAGCATGGGTTTCATGCTTGGGTCATCATGTTTTAGGTCAAAGTCCCCATTGAGGACTTCTAGGATTCATTTTGATTAATTAAAGTCATTGTCCATTAAAAGAGACCCTTCTTGGGGGCTTTTGAATCATATAAAAAGAATTAATATTGAGTCAAATAAGATATTTGTCACCTCCACACCAAGTCAACCTCAAGGAGATCAAGTTGGCCTCAAACTGGGTAATTCAACCTCACCAGAAGCCTATGTATTGAAGCAGTTCGAATTCATTTTGAGCATATACTCTTACTCAAGTTCGATATCCAAGAAGAAGAGCTGGAAAAGTGCGAAGATGGAAAAGGAGGCTAAAAGGAGTGTGAAATTGGGGAGGAAAGAAGAAAAGGTCAAGATCGAAAATTTGGGCTATCTATCTCTCTCTCGTGTAGATTTCTTTATGAGATTGAAGTCTCTCTTGTTAAGTTGAAGTTACTACTGCCACTGTTGTTGCCAGTTGCTGGGTCAAAATTACTGCTGCAAGGTTGAAGTTGCTACTGAAGGGTTAGCATATGCAAGAAGGAAGAAAGGGCTGATGTGGTGTGGAGGAAGTTAGTGTCTAGGTCAAGAGTCTTGGATTATCTCAAGAAGTTATTAAGGAAGAGTTGTTGACTGGGTTTTCCCCTAGATAGGGGTTTTTCCTTGGCTATCCACCTATATCTGGTGTCTGTGATATTTGTGCCATTGTTTTAGATAATTTCTTGATGACCTAAAGATAAAAGAGGAATATAATAAAAAACTAAGAAAGTCACAAGTAATTATATATATAAAGAAAATATTTTTGCCTTTCTGATTTTCTAACATGGTATCAGAGCTAAGGTAAAGAAGGGAAAAAGGAAGCTCAAAGATCTATTGAAAGAAGAGTAAGGATTTCTAAGAAGATTTGAATAAGGATCACTAAAAGGAACATATAGGAAGTCAAGTATATCATCTTCAAGGACAATGTCTAACTCAATGAAGGGAGAAAACAAGCTAGAAGGAGACAAAAATTCAGGGAGATAAAAATATTGGCTATGACTCTAATGGTGGATGGAATAAAAGATAACCTCATCCCCTATATATATAACATAGACTCTGCTCAAGAGATGTATGAGGCTTATAAAAATTATTCACTATTAAGAATCTTGGTCAAATTGCAAGCCTTAAAAATGAACTAAGATCTATAAAAATGACAAAGGAAGACACTGTGGCATCTTTCTTTGTGAGAATAGCCATATTAAGAGATGAACTCCAAGCAATTGATGAGATAGTACCAGAGAAGGAACTTGTAATCACTGCACTTCTAGGTTTACCAACATCATGGAGTGCCTTCTCATAAGGTCTCAATAGCTAGAAGAACACTCCTACATTTGAACAACTATGGAATGCTTGCAGTCAGGAAGAAGTAAAGATTTCTTTAGAAAGCAACAAAGAAAATGAAGAAGAAAAAGTTTCAAATTCCTGCTCTTCTCATCACAAGAAAAAAGGATCATTCAAGAAGACTAAAGGGCCTAAAAGGAATATAGACATATCCAAGATTGAATGCTACAATTATCACAAGATGGGTCACTACAAAAGTGATTGTACTAAGAATTCAAGATATAATAAGAGAGAAAGGGAATATGCAAATGTTGCTGATGAAGGAACTCCAAAGAAGAACAAGAAGGAAGAATCCAAAGTCAAAGATTTATTTTCTAAGGATTCTTAGAGACTATATTCTTATACTCCAAGTTTTGATTTATAGAACTTATAGGTTTAACATTCTTTGGAAAAAAATTATTGAATTGTTTTGTTAAAGTTATTAGGTATCCCTCGAGATTGGATTAAGAGGGAGCCCTCACCATTTTCCAAAGATAAGTATCTTACTCCTTATATTATATTTTATATTTGGTTTTCCTTTTTCCTACCTATATGTGTTCACACTAGATGCTAATAACATTTCCTTTTCATATTTTCCTTGTTTGGGAAAAGCTTGCTGATATGTTGAAGGGCTATGGAGAAGATCTCACAAGAAAAAGCATTGGAATTGATGTCATATAAGGAAAAGCTTGCTGATATGCTCAAGGGATATGGAGAAGATATCACAAGAAAAAACATTGGAATTGACGTCCTATAAGGTTTGTATAACAACTCAAAGGTATGTTTTAAATCATAAGTTTTGTTCTCTTCGTAATAAAGGTATATTCATTTAAATATGCTTGACATTAATAATAAGTGTTATGTCTAGGACATTTGAATAATATAGATTATTTTTTGGGTGATTAATCATTAGATTGAATCTACCCTCATTAAGAAATCATGTTTATGGAACACTAAAAAGGTTCTCTGTAAAACCCTAACCTAAGGGTATGCCAATGTTAATGTGATAAACCCTAGTCTACTTATGGTCACTAATGAAATTTAGAAAATAATATTCTTTCGATGTTTGGGGTTTTGATGATAATGTCATGTTTATTACTGGTATGGAAACCCTATTCCTTTAGGGATTGGTTGGTAATATGTTCCTAGACCATGAAGTTTTGATAAATTAGGGTTTGTAAGTAAAACCCTTATGTATTGAGAGTTAGCTCCTAGGAATGAATCCTTAGGTAAATGTTTGTCTGTATGATCAAAAACCTAGTTTGATCTAGATTGTTATATGGATGACTTCAAATGTATTGATATTTGTGTCTTGGGTTTTTCCTACATATGTTATGATATGCTTATGCATGATTATCCTAGATATGTATTTGTGCTAACCTATTTGCTGATGAGTTCTAAGGTTTGTAACTAAGCCCTAGTAGAAGTTTGATGTTCTAAGATATGAAGTGTTGATATGATAAGATCTAATATTTAAAAAAGGATTGGTCATATTGATTGTGTTGTGATTTTTTGACATCTAAGGGTTGATATCTCATGAATGGAATCTAGGGTTTGCATTAAATCCTAGTAGAAGTCTAACATATGAATTATATATTTGTTGGATGCATTGTAGAACTAAACTTGTTTGAATTGCTTCTAGGGTTTGTAATATATTAAAGTAGAGTATGAGACCCTAGAGATAATGAAGATTGTTATCTTTACTAAGTTTCTCAAAGTATTGATGATGAAGTATATAGGGTTTATGACAAAAACCCTAGCAACTAGTTGAAGTATAAAAGTTTGTATATCTTTTTTATGAACCTAACTAAGTTTAGGTATTTTTTGTCTAAAGTTTAATGCTTCCATTATTTTATGATTTTGATATAGTTAAGTTCATGCTTCTATATATGTATTTGGTTTTACTTGCTATCTAAGTTGTGCAGGTACATAATCTTCAAGATGATGAAGATGTTCGATAAGAATGATGAAGGAAGTTATATGAATGATGATGATATATCATAGAAAAGAAGTTGGTCTCCCTAAGTTAAGAGGGAGCCTGGATAAAATAAAGAGTATATCTCCCGAATTGAGATAGAGGAAATATTATAGTCATGATGGATACCTTGAAGTAGAAATTGGAGAAAACATATTGAGGCGCTGCTGAAAGAAGGAAACCTGATAAGAAGTAGGAAAGGAAGCTGAATGATTGAGGAAACCTTTGTCAATATTTGTTTAAGAAGCCTCAAAATCCTACTGTGATGAATTGTGAGGAAGCATCAAGAAGTCAATAAGATCCCGAAGGTTTGTGTTTACTCATGATTATTTGAAAGGTTGTTACTGATTGGGGTTGTGACTGTTCAAGTAATCTCTCAATTTTTTTGAAATAACATGCTTGAGGTTAGAGAGATTTGTTGAGGCATTGATTGTGTAAAATGCATGGGAGGACATCTGGATGGCATATGTGTTTATGTCTAGATCCCAAATTTTTAGGGAGGGTGGCATTGGTCATGGAGCTCTGACCTTTGATACTCACCTAGATCCCTGGGTTGATGGTTAGCAAGTAAGCCTGATGGTACCTAGACAGGATGAAATATTTAGTCCATCTTAGTCCCACCCGAATAGATTTCCCTGGTCAAGAATCTAGTCTGTGGCACCGTAAGTTCCTAAACTCTTCATGGCTCATGTGTTTTGAGATCTTCCATTTATATGTAAGTATCAATACCTCCCTAGTTAAGAGGGAGTGTTGAATAATGTAACTAGGTTCGGTCTTCATATTTGTATTTGAGTCACAATAAAATGTATTTATCAAAATAATGAAAAATAAATTACTATTATTAATATGACTTATTAAAGCATGGGTTTCATGCTTGGGTCATCATGTTTTAGTTCAAAGTCCCCATTAAGGACTTTTAGGATTTATTCTGAGTCATTAGAGTCATTGTTCATTAAAAGAGACCCTTTTTGGGCTTTTGAATCATGCAAAAAGAATTAATATTGAGTCAAATAAGCTATTTGTCACCTCCACACCAAGTAGGCCTCAAACTGGGTAATTCGACCTCACTAGAAGCCTATATATTAAATTAGTTAGAATTCATTTGGAGTATATACTCTCACTCAAGTTTGATATCCAAGAAGAAGAGTTGGAAAAGTGCAAAGTTGGAAAAGGAGGCTAAAAGGAGTGCCGAATTGGGAAGAAGGAAGAAAAGGTCAAGATCGAAAATTTGGGCTATCTATCTCTCTCTCTTGTGGATTCATCTAGGATATCAAAGTCTCTCTTGTTAAGTTGAAGTTGCTATTACTATTGCTGCTACCAGTTGCTGGGTTGAAATTGTTGCTGCAAGGTCAAAGCTGTTGCTGAAGGGTTGTCATCTGGAAGAAGGAAGAAAGGGTTGACTTGATGTGGAGGAAGTCAATGTCTAGGTCAAGAGTCTTGGATTATCTCTGGAAGTTATTAAAGAGGAGTTCTTGATTAGGTTTTCCCCTAGATAGGGGTTTTTCCCTGGCTGTCCATCTATATCTAGTGTTTGTGATATTTGTGCTAATGTTTTTAATAAATACTTGATGAACTAAAGATAAAAGAGGAATATAAGAAAAACATAAGAAAGTCACAAGTAATTATCTATATGAAGAAAATATTTATGCCTTTCTAATTTTCTAACACAACATACCTTTTCAATCTTTCTTGGAGATTTATATCTTGCTATAGATTTATATCTCCCACTCAAGGGCTTATTTTTATTTTTATTTTGGGAGCGTCCTATTAGAGACAATGAATCTCTATTCTAAATTTCCGTGTTTTTTTGTCTCATCTCTTTTGATAACAAGGATTAGATTATTTCATCAAATCTTATAGTTGCATTACTACCTATGGAAACAACCAAACTATCCCAAACTCTGTTGGAGAACATAACAAACTGATACACTTATTCATATGAAATATTAATATCAACATATAATAATTGAATTACCCTAATATTGAAGGTATTTAGATGCTTTATCACTAAGTATCCATCCTTCATCCTCAAGTGATATAAATTATTCCATAGGAACAATTTGTTTACCAAGGAATTATAATGATACAAAGCCCCTGACTTGTCCCACAAATCCTTTGTTGTAGCTTCCCCTGAAAAATTTAGCATTATTAAATCCGAGAGGAACAATTATAGTGTGCTCTTTTCCTTTAGATACAATTTGTTCCAATCTTCTATTGACATCCTTGTTGGTGCGGTACCTGGATCCACAAAGATTCACTGATCTCTGTTCACCAACAAATCTTCCATTTTGAGCTTCCACAACTCAAAACTCTACCCATTGAATTTCTTGATCTCTACCTTTGAATTGTTTTCCATTCCATTTTCATCACAAGAATCACTTCCATATATCTCCTACTATAACCGGGTCTACCACAAGCTTGAGATAAACCCCTTAGCCACAAAGGCGTTCTCTTGAAGCCAAAATTGCTTTGATATCAAATGTAGGTTTTAACCTTGTACAACTAATTGTTGCAAACAGTTTCTCAATAAAACATAATGGGAAACATGCATATAAACACAAATATGCTATCGTGGAAACACGAAACTAGGAAAAATGACAATATTTTTCAATATATATTCTTTTATAGAGTGTTACATTACAACATAATATATATCATGCAACATCCATGAACCACAAATCCATTTATCTTGGATTATAATACAACCATATTTCTTTAACTAAAACTACAAAACCATGAGAAAAATTACCATTGATCTAGGTGGCTCTAGAGACACACACAGGACAAAGAGGGCTTATGAAAGCTCAAAAATCAAGGTGATCATAATGCTTTCAAACTAGGACCAGAGCATAGATCTCATTGTCCTGATCACAGCAGTATGAACGGTTCGTCAATCCGAGTCCGGATGAGGAAGATAGAGGCAGTGAAAGTTTGGTTGACTTTTGCTGACTCGACAGGCTTAAGGAGGCAGCATTTTGGACAAAATCCGGCAACCGGATTCTGGCCAACCTGGGCCAGATTCCAGGAGAATTTGTGGTCTATTTAATTTGACTCCTTCAACCAAATTTTGAAATTTTCGAAAATGCCTTGTTATTATTAAAAAAAAAAGGGGGGTGGTGGGCCACTACCCCCACCACCCCACACCTCTCCATAACGCCCCTCCACATTACTCACACGAAACGGCTGGCGGAAGTTTGGGGAGCGGGCCACCAGACTAGCGGACCCACCCCCATTACACGTTAATGCAACAGTTTTATAACAAAAAAAGGAGGGGCGGGATTTGATCCCCAACCCCTCCTCAACAATCCTCCAAACTTAACCAATGCGCCAACGATCATCTTTGGGACATTGACCCGGAAAAAATTATTTAAACCCTCATTTTCTTAAGTGCGGGCAGCATGGAGGACCAGGAGTGAGCACGAAAATTGAGGCGATTTTTTTATTAATTTTTAATGCAGGTGGAACCATGATTGAGAAAAATTTCCAAGAGGGTGAAATTTTTGCAGTGTCCAAATTGGACAAACTTTATGTCGATTTTACACCTCTCGACGACAAAAACCTAATGGCGCAGTCAGTTTCCTGATCTGAGCAACCGATTTGCAGAGGACCTGGAGGAGGGAATCTTTAAGGAATCTAGGGGGAATCTAAAAGATTCCTTAAGCCCCAGATTTTCACTTTCTCAGAATTCAGAAATTTGATAGTCGATTTTGCACTATTCGATGCCACAAATCTGATGGTGTGTTCAGATTTTCCATTTTCTCATTTCATTTTTCGGCCACTTTTCTAAGTGGAGTGCAGGTGTCAGCATTTAGCATGTGAGCAGTCATTCCATGAGATTCGACGCAGCGAGGTTGATGGTGCGGCCAACTTCAGCAATTTGACATCCTTTTCTTCAGATGGCCCTTGGATGTGAGGTATATGCAGTATGTTCATGTAATTCTTTTGCTATGCATTGTGCTACACAGATCCCTGTTTGATGTTTGATGTGGGATCTTGTTTCTTACTTGTTTTCATGATTCCTACTTGAGGTGATGCAGAATCATTTGTGGGATGTACTTGTTGTCATGATTCGTCATGTTGTGTTTTGAGATCCCTTTGTTGTATGTTGATGGGATACTCATGTTGTCATCATGCATGTTTGCATTGAGATCCCTTTTATGCCATGTTGGCGGGATGCTCATCATGCATGAGTTTTGTGTCATACTGATATGAGCCTTTTGACTGAGAGTTCATGTAGTGGAACCTCTCTTGGAGACACTACTGTGTGAGGGCATTTTCCTTGTATGATAGTGACATCACTCTTATGTACATCATCAGTCTTGACATCACTTAATGTAGCGGCCTACACCATCTTGACACCGGGGCCCGGAGACGTAGTCCCTCCTAGACGAACTTCATTATCAACAACTTATGTTTTCATGTGTTGATGATTGTCATGTTCCTCTTCTTTACAACATGCAGATGTATTCATCTATGTTCTTTTAAAAATGAAATCTAACACATCACAAAAGTAAAAGGTCTTGGAAGGGTCCTTTGTCACACCCAGACCTTGATCAAGTGGTATCAGAGCAGTCTTTGTGTGGATGTGAATTGAAAGCATGAACAATGGAATGTGCAACGACAGAGGATGAAAAAGTGATGTACGAGACCATGCTCAGAATTTCCTAAGAGTGGAAATAATGTATGAAACTCTACAGAAAGAGACATAGGAAAAGAAGCGATTGCAGCTTCAGTTGCGAGCCACGAAAGAGGCCCTGGAAGAACTGAAGCACAACAAACATAATCTTCAAACAGAGAACGCTAAATTGAAGATGCGTCTACATGAAGAGAAAGAGGAGAAACATAGTTTGCTATGACAGCTGGAAGAAAAGGACGAGGCCTTGGAAACGCTGCAACGTGACCCATGTGAGGTAAAATGTAATTCTCTGAATTCATGTATGTGTCCTAATGATGATTTTGCTGTTTTTGAGAATCATACCACCTGAATTGGCTCCAAACTGTTGAAGAGAATGGGGTATCAAGGAAAAGGCTTGGGCATTAATGGGCAAGGCATTGTCAAACCCATAAAAGCGGAGGAATTACCCCGTCAAATAGAACTTGAGTATGTTAGAAAGGAAGTTGGGGAATGCATCGAGACAGCTAGCGAACCACCAACAATAGATGATGAGAAGCCCTCATCAGTTCTTTCCAAATCGACAAAGGAGGTAAAAGATGTTGATTTCCTTTCGGTTTCATCTTCACATAGTATAACTTCTGTTGGAGATTTGGAGATCCCCATTACAGGGACAAACATGAGGCTCCTTACAAGGACGAGGCACGAGGAGGAAAAAGAATTTGGTGTTAATAACCAAGGCATAACTCAACCAATGTAGGTTATGCAAAGACCTCAATTTGCAGGCATGGGATACACCAACAGAGAAGGCTCGAAGGTGTCATATGCTTCCTAAACATCGTCGAAATCGTCGAGGAAAGAGAATGATGGGAACACATCCCCTTCATCCCATGGCAGTGGCCATCGCAGGGAAAGAGCTGAGGCAAGCTCTCATCGCCATACTTACACCAGAGATGGCAAGGAAAGGTATAACCAATTTCAAATTTTGAATATTCATTTCGATTATAATCATGTTGTTAAAGATGAACGTAAATCATGGAATCGAAGAACATGTACCTTTTGTGGATTACATAACCATACTTTTTCTAAGTGTTGGAAAAGAATAGCAGCACACAAAAGAAGGAGGCATGAAAGACCCTCTCGACAGCAGGTAAAGAAACATGTTAAACAGATATGGAGGAAGAAAACCTATTGTAGTCATTGCGATAGAAGTGGCCATCAAAGAGCCACTTGTTGGAGGCTCCATCCAGAGCAGCACCTTAAAGACAAAGTGTTGGTGCATGAACCAGGTGAAGCAGTTGTTCGACCATCGAATGCACCACAAGGAGGCGACCCATTCACCTTGATAAGTGAAAAATGGTTTCTAGATATGTTAGCGTGTCATGGTCGTGCTTTTGTAAATCATTTGTTGCATTTTAAAATGTAAAAGTGATGATGTGTTTTCCATCACTTGTTCAACAACAATGATGTCTGGTATTATTTTGAGTTGCATGATAAACTGTGAAAGTGATGTTGTGTTTCCATCACGTGTCAAAGAAACAATAGTATTTGGCCTTATTTTTGTAAATCATGTGTTGCAGTGATGATGTGTTTGCCATCACTTGTTGAAGCAACAATGATATGTTGGCCTTGTTTTCGTAGCTGGGGTATTGCGTCCATTTTGATGTAAAATTGACCATCGAGTATGCGTTACAAACTCGTGGCAAGTGTGGGATGCTTAGGTCATTAGTTGGTCATGAAAGTCAAGCATGTAATTTGCAAAACAATGTACGACAGGTTGCAGAGGTTTCAGGTGTCAGCTCATCGCTTAAGGCTTCGAAGAACAAAGGTTAAGGAGAAGGAAGCGAGACCTTTCAGGACGCTTGTGATGCAGACAAGGTACAAAGAAGTTGTAGATTATTTTTCATGCTTTTGGAGGACCAAAATCTCCTCAGTGGGGAGGATTGATCCAGGTGGCTCTAGAGACACACACAAGACAGAGGGCTTATGAAATCTTGAAAATCAAAGTGATTAGAATGCTTTCAAACTAGGACCAGAGCGTAGATCTCGTCATCCTAATCGTAGCGAAGTGAACGGTTCGTCAATCCGAGTATGGATGAGGAAGATAGAGGCAGTCAAAGTTTGGTTGACTTTCACTCACTGGGCAGGCTTAAGGAGGAAGCATTTTGGAAAAAATCTGGCAACTGGATTCCGACCAACCTGGGCCAGATTCCAGGCGAATATGTGGCCTATTTAATTTGACTCCTTCGACCAATTTTTGAAATTTTCGAAAATGCCTTATTATTATTAGAAATTAAAAAAATATAAAAAAAGGGGGGTGGTGGGCCACCACCCCCACCACCCCTCGCCTCTCCATAATGCCCCTCCACATTACTCACACGAAACGACTGACAGAAGTTTGGGGAGTAGGCCTCCGGACCTGCGGACCCGACCCCGTTACACGTTAGTGTAACAGTTTTATAACAAAAAAAGGAGGGGTGTGATTTGATCCCTCGACCACTCCTCAACAATCCTCCAAACTTAACTAATGCGCCAACGGTCATCTTTGGAACATCCACCCAAAAAAATATATTTAAACCCTCATTTTCTTAAGTGCAGGTAGCATGGAGGACCAGGAGCGGGCATGGAAATTGAGGCAATTTTTTTATTAATTTTTAATGTAGGTGGAACCATGAATGAGAAAAATTTCCAGGATGGTGTTGAGGGCCCGAAGATCGGGTCAACAACAAGGGGGATACCCACCCGGTCCGGAACCTGGTTGGCGGCTCCTTGCCCGTTTGGTGTAGCGGGTCCGACTGGGGATAATGGGACCAACTTCCCAATCTAAAGGTTACGTGTGTGTGTGTAGATTTTCATTATGTTGATTCTGAAAGTATTTTAGAGCTGACTCAAATCTAACTGGTAAACAGATTCTATACTATTGTAATCTAATGAAAACAACACATCTAATCTACGTTAACCCGGGATATGTCTCTTATATTATGCGATCTAAAAAGATTTCGAACAATAACTGGTAATAAATATCATTCAGCTATCGTAAGAATATGAACCATTTAAGATAAACCATTCTGCATAAGAAGTTAGGCAAAACAGTTGTGAACAACATATCGCATAATAAGTCATTCATATGTCAAGCACAAACAAATGATTCCACCGTACAGAAGTGCCAAATGGTAACCCAAACATCCATGCATTAACATATAAACAACTAAAACTGCATATCACTTTAGGAATACAAGCAGAAATTCGTCAAGAGATAAAAGTACCATTTATGACTGATTTTCACTCACAAACTTCAAGCAATAACGATTTACCTCTACTTACTTCTAACATCTACTAAGAGTACAGAAGTGCAACAGCAGTAGCAGACATTGAAATGCAAACATAAGTAAATCTCGATCCTTCCATTCATCAAAACCTCCTCTGAGGGTGCAGAAGTGCATGTTCCGAGGACAAGTTTTTGACAAATTTCTGGACCCTTCTCCAATGCAATGAGAAGGGTTAAAATACTACTTCCTAATTCTAATAATAGTATCATTACAAAATTTTAGGATACGGTTTTCAAATGACCGTCCTTTTTCTAATCTAGTTAAAAGAGAAAAAACAACATTCTAAATGAAATCATTTGTGAACTTGGTCTTTGAAGTTGCAAGTGTCTAGCATAGGCTTGAGAAGAGTCGGCTGGCTGATTTCTGCGCTGAGCTGGGCTGCGAAAACGGCATCTATGAGAGCTGGCGCTACCTTCTCGGCTGCGTTCGTAATGCACTTCACCATCATCCATTGGCTGTGTGGTTTAACCAAGTACGTCCAGTAACCTTCCCAATTCAGCCTAGCCAATGCTTGGATTGCTTTCCCTTTTGCCTGCGCTTTCTGCCTCCATTCTGTCTCCAGTTGCAACTTGCTTGGTAGGTACCCCGGGGTGGTCTCCGTAATTAAATTGGCCCTGTGTAAATTTTCATTTACACAGTCGATAAGAATGCTCGCTTGTGTCGCCGCTGTCTCTGCTGCTTGCTCCGCCCGCGTGATTTTTTCGTCCCATTTATTAAAGAACAGCTCCTTATGATTTTCATTAATCCTGGGTGCTCCTACTCTTTTCCCTTCCTCATCATCTTGCCAATTTAGATATTCTGTCACCTTCTTGTCGTTCTGATCATTGTCGTTCCGCAATTCCACCACCTGACTGGTGATTTTGTCGCTCAGCTCACAAAAGTGCCTCCACTGTGATATTTTACGTCCCAACTCTTCCTGTTGCTGCAGTAGTTGCTCGTTCAAGCCGATGGACTCTGAAATAAACTCTGCCAGCTTAGGCTCATCTTTATGCATTTCTTGCACCGTCTGCAATTGTTTTTCTTTTTCTTCAAGACTTTTCTGATAGCCTATCTGCATCTGTTGAAAGTCTTCCTGTAGCTTTTCTAGCTGTCTGGAAGCTTCAGTGTTCGAGTTGGCTTGTTGCAACTGTTGTTGTAGCAGTTGTATATGATTTTCTTGTTCCTTTAGGAGTTGCTGAACTTCAGAGGCCTTGTCGATAGTTGCAGAAGCATATGCTCCTGCAATCTGAGACAGCGTCGTGAGATTTTCGGTCGGATTATTATTTGGGTCTTTCCACAAGATGTCCAGATGTTCAGCACTTTGAGACAGTGTATTCTCAAGCTTTCTCTTCTTTCTTTGTCTCCTCACAACTGCTTTATGCTGGGGACTATAGAATACATCCAGTGGGGGAATTTCTTCTACGTTAAGTAGAAGTTCTGAGGCTGGAGCGATAGGAAGGTGTTCAGCTTCTGTGGCGCTACTGACCATGGTCGAAACAACTTCTTGCACCACCTGTTTATTTCTCACAGGTGTCTTCGGGACTTGCCCTTCAAGATTAATTAATTCATTGAAGGTTTCCCACTCTTTATCTAGCTCTGTTGTGACAAGGGGTGCTTCGATGACAAGAGGGGGGACATCTCTTGGTGGTGAGGCGATAACTTGCTGCTGAGACATTACACTCGACTGAGTTGTGTCTTTGGTCGTTTCTTCGTTTTTTCCTTGTTCGTGACCAGACTCTTCAGGATGCTCAGATACTTCTTGTGCGGCGTTGGACTTAGACCTGGAAGTGCTGGTGTTTTCACTCAGGCTGATGCTCGGAGTCGGTTCTCTAGTAGGTATTCGCAGCCTCTCTAGTGGAATACTAGCCAGCCTTCTTTCTCTGTATAACGTGAATTTCTGGAGGTCACCTGAAGACAACCTCGACTGAGCTTCCTGCAAAATTTCTTTGAGCGAGCTCTTACTCTGAAAGAGATCATCAAACAGATCTTTCTTTCCAGAGAACACTCTTATCTTAACGTTCGTTGTGAATTCTTGGGCCACATTATTTGGGTCGAATGGCCTCGCTGGGAACTTAAATAATTGAAGACACGTCACATTCTCCACCTCGCCAAAAGCGTGTCCTACATCGAACAAAGAGAAGGCCCCACAAGTGATGAGAAATTGAGGCCAAATGGCCTTCTTCTTGTCCTTTAGGTCCTTGGTTAAACCGCCTTCAGAACAGGTTTGATAAGCGATTTCTCGGGCCAAAAGTTTATCAGGGATATATAGGGGTAGGACATGTGGAGGTACAGTGCTTCCAAAAACTCTAATGTAAGTAAACCATTCTTCTGCAAACCATCTTGCGACGGGGATGATGTCAATTTGGGCCTCGGGGGAGCACCTTGGGGGGTCCTTATCGTATATCATTCTATATAGGGGCAAAATAACCCCATGGCAAATCTGGTAAAAATGAGGGGCAAACTGGGAATCCCATAAGATCTTGTGATAAACATGGATGGGCAATGAGTCTTGGGTAGTCCATTTCCAACCCATAACAGGAAAATTAGATACAAGACAAACATAATCCATAATATAGGCAGACAGATAAAAAGGAGGATAGACCCTTTGAGAAAAGGATCTCTTAGACCGATAATTGACAACGGCCGTGTATAGAGTATCAGAAAGGATTTTGGCCCAATCTAGGATTTCGGCGTTAGTGGCAGCATCAATTAATGGCAGCCATTCAGATGAAAACTTGTTGATATCTGGCATCCCAAATAACCTACAGAGCATAGCCGCAGCAAAACAATATGGAGAGGTGAGGGAACCAGTGCTGTACATACCGTTTTTATCCTTCTTTAGCGGCTCATCTCTTCTAGACCATTCTTTAGTGGTGTCTGATAGATCTGGATTCTCCGCCGTGAACTTCCTAACGAATTCTGCATTATAGGTTGCTTGCGGTTCAGGAAGATGATACATAAGTTTCAAATCTTGCGCAGCAAACGATCCTACAAGCCCATGTCCATGAACTTTGAATTGTCTGCCCTTCAATTCTGCATCATCCAATATCCATTTGATCATATCTGTGTATGGTAGAATTTTGGGTCTTGCAGCTATTCTGTGGAGGAATGAACATGCTAGGTCCTCCAAGGTCAACTCAGAAGAGCGTGGAGCGCCCGCGACAGCAGTCACCTTCATTATTCTAGGCTTTTCTTCTTCTAGCAGCCTGTACATACCGTCCCATGTTGATATCCCTGCATCTTTGTTGCAGGCTGTGTCTGTGTATAGGGGTGCCATCTCCTTGGTCTTCTCCCTTGCTTCGGAGCTTTGAGCTTTGTTCTTCTTTCCCATTTCGCTTGCGTTTCTGTCTGAGTCGCCTTCGCGTTTTGTTCCTGCAGATTACGAGTGAAATGGAAATGACTGATCCAGAAAGGTGATGGGAGAGTTTTAAATGCAAGAGATAAATCAAATATGCCACCTTACGTGAAGCAAATCTCTACCAAGGCACGCGTCTTTAATCCATTTAATAACTGACAACTAATTCATTTACTATCATTAAAAGCGCATGATTTCGGGTCAGATTATAGTAAGTGGCTTTTTCTTTGAATGGCGCGCCCGAAGGATTCGTACCGAAGTGATTTATGATTTGCTGACGTAACCTCGCATGTCGCGCGATCGCTAATCGCATCATCGCAAATCGCATGGATGTGGCATCGCAGCGATCGCAATATCGCAGATCGCAGGAATTTGATATTCACAAAATCTTGCCTGGCTCATTTCTGCGATATGCGATCTAGCGATCGACGTTATCGTAGAACGGCGGATCTTTAAGTTTTCTTTATGAGCGTTACTAATTTGCGATGCGATGTCATTATTAATACGAGGATCTTGCGCATAAAAAGGGAAAGGAAGGTGTTTCATATCTTTTGCAATGCGACCTTAAGGTTTTAAAATATCTAAGAGGCTTTTTCCAAGCGTATGATTGTGACTTCAAAAAGAAACTCTTGCTTTTCCTAAAAATTAACTAAGGGTCCCCATTCATCCAGTATCGTGGCTGATACTTAATTGAAAAGGGGGGGTGTTGCTGGCTACAACAATTGGCGATTCACTTGGGAGAACCAGTTATCTCTGCTTTTATATTTATGCTTTCAAACTTCCTGGGAAAAATGTCTTAAAGAAAAACTTGAACTTTATTATAAAAAGATAAAGAAAACAATACTTTAAACTGTCAATTATGTTTCGTTTCAACCTGTTTCTATTTCAATTACTTGCGTCTTCAGCTTGTCTTTGCATTTAAACCAGTCATTACTTGGTCTTGTAAAAACATAAAATAAAAGTCTTCTCTATGTATCAGCTCTTTTCCTTAAATATGCTCCTTTGTCGCAGGTAGAGCCTCTGCTGCCAGCAGGCGTCCATAGCCTCGATAGGGTTACCTATTACCCAACAATGATCTTTTATCCTGCTTAAGGTTATTTAAAACTTTTTCAGAGAAAAATCCTTTTTTGACACTTTTTCCTTTTTTATTCTCTAAAGAACAATGTCCTGGTTTGGTGGCCAAATTATGACACAGTCATTCACTTGATTTACACTTTTGCTGAACAAGCTGGCTCGTGATGAGACCCCTTGCCTTTTGATTGCAACAATCTTGAGTCATTGCCCTGTTTTGGTAGACAGTTTTGGCAAAGTCAGCAAGTTATAATATTTGTGATCATGATAAGCCGGCTCGTGATGAGACCTCTCATTCTTTGAGATATAGCGTCTTTTTAGATTATTCCTCTGAATGCTGTGTTTTCCTTTAGCAGGGAGGAAGTCAAACTTCTTTCCTTAAGAAAGTTCTGGACGACAATGATAGGGCTGTTTTTGGTAATGGCTGCTTTCACAGAGAATTTTTATTTTAATATTGATACCTTTCATTGTGCTGACCTAAAAACAAATTTTCCACTGAGATAGCTTTCTTTAAAGTTTTTGCGGTTGAAACTATCATCATATCTGGGTTAAAGTTCTATTGATAATAAAGATCAAATTCCTAAAAGATTTGCTGTTCATAGAAGCAGAAGTTTCAAAAATTTTCAATAGAGAAAAAGGTGTCTTTAGTAAATGCCAAATGCCGTTAACCAAAGCAAACATTATTATGAGAGGCGAACATTCCCTAGGGTTATGTAGAGAATATGAATAATTTTGCCTATCGATTTATTAAAAGCAAACCTAATAACCTAGCTAAATTACTCCTACTCCTATTCTAACTATATACAGGAAATAACTATGTGAAATGATATTTCCAATGGAACCATGTATTTATTTTTATTCCTAGCCGTATGAATCTTCCAAGCATGAGTAAAAAGAACCAAACTTTCCTTGGATCATAAATATTGGCTGTGGAATAAAAACATACAACCCCAATTGGAATTCTGTCTGATTTTCCTTTCTCATGAGAGCTTTTTTCCAACTGGATACCTATTGGATCATAAAAATTAGGATGAATTTCTGTTATGAATTGATGATCTCTTAATAGGAAGGATAACAAGTCATATTGCGAAAATGATTTTTTAGTTTTAACGACTTGTAACCTGTTTTTTGTTAACGCTGAGTTTTTAGCGATTTCGTTTGAAATGAAAGTTCTCATATATAAATCACTAAAACAAAATCTATCAAAAGTTTGAAAATTAAAAAAAAAAATCCGATTTTGTACAAAATGAGTGCAAGTGAGGAAGAAATGATTGGGTATTTACAGAAATAGTGTTACAGCACAACTGGGATCTACTTGTAACATCTTGCTCCTCACAAGAACTGGCCAGGTTTTGTGAATCAGGAACTAGGTTATGATTGCGAACAGGGATGAAGATTTCCTCACGATATGAATCATAGATCGGGGTATTGTCTTGGATAGTAAAATTATTCAAATGAGCTTTTACTTTGAGATGAGGATCGGTTGATATGATTTCTGATTTAAGATGTTCCTTATTATCTGACCCTAGTTGAGTTACTTGAGATAACTCAACAACATCATCATTGTCAAAGTAACTATCGCAAAAGACTCTACAGATTTCCCTAGGTTCCTCTTTTTCATTATATGTTTTCAGACAAGGGAGGTCAGGAAGCTCTTGTTTGACATTGATCAGAGGTTGTGCTAAAGCGGTCTCTTTATCTTGAAAACCTAATGATGAGTCGTTTGAATAACCCTCTATGTTTTTTGAGATATGCTTAATATTGAGAGGGGAAACATTGTCATCACTAAAAACATCGGGATAAAGAGAAAAATGTGAATCTGGAATAATGCATTTAAAAACATCATGAAGAAAATTTTGTTCATTAGATTCATCATAAACATCGGGCTTTAGATCATACCTTTGTGCGCTGATACTTTCTGAAAGAGAAATAGTTTGTTGATCTAACCTTGGCATAGGCATTCGTTGATTTGAAATGATATTGTCTGACTTTATGTCAGAGTCATCTTCTGGTTCCAAGGTAGTTTCCCTTTGAGCATTTTCGTCTTTATTTTCTGGTATTAGAGCATGCATGACTCCTAGGCTTTGCAGATTTTCTTCATTATGGATGATCTGTGTATTTGACTTGAAATGCTCATCTATATTAGAAGAAAACGAAACAAAGGTCGAGCTAATTTCTGCTTGGTCAGATAAAGGAGGTAGGGAATACTCATCATAATCTGAAGATTCTTCATCTGTGAGCTCATCCTCGAGATCATACTGTAGACATTTGAGATGAAATCGCATATTGAAATCCCTTACGGGTTCATCTTGTTTTCGTAGATAATCAATTTCATCATATACCTGGTCATAGTCATAACAATCAAATTCCAAGATGAAAGTCCTAACGAATTGGTCCCAGCTGTGGATTGATGCAACTGGGAGGGTTCTGCACCATTTTCTAGCTTCCGCTGTAAATGTAAGAGTAAAAATCCTGCACAAAACGCCTTCATCAATTCTCTGAATGTCAGAACTCGAAACTTTTTGAATGAACTGAAGGGCATGATTAAATGCAGAAGAATTATTCTTACCGTTGAATTTTACCTGAGACAAGAGCCTTACCACATCTGGTGGAGTGTTGGAAGAGGTAGGAACATGGATGCAACTCCAAATAGGAATTCTATAAGCAGCCATCCTGTTTCAAGATTTATAATTTGGAAAACATTCCAACGGACGCTATGCTCAGGCCCTCCTTCTAGCGTCAAAATATGTTGAGGGCCCGAAGATCGGGTCAACAACAAGGGGGATACCCACCCGGTCCGGAACCTGGTTGGCGGCTGCTTGCCCGTTTGGTGTAGTGGGTCCGACTGGGGATAATGGGACCAGCTTCCCAATCTAAAGGTTACGTGTGTGTGTGTAGATTTTGATTATGCTGATTCTGAAAGTATTTTAGAGCTGACTCAAATCTAACTGGTAAACAGATTCTATACTATTGTAATCTAATGAAAACAACACATCTAATCTACGTTAACCCGGGATATGTCTCTTATATTATGCGATCTAAAAAGATTTCGAACAATAACTGGTAATAAAGATCATTCAGCTATCGTAAGAATATGAACCATTTAAGATAAACCATTCTGCATAAGAAGTTAGGCAAAACAGTTGTGAACATCATATCGCATAATAAGTCATTCATATGTCAAGCACAAACAAATGATTCCAATGTACATAAGTGCCAAATGGTAACCCAAACATCCATGCATTAACATATAAACAACTAAAACTGCATATCACTTTAGGAATACAAGCAGAAATTCGTCAAGAGATAAAAGTACCATTTATGACTGATTTTCACTCACAAACTTCAAGCAATAACGATTTACCTCTACTTACTTCTAACATCTACTAAGAGTACAGAAGTGCAACATCAGTAGCAGACATTGAAATGCAAACATAAGTAAATCTCGATCCTTCCATTCATCAAAACCTCCTCTGAGGGTGCAAAAGTGCATGTTCCGAGGACAAGTTTTTGACAAATTTCTGGACCCTTCTCCAATGCAATGAGAAGGGTTAAAATACTACTTCCTAATTCTAATAATAGTATCATTACAAAATTTTAGGATACGGTTTTCAAATGACCGTCCTTTTTCTAATCTAGTTAAAAGAGAAAAAACAACATTCTAAATGAAATCATTTGTGAACTTGGTCTTTCAAGTTGCAAGTGTCCATTATAGGCTTGAGAAGAGTCGGCTGGCTGATTTCTGCGCTGAGCTGGGCTGCGAAAACGGCATCTATGAGAGCTGGCGCTACCTTCTCGGCTGCGTTCGTAATGCACTTCACCGTCATCCATTGGCTGTGTGGTTTAACCAAGTACGTCCAGTAACCTTCCCAATTCAGCCTAGCCAATGCTTGGATTGCTTTCCCTTTTGCCTGCGCTTTCTGCCTCCATTCTGTCTCCAGTTGCAACTTGCTTGGTAGGTACCCCGGGGTGGTCTCCGTAATTAAATTGGCCCTGTGTAAATTTTCATTTACACAGTCGATAAGAATGCTCGCTTGTGTCGCCGCTGTCTCTGCTGCTTGCTCCGCCCGCGTGATTTGTTCGTCCCATTTATTAAAGAGCAGCTCCTTATGATTTTCATTAATCCTGGGTGCTCCTACTCTTTTCCCTTCCTCATCATCTTGCCAATTTAGATATTCTGTCACCTTCTTGTCGTTCTGATCATAGTCGTTCCGCAATTCCACCACCTGACTGGTGATTTTGTCGCTCAGCTCACAAAAGTGCCTCCACTATGATATTTTACGTCCCAACTCTTCCTGTTGCTGTAGTAGTTGCTCGTTCAAGCCGATGGACTCTGAAATAAACTCTGCCAGCTTAGGCTCATCTTTATGCATTTCTTGCACCGTCTGCAATTGTTTTTCTTTTTCTTCAAGACTTTTCTGATAGCCTATCTGCATCTGTTGAAAGTCTTCCTGTAGATTTTCTAGCTGTCTGGAAGCTTCAGTGTTCGCGTTGGCTTGTTGCAACTGTTGTTGTAGCAGTTGTATATGATTTTCTTGTTCCTTTAAGAGTTGCTGAACTTCAGAGGCCTTGTCAATAGTTGCAGAAGCATATGCTCCTGCAATCTGAGACAGCTTCGTGAGATTTTCGGTCGGATTATTATTTGGGTCTTTCCACAAGACGTCCAGATGTTCAGCACTTTGAGACAGTGTATTCTCAAGCTTTCTCTTCTTTCTCTGTCTCCTCACGACTGCTTTGTGCTGGGGACTATAGAATACATCCAGTGGGGGAATTTCTTCTACGTTAAGTAGAAGTTCTGAGGCTGGAGCGATAGGAAGGTGTTCAGCTTCTGTGGCGCTACTGACCATGGTCGAAACGACTTCTTGCACCACCTGTGTATTGCTCACAGGTGTCTTCGGGACTTGCCCTTCAAGATTAATTAATTCATTGAAGGTTTCCCACTCTTTATCTAGCTCTGTTGTGACAAGGGGTGCTTCGATGACAGGAGGGGGGACATCTCTTGGTGGTGAGGCGATAACTTGCTGCTGAGACATTGCACTCGACTGAGCTGTGTCTTTGGTCGTTTCTTCGTTTTTTCCTTGTTCGTGACCAGACTCTTCAGGATGCTCAGATACTTCTTGTGCGGCGTTGGACTTAGACCTGGAAGTGCTGGTGTTTTCACTCAGGCTGATGCTCGGAGTCGGTTCTCTAGTAGGTATTCGCAGCCTCTCTAGTGGAATACTAGCCAGCCTTCTTTCTCTGTATAATGTGAATTTTTGGAGGTCACCTGAAGACAACCTCGACTGAGCTTCATGCAAAATTTCTTTGAGCGAGCTCTTACTCTGAAAGAGATCATCAAACAGATCTTTCTTTCCAGAGAACACTCTTATCTTGACGTTCGTTGTGAATTCTTGGGCCACATTATTTGGGTCGAATGGCCTCGCTGGGAACTTAAATAATTGAAGACACGTCACATTCTCCACCTCGCCAAAAGCGTGTCCTACATCGAACAAAGAGAAGGCCCCACAAGTGACGGGAAATTGAGGCCAAATGGCCTTCTTCTTGTCCTTTAGGTCCTTGGTTAAACCGCCTTCAGAACAGGTTTGATAAGCGATTTCTCGGGCCAAAAGTTTATCAGGGATATATAGGGGTAGGACATGTGGAGGTACAGTGCTTCCAAAAACTCTAATGTAAGTAAACCATTCTTCCGCAAACCATCTTGCGACGGGGATGATGTCAATTTGGGCCTCGGGGGAGCACCTTGGGGGGTCCTTATCATATATCATTCTATATAGGGGCAAAATAACCCCATGGCAAATCTGGTAAAAATGAGGGGCAAACTGGGAATCCCATAAGATCTTGTGATAAACATGGATGGGCAATGGGTCTTGGGTAGTCCATTTCCAACCCATAACAATAAAATTAGATACAAGACAAACATAATCCATAATATAGGCAGACAGATAAAAAGGAGGATAGACCCTTTGAGAAAAGGATCTCTTAGACCGATAATTGACAACGGCCGTGTATAGAGTATCAGAAAGGATTTTGGCCCAATCTAGGATTTCGGCGTTAGTGGCAGCATCAATTAATGGCAGCCATTCAGATGAAAACTTGTTGATATCTGGCATCCCAAATAACCTACAGAGCATAGCCGCAGCAAAACAATATGGAGAGGTGAGGGAACCAGTGCTGTACATACCGTTTTTATCCTTCTTTAGCGGCTCATCTCTTCTAGACCATTCTTTAGTGGTGTCTGATAGATCTGGATTTTCCACCGCGAACTTCCTAACGAATTCTGCATTATAGGTTGCTTGCGGTTCAGGAAGATGATACATAAGTTTCAAATCTTGTGCAGCAAATGATCCTACAAGCCCATGTCCATGAATTTTGAATTGTCTGCCCTTCAATTCTGCATCATCCAATATCCATTTGATCATATCTGTGTATGGTAGAATTTTGGGTCTTGCAGCAATTCTGTGGAGGAATGAACATGCTAGGTCCTCCAAGGTCAACTCAGAAGAGCGTGGAGCGCCTGCGACAGCAGTTACCTTCATTATTCTAGGCTTTTCTTCTTCTAGCAGCCTGTACATACCATCCCATGTTGATATCCCTGTGTCTTTGTTGCAGGCTGTGTCTGTGTATAGGGGTGCCATCTCCTTGGTCTTCTCCCTTGCTTCGGAGCTTTGAGCTTTGTTCTTCTTTCCCATTTCGCTTGCGTTTCTGTCTGAGTCGCCTTCGCGTTTTGTTCCTGCAGATTACGAGTGAAACGGAAATGACTGATCCAGAAAGGTGATGGGAGAGTTTTAAATGCAAGAGATAAATCAAATATGCCACCTTACGTGAAGAAAATCTCTATCAAGGCACGCGTCTTTAATCCATTTAATAACTGACAACTAATTCATTTACTATCATTAAAAGCGCATGATTTCAGGTCAAATTATAGAAAGTGGCTTTTTCTTTGAATGGCACGCCCGAAGGATTCATACCGAAGTGATTTATGATTTGCTGACGTAACCTCGCATGTCGCGCGATCGCTAATCGCATCATCGCAAATCGCATGGATGTGGCATCGCAGTGATCGCAATATCGCAGATCGCAGGAATTTGATATTCACAAAATCTTGCCTGGCTCATTTCTGCGATATGCGATCTAGCGATCGGCGTTATCGCAGATCGGCGGATCTTTAAGTTTTCTTTATGAGCGTTACTAATTTGCGATGCGATGTCATTATTAATACGAGGATCTTGCGCATAAAAAGGGAAAGGAAGGTGTTTCATATCTTTTGCAATGCGACCTTAAGGTTTTAAAATATCTAAGAGGCTTTTTCCAAGCGTATGATTGTGACTTCAAAAAGAAACTCTTGCTTTTCCTAAAAATTAACTAAGGGTCCCCATTCATCCAGTATCGTGGCTGATACTTAATTGAAAAAGGGGGGGTGTTGCTGGCTACAACAGATGGTGAAATTTTTGCAGTGTCCAAATTGGACAAACTTTATGTCGATTTTACACCTCTCGATGACATGAACCCGATGGCGCAGTCAGTTTCCTGATCTGAGCAGCCGATTTGCAGAGGACCCGGAGGAGGGAATCTTTAAGGAATCTAGGGGGAATCTAAAAGATTCCTTAAGCCCCAGATTTTCACTTTCTCAGAATTCAGAAATTTGACAATCGATTTTTCACTATTTGATGCCACAAATCTGATGGTGTGTTTAGATTTTCCATTTGCTCATTTCATTTTTCGGCCACTTTTCTAAGTGGAGTGCAGGTGTCAACATTTAGCGTGCGAGCAGTCATTCCATGAGATTCGATGCAACGAGGTTGATGGTACGACCAACTTCAGCAGTTTGACATCCTTTTCTTCAGATGGCCCCTGGATGTGAGGTATATGCAGTATGTTCATGTACTTCTTTTTCTATGCATTGTGCTGCACAAATCCCTGTTTGATGTTTGATGTGGGATCTTGTTTCTTACTTGTTTTCATGATTCCTGCTTGAGGTGATGAAGAATCATTTGTGGGATGTACTTGTTGTCATGATTCGTCATGTTGTGTTTTGAGATCCCTTTGTTGTATGTTGATGGGATACTCATGTTGTCATTATGCATGTTTTCATTTAGATCCCTTTTATGCCATGTTGGTGGGATGCTCATCATGCCTGAGTTTTGTGTCATACTGATAGGAGCCTTTTGACTGAGAGTTCCTATAGTGGAACCTCTCTTGGAGCCACTCCTACGTGAGGGCATTTTCCTTGTATGATAGCGACATAACTCTTATGTACATCATCACTATTGACAACAAGTAATGCAATGGTCTACACCATCTTGACACCGGGGCCTGAAGACGTAGTCCCTCCTGGACGAACTCCGTTATCAACGGCTTATGTTTTCATGTGTTGATGATTGTCATGTTCCTCTTCTTTACAACATGTAGATGTATTCATTTATGTTCTTTTAAAAATGCAATCTAACACATCACGAAAGTAAAAGGTCTTGGAAGGGTCCTTTGTCACACCCGAACCTGGATCAACCATGCACCACAAAACTTCTTTTAGCTAAATTGTGAGTCAAAAAATGCCAAAAACAAATGCAAAAAAAATCCTGATTTTTTTCAAGAGCACTGCCCCCGAACTCCTGCGCAGGGGTATTCCCCCCTTGTGAATGATTCGGATTTAAACATGAACACAACAAAATATAGAGATAATTATATACACAAAGATGCAACATAAATAATACTTCATTTCATTAATGTAAAATACTGAAATATGCTTACAAACGGAAATGGAAATACACCAGCTAGGGCGATGGTAGCTTATCTCTGAGAAGAGATGTAGTGGCTACATGCCTCTGAATTGTGTTACAATGAGGCTCGAAGGCCTATTTATTGTTGAGAAACAATGGAAAACCCTTAACATCCCAAAACCTAACCCTAGAAGGTGAAACGCCAAATTGTGGGCCCCGTTTTAGGTAAGTTGGTACATCAACTTCCCGGGGTCGTAACTTTGGCACCCGATCTTCGTTTGATGCGTACAATAGCTCGTTAGAAAGATCTATCCGAGCACTACAACTTTGGGAAGAGAAACATTGGTCCATGGATCCATGTTTCTCTCATATTTCCCAAAAAACGTTGTTTAGGGCCTTAAAACGGCTCTGGAAGTTCAAGAATTGAAAAACTGCTAAAAATAGTAAATTGTGCTACAATTACGGAAACTGAAAAACTAAAAGAGACAGTTGTAGGGGTCCAGGTGGGATAGGTGGGTGGCCACCAACATCCACCTGGATCATGCTTCCCCCCTTAGGAAGCAATGGTCCCCATTGCGTTGAGTTCCTCAATCTGCTGAACTTGGTCCCTGGTGAGCTGTTCTGCAATCTCGGATGTGTCCAGTAATGGTGAGAAACATGGTCGAGGGCAGTACACATTGAACACTTGGTATAGGTGAAGAAATGGAGGAATGCTGTGCTCCAAAGAATTATTTCCCACAACCTTGGTAATGGTGTAAGGACCATGTCAGCGTGGTCGGAGCTTCTGATGGGCTCTTGTAAGGCATTCTTTCTGCAGATGCAACCAGACTTTGTTACCCACCTACAGTTTGTGTGGTACCCCTGTGGGTGAGGAGAAGTTGTTCCTGTGTTCTTTCATGACCGTATCCCTTTGCTGCTGTTGCTGCGTGGAGGAACCCTTCGCGGGGATCATGGACGTGGCAACGATCTTCCCCTTACTTTGGGAGCGAACAAGACAAAAAATAAATTTCCTAGTCTGGGAGATGAGCTTGCTGCCTTTCTTGGCAGTGATCAAAGAGGTGGTGGTAGGTGGGGCTACCTCCGGTATCCTGTATAATGAATTATTCAAAGAAATAATGACAACGTGAGGCCTTGACTCATACACAACATGTCTCCTCCACAAGTATGGCTGGCCTAATAATACATCACAAACATCCAGAGGTGTAACATCACACAATACCTCGTCTGTGAAGGGTTTGATGTTGTAAGGAAGGTGGCATTGCTGGCGAACTCGGAGATCTCGTCCTTGGTGAAGCCACCCGATACTGTACGACTGCGGGTGTGGTGTAGTCGGTAGGTCCAACCGCTTCACGACCTCTGCTAAAATGAGGTTCTTCTGGCTCCCACTGTCAACAATGAATTGTAGCGGTGAACCCTTCACCCACATTTGTGAGTGGAAAAGATGCTCCCCCTCCTCTGGATCTTTGGGCTCATTCTTCTGGATCTTGGCGGTGGCAACAGTGACATTGGGCTCCACATCAATGATCTGCTTCCCTTTGCCATTCCCCTTGTTGAGTTCTGACTCAGGGTCGAAACATGCATATGATTCTGAAGCCTTCAACTCTACCACCAGTGACTGCTTGGTCCGACACTCACTTGTGTTGTGAGTGGGGCTCTTATGGAACTCACACCACTTTCCTGTGTCCTTCTTCGACTTCGTGGTGTTGTTCTTTTCTTGTGGCTTCGACGGGTTGTCTTGGGTCACCCCGCCTTGGCTTTGTCCTTTGGTCTTCAGATTCGCAGATCCAAAGTCTCTCTTCTTCTGTTTGAACTTTTGCTCGATTTTGACAGCGTATCGGTACGCTGTGCCGAGCGAGGAGATGTTCAGGAACTCCATCTCTTCCTGGATGTATCTGTGTAGGCAGCCACGATATTTGAGTACCAGATGCAGCTTAGAATCTTTGATACCCAACTGTGTGCGAAGGGTATGAAAAATGTTTGTGAACTCCAGCACATCTTGGTCTTGTCCCTGCCGTAGCGTGGTCCACTTTATGTATTTGTCCTCATAACTTTTGACAGGGTAGTACTGCTCCTTGATGGCATCCCGGAAGGAATTCCAAGTGGGTGTGGCTGAGAACAGTGAGTCCATACTTTCATCCTTCTGCTTGCAGTAGGTTTCCCACCAGTCCTTGACGTGGGGCGCTGCTTTGAGAAGAGCGAAAACAATCTTTTCCCGACTTGAAAATTCATGAACAGAAAAATAACCCTCTAGTAGATTTAACTAGTTATCTACGGCATCTGCATCTATCTGACCTTCGAATATGGGGATTTCAAAATTAACTTGTACCTTAAAGGGCGTGGCATTTCCAGAGTAGCTGCTGGAGGCCGATGCGTCGCCTCTGGGTAGCCGTTGAAGGATCTGGGCAAACTTGTCCATCATCGCGTTCCTTTGTCGCTCGAGGGCTTCTTCAAGCAAGATTTTGATAGGATCTCCTGCCCCCTTGTCTTTCTTTTCATCTGCTATGGGATGCTATTGGGATTTGCGAGGCTGGTCTTGCAAAGGTTCGACCAGTTCAAGCCCTAACTCCTTATATCCCGACCTCGTTGGGGACATGCAAAGAGAAAAACAGAGAAAAAGTAGACCGCTCTGATACCACTGATCCGGATTTAAACAGGAACGCAACAAAATACAGAGATAACCATATACACGAAGATGCAGCGGAAATAATACTTCATTTCATTAACGTAAAATATTGAAATATGCTTACAAATAGAAATGGAAATACACCAGCTAGGTGTTGAAAATAGCAACAAGAAATGCTAAAAATAGAAGTGCTAAAAATAGCACTGCTATAAATAGTAGTTTGGGTACCAGTGCTGGATTGAGCAACAGGGAATGAAAAATAGAAGTGCTAAAAATAGCATTCTATTTTTAGCAGTTCAGGATGGATTCCTATTTTAGTTTGTCCCTGGACTAAAAATAGGAAGTAAAATTCGAATTTGAACTTAACAGCTATTTGAAAATAAATTAATTAATTCTCCATAAGTTAATTAGTTGTGAAAAATCAAACCTGAAGTCTATGTGAGGACATGCAACAATTTATCTATTAATTGAGGAATTTATCCATCAGTTAAAGAGATAAGGATGAGTTCTATATTGAGTAGTAATTAGTTGGCTCAGTTAACTGAGTCAATTCCAATTATAGTTGATTTAAACAGTTTGTTTAAATTAATGTGAGTTCAGTTAGTTAATGCATGCTTGCATATAATTGCTGTTCTTTAGATAATTGAATATTCTCTCATGAATAACTCATGCATGTCAGTTCAGACAGAAACCCAGTTAAGATCAAAGAAGGGACAGTGTATTATTAGTTGGATGAATATTTTTCCTATAAAGGAAGCTCATCCATGATGAGGATTTATCTCCTTCAGGAATGCGTAGTTGGATCAAAGGTTAGTGAGTGTGTGAAGAGGCCAATTCACACATGTGGCTTCACTGGACCCCAAAAAAAATTGCGCAAAGAAATAGGAGGCTTAGAGGGTAGAGGAGAAGGTTATATAGAGGTCTTTGACTGTCTATGAGCAGCAGAGGTATTGCAGAGAGAGCAGGATAGCTTTTGAGCTGATTCTTTTTGTAATACTGGCTATGTTTCCACTTGTATGATAATACGGAGTTGGGGTTTTATGTTGAGGCTTTCCCCTGGTTATATCTTCTGCGTTATGTGTGATTGATTTCTCCATATCAGTTATATGTGTTCTTATTGATGTTGCTCACATTCGATTAAGCTTCCGCTAAATTGGTTGTAGAAGTAGATCAAGTATTTTGCTTTAGTCTATTGCATTATCAGGTGATCTACAGGTGGGAATTTCTATATGGTATCAGAGCTAGCTGATTTGTAAAAAATTGTACATGGTATCAGAGCGAGGTTTTGTAGAAAAATTCTACATGGTATCAGAGCAAAGGTGATCAAAGTGGAGAATAATATACTAGAGGAGATTTCGAATTTTTGAGTTTTGGGCCGCGAGTTTTCAGAGCAGATTTGAAAATTTTTGTGCAAAATTTTCAGAAACAAATAGCAGATTTGGATTCCTTGCGGAAAAATACCCAAAATCAAAAAAAAAAACTGGTTGAATCGGAGTTCGGAGGAGGAAGATATCGCTGATTTAAAATCAGCTCTTTTTCCAGAAAATTTCGTGACGGCGGGAGATATGAAACATATTGGTGTGCTAGCCAAGAACCTGTATGAACTTGAGGTATAAGATGCATGCAAAGCCTTGAGGAGCAAGAAAAATGTTAGATACTTGGTGGTTGAGAGGGAGAGTAAATTACCTCTCAACATGCAGTGCCAGAAGAAGTCTCAGACGATTGTGGAGGAGCCACAATTGGTGCAACAACTTCAGGAGGTTGTGGAGCAGCCACAACAGGGGAAGCTGAGAGGAGATCGAGTAGAGACATCTACTCATGCAGAGACCTCCAGTAGGGGGAAACTTCAAGCCAGGTGGGTAGAGGGATCACATGCAGCCATACCTCCAGGTAGGAGGTGGGGCGATGTGGAGTGATCGTCCCAAGGAGGAGGGGCAGGATCCTTGAGGTACCGAACCTATTTGATTTGACTTTGCTATAGGAGCCCCGATGAGGAGTAGCAGGATTGGCTGATTGGGTAGATACAGATGTGGATGGAGCGGTAGGTAGAGCTACAATGTAGCAGTCCAGGACTGTGTAGAGCCAGTAGGCTGCAACGATGCGAGAGGCACAGGAGTGTTGCACCAGTGCAGGATGGCACGGAGAAGTGTGCAACGGTGCAAGATGCATGGAGTGTTGCAGCAGCTCAGAGGTCAGAGAGGGAGCACTTGTCAGCAACAGGGAGAGCTTCAGCATCAGAGTATGTTTCTAACCCAACAGAGAGGTCAGTGGGGAGTTTTTTTTGTTCCGAGAGTTGCTGGAGCAACCACACTTGGTAGAAGTGTTGCATGCAGAACATTCCAGAGGTACATGATTGGGTTCGAGAGGAAGCTTTTCTTGTTGAGAGGGAGTGTTGAAAATAGCAACAAGAAATGCTAAAAATAGAAGTGCTCGAAATAGCACTGCTAGAAATAGCAGTTTGGGTACCAGTGCCGGATTGAGTAACAAGGAATGATAAATGGAAGTGCTAAAAATAGCATTTTATTGTTAGCAGTTCAGGATGGATTCCTATTTTAGTCAGTCCCTGGACTAAAAATAGGAAGTAAAATTTGAATTTGAACTTAACAGCTGTTTGAAAATAAATTAATTAATTCTCCATGAGTTAATTAGTTGTGAAAAATCAAACATGAAGTCTATGTGAGGACATGCAACAATTTATCTATTAATTGAGGAAGTTATCCATCAGTTAAAGAGATAAGGATGAGTTCTATATTGAGTAGTAATTAGTTGGCTTAGTTAACTGAGTCAAGTCTAGTTATAGTTGATTTAAACAGTTTGTTTAAATTAATGTGAGTTCAGTTAGTTAATGCATGCTTGCATATAACTGCTGTTCTTCAAATAACTGAATATTCTCTCATGAATAACTCATGCATGTTAGTTCAGACAGAGACCCAGTTGAGATCAAAGAAGGGACAGTGTACTATCAGTTGGATGAAAACTTTTCCTATAAAGGAAGCTCATCCATGATGAGGATTTATCTCCTTTAGGACTGCATAGTTGGATCAGAGGTTAGTGAGTGTGTGAAGAGACCAATACACACATGTGGCTTCACTGGACCCCAAGAAAAATTGCGCAAAGAAATAGGAGGCTTGGAGGGTAGAGGAGAAGGTTAGATAAAGGCCTTTGACTGTCTATGAGCAACAGAGGTATTGCAGAGAGTGTAGGATAGCTTTTGGGCTGATTCTTTTTGTAATACTGGCTATATTTCCACTTGTATGATAATACAGAGTTGGGGTTTTAGGCTGAGGCTTTCCCCTGGTTATATCTTCTGTGTTATGTGTGATTCATTTCTCCATATTAGTTATATGTGTTCTCACTGATGTTGCTCATGTTCGATTAAGCTTCCACTAAATTGGTTGTAGAAGTAGATCAAGTATTTTGCTTTAGTCTATTGCATTATCAGGTGATCTACAGGTGGGAATTTCTACACTAGGGCGATGGTAGCTTATCTCTGAGAAGAGATGTGGTGGCTACATGCCTATGAACTGTGTTACAATGAGGCTTGAAGGCCTATTTATTGTTGAGAAACAATGGAAAACCCTTAACATCCCAAAACCTAACCCTAGAAGATGAAACGCCAAATTGTGGGCCCCGTTTTGGGTAAGTTGGTACATCAAATTCCCGGGGTCGTAACTTTGGCACTCGATCTTTGTTTGACGCATACAATAGCTTGTTAGAAAGATCTATCCGAGCACTACAACTTTGGGAAGAGCAACATCAGTCCATGGACCCATGTTGCTCCCATATTTCCCAAAAAACGTTGTTTAGGGCCTCAAAACGGCTCCGGAAGTTCAGGGCCCGAAGAACTACTAAAAATAGTAAATTGTGCTACAATTACGAAACCTGAAAAACTGAAAGAGACAGTTGTGGGGGTCCAGATGAGATAGGTGGGTGGCCACCAACATCCACCTGGATCATTCCTCCCCCCTTAGGAAGCAATGGTCCCCATTACGTTGAGTTCCTCCATTTGCTGAACTTGGTCCCTGGTGAGTTGTTCTGCAATCTCGGATGTGTCCAGTAATGGTGGGAAGCATGGTTGAGGGCAATACACATTGAACACTTGGTGTAGGAGAAGGAATGGAGGAATGTTGTGCTCCAAAGCATTATTTCCCACATCCTTGGTAATGGTGTAAGGACCATGTCGGCGTGGTCAGAGCTTCTGATGGGCTCTTATAAGGCATTCTTTTTGCAGATGCAACCAGACTTTGTTGCCCACCTGAAGTTTGTGTGGTACCCTTGTGGGTGAAGAGAAGTTGTTCCTGTGTTCTTTCATGATCGTATCCATTTGCTGCTGTTGCTGCGTGGAGGAACCCTTCGCGGGGGTCATGGATGTGGCAACGATCTTCCCCTTACTTTGGGAGCGAACCAGATAGAAAATAAATTTCCTAGTCTGGGAGATGAGCTTGCTGCCTTTCTTGGTAGTGATCAAAGAGGTGGCGGTAGGTGGGGCTACCTCTGGTATCCTGTATAATGAATTATTCAAAGAAATAATGATAGTGCGAGGCCTTGACTCATACACAACATGTTGCCTCCACAAGTATGGTTGGCCTAATAATACATCACAAACATCTAGAGGTGTAACATCACACAATACCTCATATGTGAAGGGTTTGATGCTGTAAGGAAGGCAAAATTGCTGGCGAACTCGGAGATCTCGTCCTTGGTGAAGCCACACGATACTGTACGACTGCGGGTGTGGTGTAGTCGGTAGGCCCAACCGCTTCACGACCTCTGCTGAAATGAGGTTCTTTTGGCTCCCATTGTCAACAATGAATTGTAGCGGTGAACCCTTCACCCACATTTGTGAGTGGAAAAGACGCTCCCCCTCCTCTGGATCTTTGGGCTCATTCTTCTGGATCTTGGCGGTGGCAACAGTGACGCTGGGCTCTGCATCAATGATCTGCTTCCCTTTGCCATTCCCCTTGTTGGGTTCTGAATTAGGGTCAGAACATGCATCTGATTCTGAAGCCTTCAACTCTACCACCAGTGACTGCTTGGTCCGACACTCACTTGTGTTGTGAGTGGGGCTCTTATGGAACTCACACCACTTTCTTGTATCCTTCTTCGACTTCATGGTGTTGTTCTTTTCTTGTGGCTTCGACAAGTTGTCTTGGGTCGCCCCGCCTTGGCTTTGTCCTTTGGTCTTCGGATTTGCAGATCCAAAGTCTCTCTTCTTCTGTTTGAACTTTTGCTCGATTTTGGTAGCGTATCGGTATGCTGTGCCGAGCGAGGAGATGTTCAGGAACTCCATATCTTCCTGGATGTATCTGTGTAGGCAGCCATGGTATTTGAGTACCAGATGTAGCTCAGAATCTTTGAATCCCAACTGTGTGTGAAGGGTATGAAAAATTATTGTGAACTCCGGCACATCTTGGTCCCATCCCTGTCGCAGCGTGGTCCACTTTATGTATTTGTCCTCATAACTTTTGACAGGGTAGTACTGCCCCTTGATGGCATCCCAGAAGGAATTCCAAGTGGGTGTGGTTGAGAACAGTGAGTCCATACTTTCATCCTTCTGCTCAGAGTAGGTTTCCCACCAGTCCTTGACGTGGGGGGCTACTTTGGGAAGAGCAAAAAAAATCTTTTCCCGACTCGAAAATTCATGAACAGAAAAATAACCCTCTAGCAAATTTAACCATTTATCTACGGCATATGCATCTATTTGACCCTCGAATACGAGGATTTCAAAATTAACTTGTACCTTAAAGGGCGTGGCATTTCCAGAGTAGCTGCTGGAAGCCGATGCGTCGCCTCTGGGTAGCCGCTGAAGGATCTAGGCAAAGTTTTCCATCATCGCGTTCCTTTGTCGCTCGAGGGCTTCTTTGAGCAAGATTTTGATAGGATCTCCTGCCCCCTCATCTTTCTTTTCATCCGCCATGGGAGGCCGTCAGGATTTGCGAGGCTGGTCTTGCAAAGGTTCGACCAGTTCAAGTCCTAACTCCTTATATCCCGACCTCATTGTGGACATGCAAAGAAAAAAACAGAGAAAAAGCAGACCACTCTGATACCACTGATCCGAATTTAAACATGAATGCAGCAAAATACAAAGATAACCATATACACAAAGATGCAGCGGAAATAATACTTCATTTCATTAATGTAAAATACTAAAATATGCTTACAAACAGAAATGGAAATACACCAGCTAGGGCAATGGTAGCTTATCTCTAAGAAGAGATGTGGCAGCTACATGCCTCTGAAATGTGTTACAATGAGGCTTGAAGGGTTATTTATTGTTGAGAAACAATGGAAAACCTTTAACATCCCAAAACCAAACCCTAGAAGATGAAACGCCAAATTGTGGGCCCCGTTTTGGGTAAGTTGGTACATCAACTTCCCAGGGTTGTAACTTTGGTACCCGATCTTCGTTTGACACGTACAATAGCTCGTTAGAAAGATCTATCCTTGCACTACAACTTTGGGAAGAGCAAAATCGGTCCATGGACCCATGTTGCTCCCATATTTCCCAAAAAACGTCGTTTAGGGCCTCAAAACGGCTCCGGAAGTTCAGGGTCGGAAAAACTGCTAAAAACGTAAATTATGCTACAATTACTGAAACTGAAAAAATGAAAGAGACAGTTGTGGGGGTCTAGGTGGGATAGGTGGGTGGCCACCAACATCCACCTGGATCATTCCTTCCCCCTTAGGAAGCAATAGTCCCCATTGCGTTGAGTTCCTCCATCTGCTGAACTTGGTCCTTGGTGAGCTGTTCTGCGATCTCGTATGTGTCTAGTAATGGTGCGAAGCATGGTAGAGGGCAATACACATTGAACAATTGGTGCAGGTGAAGGAATGGAGGAATGCTGTGCTCCAAAGCATTATTTCCCATAGCTTTGGTAATGGTGTAAGGACCATGTCGGCGTGGTCGAAGCTTCTGATGGGCTCTTGTAAGGCGTTCTTTCTGCAGATGCAACCAGACTTTGTTGCCCACCTGAAGTTTGTGTGGTATCCCTGTGGGTGAGGAGAAGTTGTACCTGTGTTCTTTCATGACTGTATCCCTTTGCTGCTGTTGCTGCGTGGAGGAACCCTTCGCAAGGGTCATGGATGTGGAAATGATCTTCCCCTTACTTTGGGAGCGAACTAGACAGAAAATAAATTTCCTAGTCTGGGAGATGAGCTTGCTGCCTTTCTTGGCAGTGATCAAAGAGGTGGTGGTAGGTGGGGCTACCTTTGGTATCCTGTATAATGAATTATTCAAAGAAATAATGACAGCGCGAGGCCTTGACTCGTACACAGCATGTCGCCTTCACAAGTATGGCTGGCCTAATAATACATCACAAACATCTAGAGGTGTAACATCACACAATACCTTGTCTGTGAAGGGTTTGATGCTGTAAGGAAGGCGACATTGCCGGGGAACTCGGAGATCTCGTCCTCAGTGAAGCCACCCGATACTGTACGGCTGCGGGTGTGGTGTAGTCGGTAGGCCCAACCACTTCACGACCTCTACTGAAATGAGGTTCTTCTGGCTCCCACTGTCAACAATGAATTGTAGCGGTGAACCCTTCACGCACATTTGTGAGTGGAAAAGACACTCCCCCTCCTCGGATCTTTGGGCTCATTCTTCTGGATCTTGGCGGTGGCAACAGTGATACTGGGCTCCGCATCAATGATCTGCTTCCCTTTGCCATTCCCCCTATTAGGTTCCGACTCAGGGTCGAAACATGCATCTGATTCTGAAGCCTTCAACTCTACCACCAGCGATTGCTTGGTCCGACACTCACTTGTGTTGTGAGTGGGGCTCTTATGGAACTCACACCACTTTCCTGTGTCCTTCTTCGACTTCGTGGTGTTGTTCTTTTATTGTGGCTTCGACGGGTTGTCTTGGGTCACCTCGCCTTGGCTTTGTCCTTTGGTCTTCGGATTCACAAATCCAAAGTCTCTCTTCTTCTATTTGAACTTTTGCTCGATTTTGACAGCGTATCGGTACACTATGCCAAGCGAGGAGATGTTCAGGAACTCCATCTCTTCCTGGATGTATATGTGTAGGCAGCTATGATATTTGAGTACCAAATGCAGCTCAGAATCTTTGAATCCCAACTGTGTGCGAAGGGTATGAAAAATGTTTGTGAAATCCGACACATCTTGGTCCCATCCTTGCCACAGCGTGGTCCACTTTATGTATTTGTCCTCATAACTTTTGACAGGGTAGTACTACCCCTTGATGGCATCCCGAAAGGAATTCCAAGTGGGTGCGGTTGAGAATAGTGAGTCTGTACTTTCATCCTTATGCTCGCAGTAGGTTTCCCACCAGTCCTTGACATGGGGGGCTGCTTTGAGAAGAGCGAAAACAATCTTTTCCCGACTCGAAAATTCATGAACAGAAAAACAACCCTCTAGCAGATTGAACCATATATCTATGGCATCTGCATCTATCCGACCCTTGAATATGGGGATTTCAAAATTAACTTGTACCTTAAAGGGCGTGACATTTCCAAAGTAGCTCCTGGAAGCCGATGCGTCGCCTCTGGGTAGCCGCTGAAGGATCTAGGCAAAGTTGTCCATCATTGCGTTCCTTTGTCGCTCGAGGGCTTGTTCGAGCAAGATTTTGATAGGATCTCCTGCCCCCTCGTATTTCTTTTCATTTGCCATGGGAGGCCGTCGGGATTTGCGAGGCTGGTCTTGCAAAGGTTCGATGAGTTCAAGCCCTAACTCCTTGTATCCCGACATTGTTGGGGACATACAAAGAAAAAAACAGAGAAAAAGCAGACCGCTTTGATACCACTGATCCGGATTTAAACAGGAACGCAACAAAATACAGAGATAACCATATACACAAAGATGCAGTGGAAATAATACTTCATTTCATTAAGGTAGAATATTGAAATATGCTTACAAACATAAATGGAAATACACCAGCTAGGGCGATGGTAGCTTATCTCTGAGAAGAGATGTGGCAGCTACATGCCTCTGAACTGTGTTACAATTAGGTTTGAAGGCCTACTTATTGTTGAGAAATAATGGAAAACCCTTAACATCCCAAAACCTAACCCTAGAAGATGAAATGCCAAATTGTGGGCCCCATTTTGGGTAAGTTGGTACATCAACTTCCCGGGGTCATAACTTTGGCACCTGATCTTCCTTTGATGCGTACAATAGCTCGTTAGAAATATCTATCCAAGCACTACAACTTTGGGAAGAGGAACATCGGTCCATGGACCCTTGTTGCTCCCAAATTTCCCAAAAAACGTCGTTTATGGCCTCAAAACGACTCCAAAAGTTCAGGACTTGAAAAACGGCTAAAAATTGTAAATTGTGCTACAATTACGGAAACTGAAAAAATGAAAGAGATAGTTGTGGGGGTTCAGGTGGGGTAGGTGGGTGGCCACCAACATCCACCTGGATCATTTCTTCCCCCTTAGGAAGCAATGGTCCCCATTGCGTTGAGTTCCTCCATCTGCTGAACTTGGTCCCTGGTGAGCTGTTCTGCAATCTCCTATGTGTCCAGTAATGGTGGGAAGCATGGTCGAGGGCAGGACACATTGAACACTTGGTGTAGGCAAAGGAATGGAGGAATGCTGTGCTCCAAAGTATTATTTCCCATAGCCTTGGTAATGGTGTAAGGACCATGTCGGCATGGTCGGAGCTTCTGATGGGCTCTTGTAAGGCGTTCTTTCTGCAGATGCAACCAGACTTTGTTGCCCACCTAAAGTTTGTGTGGTACCCCTGTGGGTGAGAAGAAGTTGTTCCTATGTTATTTCATGACCGTATCCTTTTGCTACTGTTTCTGCGTGGAGGAACCCTTCGCGAGGGTCATGGATGTGGAAATAATCTTCCCCTTACTTTGGGAGCGAACCAGACAGAAAATAAATTTCCTAGTCTGGGAGATGAGCTTGCTGCCTTTCTTGGCAGTGATCAAAGAGGTGGCGGTAGGTGGGGCTACCTCGGTATCCTATATAATGAATTATTCAAAGAAATAATGACAGTGTGAGGCCTTGACTCATACACAGCATGTCGCCTCCACAAGTATGGCTGGCCTAATAATACATCACAAACATCTAGAGGTGTAACATCACACAATACCTCGTCTGTGAAGGGTTTGATGCTGTAAGGAAGGCAGCATTGTTGGCAAACTCGGAGATCTCGTCCTTGGTGAAGCCACCCGATACTGTACGACTGCGGGTGTGGTGTAGTTGGTAGGCCCAACCGTTTCACGACCTCTGCTGAAATGAGGTTCTTGTGGCTCCCACTGTCAATAATGAATTACAACAGTGAACCCTTCACCCACATTTGTGAGTGGAAAAGACACTCCCCCTCCTCTGGATCTTTGGGCTCATTCTTCTGGATCTTGGCGGTGGAAAAAATGATGCTGGGCTCCGCATCAATGATCTGCTTCCCTTTACCATTTCCCTTGGCGGGTTCTGACTCAGGGTCGGAACATGCATCTGATTCTGAAGCCTTCAACTCTGCCACCAGCAATTGCTTGGTCCGACACTCACTTGTGTTGTGAGTGGGGCTCTTGTGGAACTCACACCACTTTCCTGTGTCCTTCTTCGACTTCATGGTGTTGTTCTTTTCTTATGGCTTTGACGGGTTGTCTTGGGTTTCCCCGCCTTGGCTTTTTCCTTTGGTCTTCGGATTCGCACATCCAAAGTCTCTCTTCTTCTGTTTGAACTTTTGCTCGATTTTAACATCGTATCGGTACATTGTGCCGAGCAAGTAGATGTTCAGGAATTCCATCTCTTCCTGGATGTATCTGTGTAGGCAGCTGCGGTATTTGAGTACCAGATGCAGCTCAGAATCTTTGATACCCAACTATGTGAGAAGGGTATGAAAAATGTTTGTGAACTCTAGCACATCTTGGTCCCATCCCTGCCGTAGCGTGGTCCACTTTATGTATTTGTCCTTATAACTTTTGACAGGATAGTATTGCCCCTTGATGGCATCCCAAAAGGAATTCCAAGTGGGTGCGGTTGAGAACAGTGAGTCCATCCTAATGCTCGTAGTAGGTTTCCCACTAGTCCTTGACGTGGGGGGCTGCTTTGAGAAGAGCGAAAACAATCTTTTCCCAACTCGAAAATTCATGAACAAAAAAATAACCCTCTAGCAGATTTAACCATTTATCTACGACATCTGCGTCTATCTGACCATCAAATATGGGGATTTCAAAATTAACTTGTACCTTAAAGGGTGTGGTGTTTCCAGAGTAGCTGCTGGAAGTCGATGCATCGCCTCTGGGTAGCCGCTGAAGGATCTGGGCAAAGTTATCCATCATCGCGTTCCTTTGTTGCTTGAGGGCTTGTTCGAGCAAGATTTTGATAGGATCTCCTGCCCCCTCGTCTTTATTTTCATCTGCCATGCGAGGCCGTCGAGATTTGCGAGGCTGGTCTTGCAAAGGTTCGACCAGTTCAAGCCCTAACTCCTTATATCCTGACCTCGTTGGGGACATACAAAGAAAAAAACAGAGAAAAAGCAGACCGCTCTGATACCACTGATCAAGATTTAAACAGGAACGCAACAAAATACAGAGATAACCATATACACAAAGATGCAGTGGAAATAATACTTCATTTCATTAAGGTAAAATACTGAAATATGCTTACAAATAGAAATGGAAATACACCAGCTAGGGCGATGGTAATTTATCTCTGAGAAGAGATGTGGCAGCTACATTCCTCTGAACTGTGTTACAATGAGGCTCGAAGGCCCATTTATTGTTGAGAAACAATGGAAAACCCTTAACATCCCAAAACCTAACCCTAGAAGATGAAACGCCAAATTGTGGGCCCCGTTTTGAGTAAGTTGGTACATCAACTTCCCGGGGTCGTAACTTTGGCACTCGATCTTCGTTTGACGCGTACAATAGTTCGTTAGAAAGATCTATCCGAGCACTACAACTTTGGGAAGAGGAACATTGGCCCATGGACCCATGTTTCTCCCATATTTCCCAAAAAAACGTCGTTTATGGCCTCAAAATGGTTTCGGAAGTTCAGGACCCGAAAAACTGCTAAAAATAGTAAATTGTGCTACAATTACAGAAACTGAAAAACTAAAAGAGACAGTTGTGGGGGTTCAGGTGGGTGGCCACCAACATCCACTTGGATAAGTGAATCCTTTGAAAAAGGGGGTTTCCCCCTCCCTTATGACCCCCTGTCACGCTTCACACATTGTACAAAATGTCGGGATAGTCACGTAAAGAACATAGGACATAGCCAACAAAGAGTGGCCAATCAAGAAATTCATTGTTAATAGGGGCACCATGATTAACCATGCCATTCCATGTCCATTGGATGAGAAACTAATGTTCCTCCACTAACACATGCAAAGGAGACACAGACCATTTTTATATAGTCATATTTACCCACCAATTTCCACATGGATCCTAATTGCACACCTTGTTCACTCCTTAGGTTCCATTGATTATGCAAAAAATTTGGAAATGGAAAATAATTTAGAACATTGAGAGGCGGAAAAACAATCAATTAGTAGGGACAATGATTACTTTTCATACTATAAGTTTATACCACAAAGGAAACTCATATAGGATAACAGGTAACCATTTATTGCCTAAATAACACTTGGATAACAAGTAACCATTTCCTTCCATGCCCCCTTTGTGAGAAGCTAAGGTTCCAGTCACTAAACAAATACAAAGAATTGATAAAAACAATAATAACTAGACTAATAGATGGGAAGGACAAAAAGTTGGAGCTAGAATAATCATTGAGAATATTGAGAGGTGGAAAGACAATGAATGAGTAGGGACAATAAACACTTAGTATACTATATGATTAGACAACAAAGGACACACAAAGAGGAAAACAATAAGGAATTCCTACTTTTGGCCAAATAACATATGGATAACAAGTAACCTTGACCTTCCATGCCCATGGGGTGAGAAACTAAGGTTCCACTTTCCACACAAATATAAGGAAGCAACAATAGTTAGACTAACAAATGTGGATGATAGAAGGGTCATTTTTGTATAGTCAAGCACACCCACCAAATTCCACCTAGATCCTAATTGTACACCTTATTAGCTCCTTAGGTTCCATTGATTATGTGGTAATGTTGGAATGCGAAAAATCATTTAGAATATTGAGAGGTGGTAAGACAATCAATGAGCAAGCATAATGATTGCTTAGCATACTATGTGATTATATCAAAAAAGGCACCTAGAGAGGAGCACCATAAAATATTCCCCGCCTTGCCCAAATAACATGTGGATAATAAGTAATCTCTTATTTATCCACAACAAAAACTTCATATTAGGTGAGGTAACATACCCAAATTGGAAGAAGAAATAGTTCCCAAAAAGGAAAGAAAAAAAATAGTAAGCAACTATGTTTAGTTAGGCTTTTCACATCTATCCCTAATTTTGTAAGATTAAGATACAATAGCATCCACAAAGAAAAAATTAAGCCCTAACTAAGAAGGATTAAAAAAAATGGAAACAACCTATTAATTCTTATATAAGCTATGATCAACAACATAATAAAGCATAAAGAATATTGACATCACTGTGCTAGTGAAATTTTGAGAGATATGGAGAGAGAGTTAATCCCTACCATTTTTATAGTCTTCTTGATTCCATGCTATGATGATCAATCACATTACCTTTGTAGTCTTTGTATTTTTTCTCTTATGTGAGCACCATTGTAAGCCCCAGATTTTGGAAAGAAGCATTAAAAGGTCCGATACTAATATTATATAGTCGCCATTTAGTGCCTTCATTGTATTTCAAAGAATTGTTAAACTTATCGTGTAATTAGGACTAGACACATTTTGAATAATGAAATAACAAAATTCAAGCAAATTATTCATGTTTCTTTCCAATTGCGGTCTTACACATTATGTTGAGTGCATAAGTGGATCTATTATTTTCTTGTTGATTTAATTTTCAAAGTTAATTAATGAGCTTGATAAATAAGAAAGTAGTATGTCACTTCTTATAATGCATGTTTGGTTTATATCTACATGTCTTGTGAATATGCAGTCATGATTAAGGCACCATTCTACATCGCGTTAATGGAAACTAATTTTGACATTCTGTAATTCTTTTCCCTTTCAAAATGTATATAGAAAACATAAATCATTAGTAGTTGTAGGGATTGTTCTCAAGTAGTATTTGTCTCTACAAGAAATCAATCAAAACTTCATTGGAAAAAGTTGTTCTAGGGTGACAAATTAGCAAAATAACTTTAAGATAAGTGAGCTGGCACCCTCCCTCTAGTCTGACTATTGGATTCAAAGCCTAGAGATGCACAAAAAAGTGCTCTTGCACATTATGACTTGATATTAAGACCGTAGTGAGAGAGGGGAACAACCTAGAGGACAACACAAATAACAAGAGCTAATATCGATAACTATAGCTATCACTAGATAAGAATTTTCTATGGTGTGAGGAAAAGGATGTGCCCCATCGAATATCAACTACAAATGCAACAAAAAATGGCTAAGACCTAGCATTTCCAATGCTAATATCCCCTTTCTATGTTAAGAGTCTACATATTAGATGTAGACTAGTTTCTTGGTTGAGTGGCTACTATGCGTTTGTGCTCTTATGGGTCTTGCTACTTGTGACAACTAACCCAAGGTTCTCCTATGAGCCACAATTGTAAAAATGAAGTAAATATTTTGCAATGTTTGAAATAATAGAAAAGGGGCTGAGTCAAGGGACACAGATTCCAAAGTTGGGGATGGAGAATTTCTACTTGGGATGTTGTGGTTTCTTGTGCAAAGAAGAAACCTGAATTAAAGGCAATCATTGAAGGCTAGCTAGTACATGAAGTTAATGAACTAGTTACAAAAATTATTGGGCCGAGGAAAAGCACTCAAGACCATGCTTGCTTGAAAAAACACTACAAGCAAGGAGGACATAAATTTACAAAGTCTTGCAAAACAACAAGGATGAACCATCAAATAATGTGACAAAAATGCAGGCCATGAAGGAGGCATTGAAGAGAGCATTCACACAATTAGAAGAAGGCATTATTTAGAGGAAGTATATTTCTAAAAGTAGGGGGGAAGGTGGGGGGAAATGGAACTCCTCATAACAAGGGAGTAGATCCTTTTGTTTTCACGACAGACCGAGAAGGGATGAGAATCAATCCTCCAGCAAAATCTTTCAGCAGGCAGCGCTGAAGAGAAGAGAATTGGAGTCAGTGTCTAGATAAAGATTTCAGCAGGTAGCATTGAAGAGAAGAGAAGAGAAGGGGACCGATTCTGTCCCTGGAGGCTGTGGGTTGAGTGCTAGTCTCTGGAGCCCTGTAACAGTCTGAGGTCCGTGGAGGTTGTGGGTTGAGATAGGATCCCTGGAGCCCTATAACAACTTGGGTCCTTGGAGGCTATGGGTTGAGATCGAGGTCTCGAGAGCCCTGTAACAACTTAGGTCCCTAGAGGCTATGGGTTGGGATGAAATATTTGGAACCCTATAATAGCATGGGTTGCCTCGAGGCTGTGGGTTGAGATAACTACTCTAGAGCCTTGTAACAACTTGGGAGGAGACCATCCTGAAGTAGAAGCGAAGGAAGACTTTGTTAAATACTTTGAACATTGCCCTGTTGGTACAATGGATTCTAGACTCCCTAGACGGGGGCTAATCATTATATGTGAATTTGGGGGTGAGGTGGGGCACCTTTGGACTGCCTGTGTTAACAAAGAAAGAAACTATTAGCTAGTGGGATTGAGGAAGAGGTCCTATGGAGTCCCTAGTTCAGTTGGTAGTTGGCATGTAGTCCCAGAAGCAAGTGTTCTCTTCCCGAGACTCTGGAATCTGGCGCGGGGGTGAAAGCTGAAAGTGAAAGTGGTTGTAGTTGTCTATGGTTGGGTGGAGAGTCCTTTTCCCAGACTCAGTTTCCCTGCAAACTTAGAGATAAGTACTTGTGTAAGTTTGCTTATTACTTGAATGGGTCATGTTATATTGTTGTGAAATCAATGGCTATATTTGTGTTGTTAATGTCTGTGTATGTGGTGTAACCTTGAGGGTATATTAACCTAATATGCATACTGAATATATATATATGCTTGTGCTGAATCTGAAAATAAATGTGTTAATCACTTATTGGGGGAAACCACAAAGTACCTGATGCAAAAGAGGCGCAATAAAACCACATAATAATGAGGTATACGCTAGAGAGATGAACTGAACCTGAATCTAAATGACATGCTCAATTGTGATAAGAATAATACATGATTAATAATAGAATAATTGTATGATAAAATTAGAGGCCATAGGAAAAGCCTTGAGAGTCTGAATTGATCCTTGAAGGTAGTGAGTTATGAGATCCTTTCATTATGTGCAATCTACATAGATGTTCCCTGCTGGGCAGAGTAAGTATTTGTTTACAAGTTATGTATTGAGTTACATGTCGCTGTGCCACCAGGAAAGCAATGGGTGAATGTCAAGGAGAGCTTTCCCGGGGCCAGTCGAGCCTTGCAACTTTCCCTAAATGTCATGTCACTTTATCTATATGCCCTACAAGATCATATTTCAAGTAGACCGATTATTCATAAATATCACCATGCGAGGAATTCCCTACTCGAGAGTAGGGAAGGCCCACGGGCTAGAAAACCCTCAATGTAGCTATCACCTAATCTTGGGAGGGGTAACACCGTGAAAAGATTTAGATTAACCTTGGTAGAGTGGCAGAACCCTAAAAAGGATCTGGAAGTCTAGCAAGCCCTAGAGATTGGGCCGCAGTTGAGAAGATCAATTCAAGAAAGCCTGCATAGTGGTAGAATTTGTTCTCGGGGAGATTATAGAGATCCCAGTCTAAGGCATTGTAGTGGGAGGAACTGAAATTCCTTAACCAAGCCATGGAAAAATTACAAGGAAGAACAATAATCAAGATCTGTAATTATTTTCAAGAGCCCGAAGGACACCTAAACTAGAGTCTTGGTTGAAGAAGCTAGATTCGAGTGGATAGTGACATGATGGGATGTATCGAGAAGAGTTCAAGTCACCTTTGAAGAAGGAAGAAGGGCACTCCTTACCTTATAAATATTGATCGCCCTAACCTTATCCAAAATGGGAGATAAACCCTATATGCATCAACCGTGGATTCACGGATGGGATCGCGTGGGCCAGTACATGGGTTCCGAGGACCATTTAAGCCCGAGGATGTAACAGAGGTAGGAGGTCGGGTCGTTAGAAGGAAGTAATCCATATGCTCAGGAATGGGCCGACCCCTACTAGTTAGAGGTTGGGCGGCGTGTCGGCACAAAGAGGCATGGTAGTAATCCATAGTGCATCGACTCGACTAGGTTGGAAGTCGGGGGTCAGGCCGTCAGGAAGCAGGTATGCATTGTGATAAAAAATGGTCCGACCTCGACTTAGTTGGAGGTCGGGGGGTCGGGATGTCGGTAGTGTTGGTGAGTTAAGATGCGTACGCACCCCGAATCTTCCGCTTTACTGACTATTGGTGGGCCTATGGCAGACTGCCGTGCGGTAGCAGGAGATAAACAACTAGTGATTCAATGAGAGGAGGAAATTGCGTTATAATTAATTAAAAAAAAATGGGACAAGAAGAGAAGGGAAGAGTGCAAGTGGAAAAACAAATAAAAAGAGAAGTTTAACATAGTTGGGTATGTTATAGAGTGGAATCAGAGCCCAAGTTCAAAGTTGGACTGAATGGGCTTTGTCATGTGCAAGTAATAAAAAAATAAAAAATACAGAAAAATATTTGACTAAGCAACTGTCTAAAGTTAAAACTCGAAATAACGTACTGATCCCTGCTTTGTGGTACTTAAGAGTGTGATTAAACAGAATGAATTCATCACATATTTTCCATATTTTGAACTTCATTTTTGCTTGAGATAAAAAGCCATTGTCCTGGTTTGGTGGCCAGATAATGACAATGCCACTCACGGGTAGTAATCAAACTGAACAAGCTGGCTCGTGATGAGACCCCTTGTCTTGAAATTTCAAGCCATTACCCTGTTTGATATGCAGTTTTGGTAATGTCAGTTAAATTATTTTCCTATGAACATGGTAAGCAGGCTTGCAATAAGACCTCTTATCTTTAATCTTTATATTTTAGAATTACACTCTGAGTAATCATAAACTTTTGGTGAATGGGATGAACAATTGTCTCTTTGAGAGAAAATGGATGACAGGTTGAGAGTTAAAGATGCTGAAGATGGATTAGCTTCTATTTTAATATAGATAACCTTTGGAGACCAATTTTCTAAAACCTAAAATGATTCATAGGACTTTTTGTTTTGAGGGAAGTTTACAAAGTAGGACCGCGATCTCAAAATAAAAAGATATCTAATTTCCTAGAAATGATCCTTCTTGGTTTAGGATTCTATTATTCAAAAGCGAATATCGAAAGTGCCCCAGCGAGACAACTTTTGATTACAGCAAAAAGTCAACCGAAGATATCCCACATCCTTATTTTCTACAAATCCTACAAACTATAAAAAATCTATCAAACTAAAAGGAGAAGGGGTCACCTCCTCAATTAAAGAATTTCTTTAAGATCAGACCATTAACAGGGAGAGAATCTCTCACCCCTGATAAATCTTGCAGTATAAAAGTGGAATGGCCTATCTTTTCACAGATCTGAAATGGTCCAAGCCATAATTTCTGAAACTTGGAGTGTTTACCTTTGTCTTCATGGGCTTTGTCCCATTTCAGAACTAAATCTCCGACTTGGAATTGTTTAGGACTAGATGAGGCTAGATCAAAAGCTGATTTAATGACTTGCTGGTGCTTAGCGTGCGTAACCTTGGCCTTTTCCCTTTCCTCTTCAAGTTTGAGAATTTGATCATATCTGAGCTGGATAGAGGAAGAAGGAGTTTCCTCAATAAATTGCACTAGGGCTAGAGAGGGAAGAAGAAGATTGGTTGGTATAATTGCTTCTTTTCCATAGACAAGTTTAAACGGAGAGGTTCCAATGGAAGCTTTCTGTGTTATCCTATCGGCCCATAATGCAAATACTAAGGATTTATGCCAGTTTCTATGATTCTCTTCAATTGTTCGCTTGATAATTTTGATTAGGTTTTTATTAGTTGACTCTGCTAGGCCATTACCCTGAGGGTAGTAATTAGCAGAATACTTTAATTTAAACCCTCTTTTGATAGCGAAATGAATCATTGCATTACCTGAGAAATAAGAAGCATTATCAAAGACAAGAGCGTTTGGAACACCAAACCTGGTAATGATGAATTGATCAATGAATTCAATGATGGCTTCAGAGTTTGCTGTCTTTAACGAAACTGCTTCTACCCACTTTGTAAAGTAATCGGTGGCTGTAAGGATATATTTATGTTGCTTGGAAGAAGGTGGATTAATTTCACCAATGATGTCCAATCCCCATTGTTCAAAGGGCTGTTCAATGTTGACTGGTTGCAAAGGGAAAGCTGGTTTTTGTTGTTTTCCACCAGAAGTTTGGCATTTGAGACATTTCCTTACATACTCGTGAGTGTCTTTAAACAAAGTAGGCCAATAGTAACCAGCATGAATAACTTTATGAGCTGTTGTATCAGCTCCAAAATGTCCTCCTGCCAGTCCGTCATGTAGCTCCTGCAAAACCTTTTGAGTCTCAGGTTTTTCAAGACATCTTAATAGAACAGAATCATAATTTCTTTTGAAAAGTACATCATTAATAATCAAGAAATTCTTCGCTTTTAATCTAATGGCTCTTTTGTTTTTGTAAGACAAATTCGGAGGTGCATAACCATTCTTTAAATAAAAGATTAAATCTGCATATTGAGATTCGGAATCTGTAGCACTTATCTGATTAACTTCTTGGGTTTGATCTGTATCGCTTGATTCCGGAATGTTAGATGCTCCTGCCAATATCCTGCAAAAACCTTGGCCTTTAACAATCTTTGCTGGCTTAATTTCTAGGTCATACTCTTGGAGCGCTGCGACCCAGTTTGCCCTTTTTTCACCCAATTCTTTTTGAATTAATAGTTGCCTGACTGCCGGGAAAGGAACTATCACTTTAGTATGGGTTTTTAACAGAAAGGGTCGATAATGCTTGACTGCCTTAAACACAGCAAAAGCTTGTTTCTCAACATCAGAATAATTTAATTCGGCGCCCTGAAAGTTTGAACTAAAGAAGGAGATGGGCGCTTCCAAATTATCATCATTTAATTGGGTGAGTACTGCAGCGTAAGATAAGTCGGATGCAATGGTATACAAAATAAAATGATTAGAAAAATTTGGAGTATTCAAGGCTGGGGCAGTGATTATTGATTGCTTGATAACATCAAAGGCATGTTTTTCTTCCGATCCCCACCTGAAGGTTGAATTTTTCTTAATCATCGTCTGGAGTGGTAATACTATCTGTGAAAAATCTGGAACAAATCGTTTGACAAAATTAATCTGACCCAAAAATGACTGCATCGCTTTTTTGTTGTGTGGAAAAGGGATTTCAGAAATTTCCTTAATCCGATCAGGATCTATATAAATGCCATCTTTAGATACAATAAAGCCTAAAAGCTTACCCTGGTCTAGAGCAAAGAAAGACTTTTTTGGGTTGAGAGAGATGCCATATCTTTTGCATCGCTGAAAAATCTGATTCAAGTCATGCAAATGATTATATCTCTTTTTAGAATATACAGTAATATCATCAAGGTAAACGACTACTGTTCGGTTAATCAACCCCCTAAAGGCTGTATCCATAGCTCTTTGGAATGTTGCTCCTGCATTTATGAGTCCAAAAGGCATTTTTTGATATGCATATGTTCCCCATTTTGTTCTGAATGTGGTTTTGAGTTGGTCATCAGGATGAACTAGAACTTGGTTATATCCTGAGAATCCATCAAGAAAGGACATCAATTCAGATCCTGCTACTGATTGGAGGATCTGCTCCATAGTAGGCAATGGGAAGTTATCTTTCAAGCTTGCTTTATTCAAGTTTCTGAAATCGATACAAATTCGGATGTCGCCATTTTTCTTCCTGACTGGTACCATATTGGAGACCCAATTTGAATGTCGGACAGGAAAAATAATCTTGGCTTTTAAAAGCTTGTTAAGTTCCGACTTTATCTGGGTCTCCAAATTTGGGTGGATTTTCCTTAACTTCTGCTGAATCGGCTTCTGATCAGGAAGCATAGGAATAGTATGCTGGATGATAGATGTGTCATATGTCTTGAGGTCATCATACTTCCAAGCAAAAACTTGTTTGTTTTTCTTTAACAGTTTAACAAATGCTTCCTTTTCTTCTACAGAAAGTCCTAATCCTAAGTTGATATTTTGAGGAGCTTGCTCAGTTCCCAAATTAATTAATTCAAACCTTAGGGTAGAGCTTTGGAGTTTTGCATTAATTACAGGTTTGAACCTGTCTTTAATGTCATAAAGGTCTTCGAGCTTTACCACGGGCTTAGGGATCGCGTTTTCTTGAGATGTTCTTTTCATTTGGGAATCATGCTCATCTTCTTCAATGATTTGATTGTCATAGGATTTTTCAGAGGTTAAGAATTGTAAGATATCCTCATCGTGGTTGAAAACCCTCCAATTAGTGATATTATCAGGAACTGAAGGCCTAAAAATTAATTCTACAGAAAATCTATCAAGGCTAAAGTCTTCAGAAGGCAGAAGTTTGGAAGCTACGTTGGCCAGTAAGTCGGCTGCTGAATTCTGTGTCCTAGGAATTGAGGAAATATTGAATGCTGAAAAATGTAAGGTGAGATCTTGCACTAGCGATTGATAATGCTTAAGGTGGCTTGAGAGGCAATGAATTGCATTCCTTACCTGCTTAACAATGATCTCACTGTCACCGAACACTTTAAGATATTGGACTTTAAGGCCGATTGCCTTATATAATCCTTGAACCAAGGCTTCGTATTCGGCTGTGTTATTGGTGCATTCAAATTCTAGTCTACAGGACAGCATTGTCTTTTCTCCTTGCGGACTAACCAAAATGCAACCTGCTCCTGAGCCCTCACTGGACTTAGAGCCATCAAAATATAAAGACCAAAACAAAGGAGTATTAACAGACAAATTTACAGCTTTTTCATTATCATTAAAACATCTAGACAAATCGGTTTGTGAAAAATTCTCAATCTGAGATGTACAATGATTAACTGAAAAAGGAGAAGGTTGAGCAACAAAGTTGCCAAAGAATGATTCTGACGAATAATTCCCCAAAATGTTGTTGTTGAACGCAACAGGCTGGTTTTCTTGATCGAAGTCAGTTACTGTGTGGGTCATATGTTTCTCACGATCAATCCTGATTTGATTAGGCTTGCCTTTGTAGGGAAGCCACATATGTGACCAATCAGTGGAAATGTACCCATGTAGTTTTTCGGACCAATCTCTGCTCAGAATTAAGCCGTAGAATTCAGGTATGTCGGCGATCAAAATATCTATTCTTTGTACAACCCTAGGGTCAGCAGACAACCTGATGGTTACAGAATTAATTTCACCTACAACCTGCACTTTGGTTCTGTCAAGCTGTACAATGTGAATAGCAGATTTCTGGGGTTCGATGTTCAGTTGAGAACAAACTGAAGCTGGCATAATGTTAGATGATGCCCCTGAATCGATTAAACAATTGTGCAGATTTCGATTATAAATTTCATAGGTGAGCAAGAAAGGTGGAGTATGAGAATTGGACCTATCTCCAATCAGAACTGAATCGGTAGCTTCTACCATACCTGCAGGAGGCAGGCCTTGATCATTGGCAGCTCTTGTACTAGGAAGTGGAGTAGAGGGGACAGCATTCAACTCTTTTAGAAGTAATTTCTGTTGATGTTTCAATTTACTTAGCTCAAACATAGTTATGTTTGCCTTAGTCTTCTTCATATCATCAACAATATTATACTCCATGGAGTCAGATACCACTAGTGTTTTGGATGCTGAAGGGGAATTAGAAGTTAAGGGCTGATTTTGGGGAGGTGTCACAGGCGATTTCTTTGGAGGAACTTTCTCTTTTGTTGTGTTAGCACCTGCGCTCCTTTTCTTTGTAGTTGCCTGGGCAGGTTCGGAAGTGCTTTTACTTCTTGTAGTAACAGGAAAGGCTTCCTCTTCGTTCTCGGTATCAGAGTTTGGGAGTATAAAATCCCACATGCCGTGGCATTCAGCTACTTCTTCTTCCTCCTCAGTATGAGAGGTTGTTTCCTCTTCCTCTTCCTCTTGGTCAGAGTCTGCATTGGATATAACATTGGGCGGCTTTGATTCAGTTTTCTTGTAAGTTCTAAATGGTCTTTTATTTGAGGTTTCGGCCACCTGCTTCTTGATGTCAACCATTTCGTTAGACAATGTTTTAAGGACCTTTTGTAAACCTTCCATGTCATAGGGGTCCTTTGGGGTTTTCTTCTTGGAATCTTCTTTAAATGAGACTTTTTTAGCTTTTCGGTCTTCTAGAGCAGCTTTCTTTTCTAGAGCATTAATGCGCTTTTCAACAGCAAGTGCTTCTTTCATGTTTTCAGCTAAGGTAGGTTTGCCAGCCCTATCTACAAAAATGGCTATGTTGGCATGTAGGGCGGTAATATACCATTCGCTTCGGATTTGTTCACTTGGTTTAGAATCGGTAGGGATTTTATTCAGGAGTTTATTAAATCTGGCATTAAACTCCTTTATTGGTTCCCTGTGCTCTATCCTTAGATTGGAGAGATCGTTTATCAAAGTAGCTAAGGACCTATCATCTCCATACTTGGTAAGGAACTGCTCTTGGCATGTGTTCCAACTGGTAATTGAACTAGCAGGTAAGGAAAAATACCAAGATCCTGCCGATCCTTGTAAGGTATAAGGGAAGAGTCTTACAACAACATCTTGCTCTGTCACTCCTTTTAAGTTTACTGCTAACATAAAATTATTAATATGTTCTTCAGCTTGGGTTCCGTTATCTGGATTAAATTTAGGCAGCCATTTTTCGGGAGCATCTGGTAGATCATGCAATGGTCCGGGCATATTGACTGCACCGGGCCTAGTCCATGGGTCTGCCATTGTGCTAGCGACAGTGGTTGTTACTACTGTTGGGATTCCAGATGTTTGGGACGGTATCAAAGATGAGGAGTGAATAGGTTGGGGTATTGAAGTTGCTGATCCCTGATGAACAACAATATGTAATGGAGGAGTGGGTGTTTGACTTTGCAGATTAGGAGATGAGATGGAGGATATGGAAGAAAGGTCTTCACTATCAGATCCTTCAGTGATTTTCTTTGCTTTTTTCCTTTTTGGTAAAGGGAACTCAGTGGGTTCAATACCGAGTTTCTCGCTCTGAAGTCTGGTAAGTGGATGAGATAAATTGAACTGCGAAGTCGCACTGCTTTGCGATACTTCAGATTTCTGTGGGGAAATCGAGAAGCTCTGAAGTTTGTGGATAAGAGACTGGACTTCAGGAGATTCAAGACTCAATTGTTCTGAAATATGATGGGTATGAGCAGTGGTGGTTGATTCTCCTTCTTCTCGATTGGGTGCTGGAGAACCAACATGGGATTGAGAAGCAGGAGGGGTTTTGGAGGGAGAATTACTCTTAGAATGGCCTACAGATTTGGGTTTGCTTGCCATTCACAGTCGAGGCCCTCCTTCTAGCGCCAAAAATGTTGATGCCCCGAAAATCGTTGCAACAACATTGGGGAAACCACCCGGTCCGGACCTTAGTGCATCTCCTTTTCCGTTTGGGATAGTGGCTCCGACTGGGGGTAATGGGACCAGTTTCCCAGAATTATAGATAAATGGGATGGATGAGTGACTTCTGTATTATGCTAGCGGTAAGCGATGGACTTATACTATCAGCAAAAATATAACAACTAAAATCTATCCCGGGGTCTTATCAATCTTTCAAAGTGTAGCGTTTGATAATCTGTGCTTTAAGGTAGGCATATAGATGACTCTAACACTAAAGCATAGAGGTTTAAATCATTAAAGATTGTTCTGCATAATTAGTTATGCAGAACGATAATAGCGAATTACTACACTTATTCATTTATATCATTGACACACGCATGAGTAAAAGAGATAACAAATCACAAAACATTCAATAGTGAAATGAAATGAAGATTTGCCGTTATATCGCATTCATGTATTCAACAACAGCAAAGATAATAACATAACAATTCATATAAAAGGAAAGAATGCAGATGCAGATAAAAGTACCATGTAAGTTGCTTAACAATCCAATGTATCAATCGCTATGTCGCAGTCCTTCCTTCAAACCAGAAAGCATTCCAAACAAGAGACAATAGTGCGCAATTGCATAAAACAGCCTTCTAATCAAAATTAAGAACCATTGGTCGAGTTTCACAAAAGAATATAGACTGAAGCACAATAGTGCAAACTTCAGCCTTTAAGTCTATTACAAAATTTTACGACCCTTTCCAAAACAATGAAAGGGTCTATAAATACTATGCTAATCTAAATATCTAAAAAACTGAAAAGCTACTAAATTGGCATCATCAAATATCAACATCTTTTCTGGCGATCTGGCAGTCGACGGAAATGCTTCATTCGGTGGTCTCTTTGCCTTTACTCCTTCGCTGACATATCGCCAGCATTGGTTCCACTTCTGGTGGAGTGTTGAGACGAGAAGTTAGCTGGGCATCATATGTGGCATCTTGAATGTCGGAAATCAGGTATCGGAGGGCGTCTGTTAAACAGTTGAGAGCCGACCTTTGAGAGTGTGGTTTAATCAGAAATAGCCAGTATGCGTCGGAGGTTAAAGTATTTACTCCCGCGATTAATCTTCCTTGTTTCTCCAGATCAGGATAATTTCTCTGCTCAAGCATGTTTTCCGTTGTTATGCTTCCAGGTGTGCACTGGGAGATCATATTTGCCAGATAGAGTGTGTCGTTGACTAGATTGATCATGTTGCTGGCAATCATTTTACATCTTGAGGCCGCCCTTTCCGCTTTCATTACCTGGGTGTTCCACTCCATGAAGAGTATGTCTTTGTACGCTTCATAAATTCGGGGCAAATTTGCCGCTTTCCCTTCTTCAGAATCTTGCCACTCAAGATATTCGGATATGGCGTCTTCGGCCTGATCTAGCTCATTTCTGGCTTTCTCTATCTGCTGACATACTGCTGTGGATGTTTCGCATAATGAATCAGCGTCAGTAAGTTGTCGGCATAAAAGCCTGATCTGAGATATTAATGCGCCATTTATTCGAGTTGCCTCTGCTCTGAAGTCGTCAACACTCTGGGTGTCCTTGATACTGTCGAGCTGTGCTGATAGCTGAGCTATTTGCTCATCTTTTGATTTCATTATCAGCTCGTTCGCCGCTCTCAACTGTGCCAATGTCTCTGACAATGTATTCTGCCTCTGGACTGCGTCCTGGTCTGCCTTCTGCTTTTCGGCCTGCATTTGCTGGGTTAATACATTGTTCTCTTGCCGTTGTGCCAGCAACTGCTCTTCTACCTGTGCTGCCTTGTTTTTCGCCTCTATTACTTCTGCCTGTAATGCATAAATTTCATGGTCTTTAGTCTTCAACATAAGACTTACCTCTGATGCTTTGTCGATAGTTGCTGCCGAATAAGCTCCCGCGAATTGCGATAGCTTAGTTAGATCATCGGAGGGGTCCAATTCCTCTTTCCAGACCACATTGCCCGTGACTGTTCGCTCAGGAGAAATAGAAGGTTGATCAAGCCTTCGTCTCTTCTTAGAGCGCCTAACAAAGGCTCTATGCTTTGGGCTGTAGAAAATATCCAGGGGAGGAATTTCTTCCACCTGGAGATCAATTTGATTGGACGGGTCTTGAGTGATTACCTCGACATCCTGTGAACTGGGTGGGCCGCTGGTTCTTTCTAGAACCTGAGAAGAAGTAGTATTGGGAGCATTGCTTATTTTAGAGGTGTCTGAGTCTTTGGAGGCTTCCTTACCACTGATAATGGAATCGAATTGGTTCCATTCTTTAATCAATTCAGGATCGGTGGAGGTTTGCTTATGTTGCTTTTCTTGTTCTACCCTCTGCTGCTCCTCCTGCGCTTTCCGTTGCTGCTCCTCCAATTCCTTTTTCTGCCTATCTTCTAGTTCTTTCTTTGCTTTCTCTTCTTCTTTCTTCTTCCTCTGTTCCTCTATCTCTTTCTTTCTATGCTCTTGTTCCTTCTGTGCCTTTTGCTGCCTTTCTTTCTGCAGCTTGTTTTGCCTTTCCTCCTGTTGTTTGTCCTGTTCTTTAGTTATAACAGGAGGTGGACGTATCTGCTGCTGACCAGGCTCGCTTGAGGAAGATGCTGGGGTTGTGGATAATAAATCTAGAGGCAGAGTTTGCAACCTCTGCTCTCTAAGTTTATTAAACTCAGTTAAAGCCACATCATTGTATCTCATTGCAGCAAGCTGTTTGGCTTGGCTTATTGAACTGGCACCTACGAACAGGTCATCAAACTCATCTTCTTGATGGACAATCTTTGATAGTTTGGCCTGTTCCAGGGCAATGAAAGCAGTCTTGTTTGGATCGTAGAGTCTGTTTGGGATAGTGGCCAGGGATATCATTTGGAGTTTCGTTGCTTCTTTTTCTGCATGCTTGTAATTAAGTAGAGTATAAACTCCAATTCTTAAAGGAAAAGAGGGCCAACCTCTTTTCTTCTCCTCTTTGAGAGTTTGTGTGACACTCTCGGACATAATCTGGTAGCAGATTTCTCGGGCTAACAATTTGTCTGGGATGTATAAAGGGAGAACGTGCGGCCTAGCTTTGCTTCCAAAAACTCTAATATAGGTGAAATGCTCTTCCCCGAACCAATTTGCTATGGTTGGTAAGTCAAAAAAAGCTTCAAGAGAAATTCTTGGGATGGGTCTGTCGAAAATAGAATAGTGAATGGGCACCATGAAACCATTGCAAATTTGATACAAATGGTCCTTGTAAGAGGACTTCCACAATTTCCGATGGTACAAATGGATGGGTGTTGGATCATGGGTAGTCCATCTCCAACCGAGGACAGGAAACTCAGAATTAAAACACAGGGTATCCATAATGTAAGCAGAGTAATAAAATGGTGGGATTTTCCTTTCGCTGACTATGGTTTTGGCTCTAAATTCACGAACAACTATGACCAACTTATCAGACAAAATAGTGGCCCAATCCATAATTGTACTATTGACAGCCGCTTCCATTAGGGGGACCATGTCAATATGGATATTAGCGGAGTCATGTAATCCCCACAATCTACACATCATAATCCCCGCATAGCAATAGGGAGAAGCCAAAGAAGCATTGGAGTACTTACCCGAACTTTCATGCTTGTGTTTGGCTGGGTTCTGCCTCCAATCTCGGAGAGGTTCGGATGGTGATTCATTCTCGTTCGCGAACTTCTCCACGAAGGCTCTGTTATAGACTAGCTCTGGTTCAGGCAAATGATACATTCGCCTCAGGTCATCAGGCTTGAACGACCCGAAAATCCTTCCATCCCTTGTATGAAAAGTTCTATCAGTGAGAGGAATTTCCTCGATCGCCCAGCGTACCACATCAGTGAAAGGTAGAACCTGCTCTCTTGCTGCTATTCTGTGCAAAAAGGAGTCGGCCAAGTCTTTGAGAGTTGCATCAGATTTCCTTTGTTCGTCAACGCTAGCCTCCGTCACTGTCTTCGCAGGTTGCTCGGCTTCTAATAGATTATATGTACCCTGCCATGTAGTGCTAGGAAGACCGGTGCATGTAGTATCTGAGATTAGGCCTTTCTTCGAAACTGTGGCAGCTTGACCTGCAACGGGTGCTGCATTAGAACCCGCAGCCTTCTTGAACTTCTTCCCCATCATTTTCAGGCTTCTCTCGACAGCTGAACTCTACACAAATGCAAGAGAAATCGTAACGAGGAAATAACAATGACAATCCATAACGGGAAAGATATATCACTTGAAGCGTGGCAGAATTAATTCTAAAAGGGGCTGCGGATCTAATCATTTAAGAAGACACCACAGATGCAATGATGGTGATTTTACGACCTGCAGCTCCATAAATGACCATTACATCGTCATTAGGCTGAATGACCCCTTAACGCGTGCAACAGATTTTTTAAAGGTCTAATCGTAAGTATTCGTTAAATCGAAGGGGCAAAGTTTTAAATACGCATGCATTACCTTATCCCTGCATTTAACGGCATTTTGAAATCTGTACTTTATCAACCGGATTAAAATATAACTTAAAAGCTTTGAAGGAATCACCTTTTAAGAACTCTAATCATCGTTAAACGTCATCGCATCGCATTGGGGGGGTGAGTGATACTATCATTTGGGAGCTGTCTTGGCGAATGCCGATTGCGACATCGCATCGAATTAGCGCATGAGCACATTACCAGATGTATGTTAAGTGAATGCCGACCTCCGATTGCGATATCACATCGCATCGGGGAAAAGACCTGAGCGTCTTGTGAAAGTGTTTGGGGTTCCGCCGAATACCGATAGCGATATCGCATCGGGTCGGGGCTTATAACTTAAGGCATTTTTCCACAAGAGGCGGTGCCGATAACCGATCGCCGATAGCGATATCGCATCGGCAAGAACCAAGGTGATATTTAAATGTGTTTCTCTTGTTGTTGCGACATGCGATCTTGCGATTGATTTTTCGCACTAACCAAAAATGCTTGATATTTATTCAAAAAGGCTCTTATTCATAAATTCGTTTGATTATCATACCGTTTTTGAACAAATTCATTAATGCCAATTAAATTTTTAAAAGGGACCCATTTCATATGCTAATCGTTTGGAATATAAGTGCTATGAAATGGGGGGTTGTTGTAGGGCACAACAATTGGCGATTCGCTGGAAGAACCAGTTATCTCTGGGACTGCTTTAAAAACTCTTAAACTTTTTCAAATAGAATCTCAATCAGAAAAGGAAACTTTCTAATATAACTAGATATCTATTGATTCTGAATAAAGCAGAATTCTTCTGTTGACTTCCTTCTTTTGTAAAGATAATAAATGCATTCTAAGTTTTAAAACAGGTCTTTAATGGTTTATAATGGTAAAACAGAAAACTTTTCCCAAATCAGCTTTTGAAGTAAACTCCTCTGTCATAGGTAGAGCCTCTGCTGCCAGCAAACGTTCATAGTCTCGGCAGGGTTACCTTTTAACCATGCTGTTGTCCATTGTTCCATTCACTTAAGAGTGTGATTAAACAGAATGAATTCATCACATATTTTCCATATTTTGAACTTCATTTTTGCTTGAGATAAAAAGCCATTGTCCTGGTTTGGTGGCCAGATAATGACAATGCCACTCACGGGTAGTAATCAAACTGAACAAGCTGGCTCGTGATGAGACCCCTTGTCTTGAAATTTCAAGCCATTACCCTGTTTGATATGCAGTTTTGGTAATGTCAGTTAAATTATTTTCCTATGAACATGGTAAGCAGGCTTGCAATAAGACCTCTTATCTTTAATCTTTATATTTTAGAATTACACTCTGAGTAATCATAAACTTTTGGTGAATGGGATGAACAATTGTCTCTTTGAGAGAAAATGGATGACAGGTTGAGAGTTAAAGATGCTGAAGATGGATTAGCTTCTATTTTAATATAGATAACCTTTGGAGACCAATTTTCTAAAACCTAAAATGATTCATAGGACTTTTTCGTTTTGAGGGAAGTTTACAAAGTAGGACTGCGATCTCAAAATAAAAAGATATCTAATTTCCTAGAAATGATCCTTCTTGGTTTAGGATTCTATTATTCAAAAGAGAATATCGAAAGTGCCCCAGCGAGACAACTTTTGATTACAGCAAAAAGTCAACCGAAGATATCCCACACCCTTATTTTCTACAAATCCTACAAACTATAAAAATCTATCAAACTAAAAGGAGAAGGGGTCACCTCCTCAATTAAAGAATTTCTTTAAGATCAGACCATTAACAGGGAGAGAATCTCTCACCCCTGATAAATCTTGCAGTATAAAAGTGGAATGGCCTATCTTTTCACAGATCTGAAATGGTCCAAGCCATAATTTCTGAAACTTGGAGTGTTTACCTTTGTCTTCATGGGCTTTGTCCCATTTCAGAACTAAATCTCCGACTTGGAATTGTTTAGGACTAGATGAGGCTAGATCAAAAGCTGATTTAATGACTTGCTGGTGCTTAGCGTGCGTAACCTTGGCCTTTTCCCTTTCCTCTTCAAGTTTGAGAATTTGATCATATCTGAGCTGGATAGAGGAAGAAGGAGTTTCCTCAATAAATTGCACTAGGGCTAGAGAGGGAAGAAGAAGATTGGTTGGTATAATTGCTTCTTTTCCATAGACAAGTTTAAACGGAGAGGTTCCAATGGAAGCTTTCTGTGTTATCCTATCGGCCCATAATGCAAATACTAAGGATTTATGCCAGTTTCTATGATTCTCTTCAATTGTTCGCTTGATAATTTTGATTAGGTTTTTATTAGTTGACTCTGCTAGGCCATTACCCTGAGGGTAGTAATTAGCAGAATACTTTAATTTAAACCCTCTTTTGATAGCGAAATGAATCATTGCATTACCTGAGAAATAAGAAGCATTATCAAAGACAAGAGCGTTTGGAACACCAAACCTGGTAATGATGAATTGATCAATGAATTCAATGATGGCTTCAGAGTTTGCTGTCTTTAACGGAACTGCTTCTACCCACTTTGTAAAGTAATCGGTGGCTGTAAGGATATATTTATGTTGCTTGGAAGAAGGTGGATTAATTTCACCAATGATGTCCAATCCCCATTGTTCAAAGGGCTGTTCAATGTTGACTGGTTGCAAAGGGAAAGCTGGTTTTTGTTGTTTTCCACCAGAAGTTTGGCATTTGAGACATTTCCTTACATACTCGTGAGTGTCTTTAAACAAAGTAGGCCAATAGTAACCAGCATGAATAACTTTATGAGCTGTTGTATCAGCTCCAAAATGTCCTCCTGCCGGTCCGTCATGTAGCTCCTGCAAAACCTTTTGAGCCTCAGGTTTTTCAAGACATCTTAATAGAACAGAATCATAATTTCTTTTGAAAAGTACATCATTAATAATCGAGAAATTCTTCGCTTTTAATCTAATGGCTCTTTTGTTTTTGTAAGACAAATTCGGAGGTGCATAACCATTCTTTAAATAAAAGATTAAATCTGCATATTGAGATTCGGAATCTGTAGCACTTATCTGATTAACTTCTTGGGTTTGATCTGTATCGCTTGATTCCGGAATGTTAGATGCTCCTGCCAATATCCTGCAAAAACCTTGGCCTTTAACAATCTTTGCTGGCTTAATTTCTAGGTCATACTCTTGGAGCGCTGCGACCCAGTTTGCCCTTTTTTCACCCAATTCTTTTTGAATTAATAGTTGCCTGACTGCCGGGAAAGGAACTATCACTTTAGTATGGGTTTTTAACAGAAAGGGTCGATAATGCTTGACTGCCTTAAACACAGCAAAAGCTTGTTTCTCAACATCAGAATAATTTAATTCGGCGCCCTGAAAGTTTGAACTAAAGAAGGAGATGGGCGCTTCCAAATTATCATCATTTAATTGCGTGAGTACTGCAGCGTAAGATAAGTCGGATGCAATGGTATACAAAATAAAATGATTAGAAAAATTTGGAGTATTCAAGGCTGGGGCAGTGATTATTGATTGCTTGATAACATCAAAGGCATGTTTTTCTTCCGATCCCCACCTGAAGGTTGAATTTTTCTTAATCATCGTCTGGAGTGGTAATACTATCTGTGAAAAATCTGGAACAAATCGTTTGACAAAATTAATCTGACCCAAAAATGACTGCATCGCTTTTTTGTTGTGTGGAAAAGGGATTTCAGAAATTTCCTTAATCCGATCAGGATCTATATAAATGCCATCTTTAGATACAATAAAGCCTAAAAGCTTACCCTGGTCTAGAGCAAAGAAAGACTTTTTTGGGTTGAGAGAGATGCCATATCTTTTGCATCGCTGAAAAATCTGATTCAAGTCATGCAAATGATTATATCTCTTTTTAGAATATACAGTAATATCATCAAGGTAAACGACTACTGTTCGGTTAATCAACCCCCTAAAGGCTGTATCCATAGCTCTTTGGAACGTTGCTCCTGCATTTATGAGTCCAAAAGGCATTTTTTGATATGCATATGTTCCCCATTTTGTTCTGAATGTGGTTTTGAGTTGGTCATCAGGATGAACTAGAACTTGGTTATATCCTGAGAATCCATCAAGAAAGGACATCAATTCAGATCCTGCTACTGATTGGAGGATCTGCTCCATAGTAGGCAATGGGAAGTTATCTTTCAAGCTTGCTTTATTCAAGTTTCTGAAATCGATACAAATTCGGATGTCGCCATTTTTCTTCCTGACTGGTACCATATTGGAGACCCAATTTGAATGTCGGACAGGAAAAATAATCTTGGCTTTTAAAAGCTTGTTAAGTTCCGACTTTATCTGGGTCTCCAAATTTGGGTGGATTTTCCTTAACTTCTGCTGAATCGGCTTCTGATCGGGAAGCATAGGAATAGTATGCTGGATGATAGATGTGTCATATGTCTTGAGGTCATCATACTTCCAAGCAAAAACTTGTTTGTTTTTCTTTAACAGTTTAACAAATGCTTCCTTTTCTTCTACAGAAAGTCCTAATCCTAAGTTGATATTTTGAGGAGCTTGCTCAGTTCCCAAATTAATTAATTCAAACCTTAGGGTAGAGCTTTGGAGTTTTGCATTAATTACAGGTTTGAACCTGTCTTTAATGTCATAAAGGTCTTCGAGCTTTACCACGGGCTTAGGGATCGCGTTTTCTTGAGATGTTCTTTTCATTTGGGAATCATGCTCATCTTCTTCAATGATTTGATTGTCATAGGATTTTTCAGAGGTTAAGAATTGTAAGATATCCTCATCGTGGTTGAAAACCCTCCAATTAGTGATATTATCAGGAACTGAAGGCCTAAAAATTAATTCTACAGAAAATCTATCAAGGCTAAAGTCTTCAGAAGGCAGAAGTTTGGAAGCTACGTTGGCCAGTAAGTCGGCTGCTGAATTCTGTGTCCTAGGAATTGAGGAAATATTGAATGCTGAAAAATGTGAGGTGAGATCTTGCACTAGCGATTGATAATGCTTAAGGTGGCTTGAGAGGCAATGAATTGCATTCCTTACCTGCTTAACAATGATCTCACTGTCACCGAACACTTTAAGATATTGGACTTTAAGGCCGATTGCCTTATATAATCCTTGAACCAAGGCTTCGTATTCGGCTGTGTTATTGGTGCATTCAAATTCTAGTCTACAGGACAACATTGTCTTTTCTCCTTGCGGACTAACCAAAATGCAACCTGCTCCTGAGCCCTCACTGGACTTAGAGCCATCAAAATATAAAGACCAAAACAAAGGAGTATTAACAGACAAATTTACAGCTTTTTCATTATCATTAAAACATCTAGACAAATCGGTTTGTGAAAAATTCTCAATCTGAGATGTACAATGATTAACTGAAAAAGGAGAAGGTTGGGCAACAAAGTTGCCAAAGAATGATTCTGACGAATAATTCCCCAAAATGTTGTTGTTGAACGCAACAGGCTGGTTTTCTTGATCGAAGTCAGTTACTGTGTGGGTCATATGTTTCTCACGATCAATCCTGATTTGATTAGGCTTGCCTTTGTAGGGAAGCCACATATGTGACCAATCAGTGGAAATGTACCCATGTAGTTTTTCGGACCAATCTCTGCTCAAAATTAAGCCGTAGAATTCAGGTATGTCGGCGATCAAAATATCTATTCTTTGTACAACCCTAGGGTCAGCAGACAACCTGATGGTTACAGAATTAATTTCACCTACAACCTGCACTTTGGTTCTGTCAAGCTGTACAATGTGAATAGCAGATTTCTGGGGTTCGATGTTCAGTTGAGAACAAACTGAAGCTGGCATAATGTTAGATGATGCCCCTGAATCGATTAAACAATTGTGCAGATTTCGATTATAAATTTCATAGGTGAGCAAGAAAGGTGGAGTATGAGAATTGGACCTATCTCCAATCAGAACTGAATCGGTAGCTTCTACCATACCTGCAGGAGGCAGGCCTTGATCATTGGCAGCTCTTGTACTAGGAAGTGGAGTAGAGGGGACAACATTCAACTCTTTTAGAAGTAATTTCTGTTGATGTTTCAATTTACTTAGCTCAAACATAGTTATGTTTGCCTTAGTCTTCTTCATATCATCAACAATATTATACTCCATGGAGTCAGATACCACTAGTGTTTTGGATGCTGAAGGGGAATTAGAAGTTAAGGGCTGATTTTGGGGAGGTGTCACAGGCGATTTCTTTGGAGGAACTTTCTCTTTTGTTGTGTTAGCACCTGCGCTCCTTTTCTTTGTAGTTGCCTGGGCAGGTTCGGAAGTGCTTTTACTTCTTGTAGTAACAGGAAAGGCTTCCTCTTCGTTCTCGGTATCAGAGTTTGGGAGTATAAAATCCCACATGCCGTGGCATTCAGCTACTTCTTCTTCCTCCTCAGTATGAGAGGTTGTTTCCTCTTCCTCTTCCTCTTGGTCAGAGTCTGCATTGGATATAACATTGGGCGGCTTTGATTCAGTTTTCTTGTAAGTTCTAAATGGTCTTTTATTTGAGGTTTCGGCCACCTGCTTCTTGATGTCAACCATTTCGTTAGACAATGTTTTAAGGACCTTTTGTAAACCTTCCATGTCATAGGGGTCCTTTGGGGTTTTCTTCTTGGAATCTTCTTTAAATGAGACTTTTTTAGCTTTTCGGTCTTCTAGAGCAGCTTTCTTTTCTAGAGCATTAATGCGCTTTTCAACAGCAAGTGCTTCTTTCATGTTTTCAGCTAAGGTAGGTTTGCCAGCCCTATCTACAAAAATGGCTATGTTGGCATGTAGGGCGGTAATATACCATTCGCTTCGGATTTGTTCACTTGGTTTAGAATCGGTAGGGATTTTATTCAGGAGTTTATTAAATCTGGCATTAAACTCCTTTATTGGTTCCCTGTGCTCTATCCTTAGATTGGAGAGATCATTTATCAAAGTAGCTAAGGACCTATCATCTCCATACTTGGTAAGGAACTGCTCTTGGCATGTGTTCCAACTGGTAATTGAACTAGCAGGTAAGGAAAAATACCAAGATCCTGCCGATCCTTGTAAGGTATAAGGGAAGAATCTTACAACAACATCTTGCTCTGTCACTCCTTTTAAGTTTACTGCTAACATAAAATTGTTAATATGTTCTTCAGCTTGGGTTCCGTTATCTGGATTAAATTTAGGCAGCCATTTTTCGGGAGCATCTGGTAGATCATGCAATGGTCCGGGCATATTGACTGCACCGGGCCTAGTCCATGGGTCTGCCATTGTGCTAGCGACAGTGGTTGTTACTACTGTTGGGATTCCAGATGTTTGGGACGGTATCAAAGATGAGGAGTGAATAGGTTGGGGTATTGAAGGTGCTGATCCCTGATGAACAACAATATGTAATGGAGGAGTGGGTGTTTGACTTTGCAGATTAGGAGATGAGATGGAGGATATGGAAGAAAGGTCTTCACTATCAGATCCTTCAGTGATTTTCTTTGCTTTTTTCCTTTTTGGTAAAGGGAACTCAGTGGGTTCAATACCGAGTTTCTCGCTCTGAAGTCTGGTAAGTGGATGAGATAAATTGAACTGCGAAGTCGCACTGCTTTGCGATACTTCAGATTTCTGTGGGGAAATCGAGAAGCTCTGAAGTTTGTGGATAAGAGACTGGACTTCAGGAGATTCAAGACTCAATTGTTCTGAAATATGATGGGTATGAGCAGTGGTGGTTGATTCTCCTTCTTCTTGATTGGGTGCTGGAGAACCAGCATGGGATTGAGAAGTAGGAGGGGTTTTGGAGGGAGAATTACTCTTAGAATGGCCTACAGATTTGGGTTTGCTTGCCATTCACAGTCGAGGCCCTCCTTCTAGCGCCAAAAATGTTGATGCCCCGAAAATCGTTGCAACAACATTGGGGAAACCACCCGGTCCGGACCTTAGTGCAGCTCCTTTTCCGTTTGGGATAGTGGCTCCGACTGGGGGTAATGGGACCAGTTTCCCAGAATTATAGATAAATGGGATGGATGAGTGACTTCTGTATTATGCTAGCGGTAAGCGATGGACTTGTACTATCAGCAAAAATATAACAACTAAAATCTATCCGGGGTCTTATCAATCTTTCAAAGTGTAGCGTTTGATAATCTGTGCTTTAAGGTAGGCATATAGATGACTCTAACACTAAAGCATAGAGGTTTAAATCATTAAAGATTGTTCTGCATAATTAGTTATGCAGAACGATAATAGCGAATTACTACACTTATTCATTTATATCATTGACACACGCATGAGTAAAAGAGATAACAAATCACAAAACATTCAATAGTGAAATGAAATGAAGATTTGCCGTTATATCGCATTCATGTATTCAACAATAGCAAAGATAATAACATAACAATTCATATAAAAGGAAAGAATGCAGATGCAGATAAAAGTACCATGTAAGCTGCTTAACAATCCAATGTATCAATCGCTATGTCGCAGTCCTTCCTTCAAACCAGAAAGCATTCCAAACAAGAGACAATAGTGCGCAATTGCATAAAACAACCTTCTAATCAAAATTAAGAACCATTGGTCGAGTTTCACAAAAGAATATAGACTGAAGCACAATAGTGCAAACTTCAGCCTTTAAGTCTATTACAAAATTTTACGACCCTTTCCAAAACAATGAAAGGGTCTATAAATACTATGCTAATCTAAATATCTAAAAAACTGAAAAGCTACTAAATTGGCATTATCAAATATCAACATCTTTTCTGGCGATCTGGCAGTCGGCGGCAATGCTTCATTCGGTGGTCTCTTTGCCTTTACTCCTTCGCTGACATATCGCCAGCATTGGTTCCACTTCTGGTGGAGTGTTGAGACGAGAAGTTAGCTGGGCATCATATGTGGCATCTTGAATGTCGGAAATCAGGTATCGGAGGGCGTCTGTTAAACAGTTGAGAGCCGACCTTTGAGAGTGTGGTTTAATCAGAAATAGCCAGTATGCGTCGGAGGTTAAAGTATTTACTCCCGCGATTAATCTTCCTTGTTTCTCCAGATCAGGATAATTTCTCTGCTCAAGCATGTTTGCCGTTGTTATGCTTCCAGGTGTACACTGGGAGATCATATTTGCCAGATAGAGTGTGTCGTTGACTAGATTGATCATGTTGCTGGCAATCATTTTACATCTTGAGGCCGCCCTTTCCGCTTTCATTACCTGGGTGTTCCACTCCATGAAGAGTATGTCTTTGTACGCTTCATAAATTCGGGGCAAATTTGCCGCTTTCCCTTCTTCAGAATCTTGCCACTCAAGATATTCGGATATGGCGTCTTTGGCCTGATCTAGCTCATTTCTGGCTTTCTCTATCTGCTGACATACTGCTGTGGATGTTTCGCATAATGAATCAGCGTCAGTAAGTTGTCGGCATAAAAGCCTGATCTGAGATATTAATGCGCCATTTATTCGAGTTGCCTCTGCTCTGAAGTCGTCAACACTCTGGGTGTCCTTGATACTGTCGAGCTGTGCTGATAGCTGAGCTATTTGCTCATCTTTTGATTTCATTATCAGCTCGTTCGCCGCTCTCAACTGTGCCAATGTCTCTGACAATGTATTCTGCCTCTGGACTGCGTCCTGGTCTGCCTTCTGCTTTTCGGCCTGCATTTGCTGGGTTAATACATTGTTCTCTTGCCGTTGTGCCAGCAACTGCTCTTCTACCTGTGCTGCCTTGTTTTTCGCCTCTATTACTTCTGCCTGTAATGCATAAATTTCATGGTCTTTAGTCTTCAACATAAGACTTACCTCTGATGCTTTGTCGATAGTTGCTGCCGAATAAGCTCCCGCGAATTGCGATAGCTTAGTTAGATCATCGGAGGGGTCCAATTCCTCTTTCCAGACCACATTGCCCATGACTGTTCGCTCAGGAGAAATAGAAGGTTGATCAAGCCTTCGTCTCTTCTTAGAGCGCCTAACAACGGCTCTATGCTTTGGGCTGTAGAAAATATCCAGGGGAGGAATTTCTTCCACCTGGAGATCAATTTGATTGGACAGGTCTTGAGTGATTACCTCGACATCCTGTGAACTGGGTGGGCCGCTGGTTCTTTCTAGAACCTGAGAAGAAGTAGTATTGGGAGCATTGCTTATTTTAGAGGTGTCTGAGTCTTTGGAGGCTTCCTTACCACTGATAATGGAATCGAATTGGTTCCATTCTTTAATCAATTCAGGATCGGTGGAGGTTTGCTTATGTTGCTTTTCTTGTTCTGCCCTTTGCTGCTCCTCCTGCGCTTTCCGTTGTTGCTCCTCCAATTCCTTTTTCTGCCTATCTTCTAGTTCTTTCTTTGCTTTCTCTTCTTCTTTCTTCTTCCTCTGTTCCTCTATCTCTTTCTTTCTATGCTCTTGTTCCTTCTGTGCCTTTTGCTGCCTTTCTTTCTGCAGCTTGTTTTGCCTTTCCTCCTGTTGTTTGTCCTGTTCTTTAGTTATAACAGGAGGTGGACGTATCTGCTGCTGACCAGGCTCGCTTGAGGAAGATGCTGGGGTTGTGGATAATAAATCTAGAGGCAGAGTTTGCAACCTCTGCTCTCTAAGTTTATTAAACTCAGTTAAAGCCACATCATTGTATCTCATTGCAGCAAGCTGTTTGGCTTGGCTTATTGAACTGGCACCTACGAACAGGTCATCAAACTCATCTTCTTGATGGACAATCTTTGATAGTTTGGCCTGTTCCAGGGCAATGAAAGCAGTCTTGTTCGGATCGTAGAGTCTGTTTGGGATAGTGGCCAGGGATATCATTTGGAGTTTCATTGCTTCTTTTTCTGCATGCTTGTAATTAAGTAGAGTATAAACTCCAATTCTTAAAGGAAAAGAGGGCCAACCTCTTTTCTTCTCCTCTTTGAGAGTTTGTGTGACACTCTCGGACATAATCTGGTAGCAGATTTCTCGAGCTAACAGTTTGTCTGGGATGTATAAAGGGAGAACGTGCGGCCTAGCTTTGCTTCCAAAAACTCTAATATAGGTGAAATGCTCTTCCCCGAACCAATTTGCTATGGTTGGTAAGTCAAAAAAAGCTTCAAGAGAAATTCTTGGGATGGGTCTGTCGAAAATAGAATAGTGAATGGGCACCATGAAACCATTGCAAATTTGATACAAATGGTCCTTGTAAGAGGACTTCCACAATTTCCGATGGTACAAATGGATGGGTGTTGGATCATGGGTAGTCCATCTCCAACCGAGGACAGGAAACTCAGAATTAAAACACAGGGTATCCATAATGTAAGCAGAGTAATAAAACGGTGGGATTTTCCTTTCGCTGACTATGGTTTTGGCTCTAAATTCACGAACAGCTATGACCAACTTATCAGACAAAATAGTGGCCCAATCCATAATTGTACTATTGACAGCCGCTTCCATTAGGGGGACCATGTCAATATGGATATTAGCAGAGTCATGTAATCCCCACAATCTACACATCATAATCCCCGCATAGCAATAGGGAGAAGCCAAAGAAGCATTGGAGTACTTACCCGAACTTTCATGCTTGTGTTTGGCTGGGTTCTGCCTCCAATCTCGGAGAGGTTCGGATGGTGATTCATTCTCGTTCGCGAACTTCTCCACGAAGGCTTTGTTATAGATTAGCTCTGGTTCAGGCAAATGATACATTCGCCTCAGGTCATCAGGCTTGAACGACCCGAAAATCCTTCCATCCCTTGTATGAAAAGTTCTATCAGTGAGAGGAATTTCCTCGATCGCCCAGCGTACCACATCAGTGAAAGGTAGAACCTGCTCTCTTGCTGCTATTCTGTGCAAAAAGGAGTCGGCCAAGTCTTTGAGAGTTGCATCAGATTTCCTTTGTTCGTCAACGCTAGCCTCCATCAATGTCTTCGCATGTTGCTCGGCTTCTAATAGATTATATGTACCCTGCCATGTAGTGCTAGGAAGACCGGTGCATGTAGTATCTGAGATTAGGCCTTTCTTCGAAACTGTGGCAGCTTGACCTGTAACGGGTGCTGCATTAGAACCCGCAGCCTTCTTGAACTTCTTCCCCATCATTTTCAGGCTTCTCTCGACAGCTGAACTCTACACAAATGCAAGAGAAATCGTAACGAGGAAATAACAATGACAATCCATAACGGGAGAGATATATCACTTGAAGCGTGGCAGAATTAATTCTAAAAGGGGCTGCGGATCTAATCATTTAAGAAGACACCACAGATGCAATGATGGTGATTTTACGACTTGCAGCTCCATAAATGACCATTACATCGTCATTAGGCTGAATGACCCCTTAACGCGTGCAACAGATTTTTTAAAGGTCTAATCGTAAGTATTCGTTAAATCGAAGGGGCAAAGTTTTAAATACGCATGCATTACCTTATCCCTGCATTTAACGGCATTTTGAAATCTGTACTTTATCAACCGGATTAAAATATAACTTAAAAGCTTTGAAGGAATCACCTTTTAAGAACTCTAATCATCGTTAAACGTCATCGCATCGCATTGGGGGGGTGAGTGATACTATCATTTGGGAGCTGTCTTGGCGAATGCCGATTGCGACATCGCATCGAATTAGCGCATGAGCACATTACCAGATGTATGTTAAGTGAATGCCGACCTCCGATTGCGATATCACATCGCATCGGGGAAAAGACCTGAGCGTCTTGTGAAAGTGTTTGGGGTTCCGCCGAATACCGATAGCGATATCGCATCGGGTCGGGGCTTATAACTTAAGGCGTTTTTCCACAAGAGGCGGTGCCGATAACCGATCGCCGATATCACATCGCATCGGGGTGTAAGATATGTGTTCATCTCGTGTGTGCATCTAATACCGCCGATCGCCGATAGCGATATCGCATCGGCAAGAACCAAGGTGATATTTAAATGTGTTTCTCTTGTTGTTGCGACATGCGATCTTGCGATTGATTTTTCGCACTAACCAAAAATGCTTGATATTTATTCAAAAAGGCTCTCATTCATAAATTAGTTTGATTATCATACCGTTTTTGAACAAATTCATTAATGCCAATTAAATTTTTAAAAGGGACCCATTTCATATGCTAATCGTTTGGAATATAAGTGCTATGAAATGGGGGGTTGTTGTAGGGCACAACAGATTGTCGCATACAGGTTGAAAGGGAAAGCCAACATATGGTGGGAAGACTTGAAGAATGTTAGAGCCATTACTAAGAAGGGGCTGACCTGGGAGGAGTTTGAGGAGCTCTTCAGAGAGAAATACCCATTTGAGCGGTATTATGATAACAAAAGAAAAGAGTTTTATGAACTCCAAATGGGTCAGTTAATCAATGATGAGCAGGTCACCAAATTTCTAGAACTATTGAGGTAGGTATCATATCTCAAGGATGAGAAGGCTAAGATTCATAGGTTTATCAACAGAATGCCAATGGAATTCAAAGATAAAATTGAATTGTTGGAACACAAAACCCTGAAGGATGCTATCAAGAAATTAGGACACTGCTATGAAATGGAAAAACGTAGACCTGAGATTATGAGCAACTGACAGACCAAGAGAAACGCTGGATGTAATAAGATTTGGCCCAAGAGGAACCCATATAGGAGGGAAGTAAATCGCACAACTCAAAAATGATAGTTTCAACAAAAGCCCATTATTGCTAACAAGAAAAATGTTGAACAACCATCGACATCACAACCTAGGTTTGAAGGCCAAGAACCACTCAAGTGCTAGACCTGTAGTGGGGACCACAAAAGAAGAGATTGCCCACATCAACAGAATGTTGGGCCAAAGATCTACAACACTCAAGAGGCAAGCACAATGAGCGAAGTAGCTCATAGTATGCCTAGCATTTATGAAACAATGGATAATCACCAAGTAAATCACCAGGCATCCATCATTGAGATGGAAGGTAAGCTACAACAAAAATTCATTTCCATTTTGATTGATCCAGGTTCCAATTATAGTTATATTTGTCCAGAAATTGTGGAGAAGTGTGGATTGGGCAAGGAGTTGCACCAAGAACCTTGGATGGTTAAATTGGAAACAGGCACAAGGAGAAGAATAAACCATTGGGTAAGGTCCTGCGTAATGTAGCTTAGTCGCATGCCCACGATATCCCACTTGAATGTGTTACCATTGGGTGGGTATGACTTATTATTGGGCATGGATTGGTTGTACCTACATCGGACCAAGGTAGATTCTATGAGAAAGCAATAGAATGCTTGGATGAGCAAGGAACAAAAAGAGTGTTGCAAGGCAAGAGGAAACCCATATCAGTGAGGCTGATCACTGCTACGAAAGACAAACATAACAGTAGGAAAATATGCATGTTGTTTGTAGTGCAAGTTTTCCAGAGCGAGGAAGCTGGTAGAAGATCAAATGACAAGGAGGTGGAATTACTTCAAAAGTACCCTGTTTTGCAACAATATGCAAATGTTTCCAGTGGAGGTTTCTGGATTGCCTCCTCACAGGGAGACATATTTCTCTATCGAACTGGTGCTAGGAGCAACACCAACATCCAAGGCTCCATATAGAATGAGCACACCAAAATTGGTTGAGCTCAAATTACAGTTGAAGGAGATGCTCGACAAGGGTTACACAACGAGAAGTGTGTCCCCTTGGGGTGCACCAATATTATTTGTAAAGAATAAATATGGAACCATTCAATTGTGCATTGATTACAAACAACTAAATAAAGTAACCATTAAGAATAGGTACCCATTACCAAGGATTGATGATCTCTTTGACCAGTTAAGAGGAGCAACAATTTTCTCCAAAATTGACTTAAGGTCAGGCTACCATGAAGTGAGAATGAAGGAGGAAGATATCCATTAAAATGCGTTGAAAAAAAGATATGGGCACTATGAGTTTGTAGTGGTACCCTTTGGACTCACCAACACCCCGACCACATTGATGAATAGATTATTGCATCCATACTTGGATAAGTTTGTCATAGTAGTTGCTGATGAAATTTTAATCTATTCAAAAATAGAAGAAGGACATGAAAATCATTTCGCTGCGGTGTTAAAACTATTGAGAGAACATAAGCTCTATGCAAATCTTAGCAAGCGTGACTCGTTCCAATCACATATACACTATCTAGGGCACATTGTCTCCGAGGATGTCGTATCAGTTGACCATGAAAAGATAAAAGCCATAAGGGAGTGGCCAAATCCAAAGAATGTGGATGAGATTAGATCACTCATGGGATTGACATGATAATATAGGAGAAATATTTGGAATTTCTCCAAAACCATTCATTCCATTACAACTTTGTAGAGGAAAGGGAAAATATTTGAATGAACTACACAATGTGCAAAGAGCTTTGAGGATTTGATACAATTTCTCACTAGTGCACCAGTGTTGAGAATCACATATCCATATAAGGATTTCATGGTGTGTACAGATTCTTATAGAGAGGGACTCGGTCGAGTCATAATGCAGGAAGGGAAAATAGTGTGTTATGAATTCAAAAACTTTAATAAATGTGGGAAAATTATGTGACACATGATTTAGAATCGACCACTATAGTTCATGCTTTGAAAATGTGGAGGCACTACCTCCTTGGCAGGAAGTTCATGCTCATGTTAGACCATAGTGGACTCAAGTATTTGTTTGGACAACTGAAGTTGAATGCTAGGCAAGCAAGATGGTTGGCCATGCTCAACGAGTTTGATTTTGAGATTAAGCACATAAAAGGAAAGGAAAACAAGGTTGTTGATGCCTTGAGTAGGAGAATCCAAGTAAATCACTTGGAAGCGATAAGTTGGTATGAAAAAGCTCTGGAGGAAATAATCAAAAGCGCTGGATGAAAAGTACTAACAACTGAAAGAAAAGTTGCAGCAAAGAGGTGAGGATGAAGGATCTCATCTCACTGAGGATGGATTAGTTAGGTTTAAAGGCATAATTTATGTGCCTAACAATGATGAAATAAAAAGGATAATAATGAAATAATTCCATGTTAATCCTTACTCAGGCCACCCAAGGTATCAAAAGACCCTCACAATCATCAAAAGGTACTATCACTGGTCGAATATGAGGAAAGAAGGGAAAGATTTCGTAGCAAGATGCATGGAATGTCAGCAGGTAAAGGTTGAATGAAAACACTCGAAAATATTGTTGCAACCTATATTTATTCCAAAACGGAATTCAAAGGTACTATCTATGGATTTCATCACATGGTTTCCCAAAACAACTAAGAAACATGATGAAATCATGGTGGTGGTGAACAAACTTAGCAAGGTAGCTCATTTTGTGGCAATCAAATCCACCAATTCCGCTAGTGATATAGCACAAATGTTCATAAAGGAGATTGTGGGGCTACATGGCATTCCCAAGAAGATTGTGTCAGATAGGGACGCTAAATCTAAGTCCAGGTTTTGGAAGGAATTGTTTGCAAGATTGGGAACAAAATTAGCATTTAATACAACCTATCATCCACAAACAAATGGGAAAACAAAGAGGATTAATCAGATCCTTGAGGACATGTTAAGGATGTATGTGATGCATCAACCCAAGAAATGGGAATAATATCTTCCACTTGTGGAATTTTCATACAATAATGGACACCAAGAATCCATAAGGATGAGCCCCTTTGAGGCATTGTATGGCAGGAAATGTAATACTCCTATTAGCTGGAGTGACCCAGTTAATAAGGTGCATGTAGGACCTGATATGCTTAAGGATATGGAACAACAATTTCATATCATAAAGAAAAATATGAAAGTGGCACAAGATAGACATAAAATCTATGCAGATAAGCATAGGGTGCACAAAGAGTTCCAAGTGGGGGAACATGTTTACCTGAGAATTAAACCCAAGAAAAGTTCCCTAAAAATTGGGACATGTGCCAAGTTGGCACCATGGTATTGTGGGTCATTTGAAATTCTTGAGAGGATTGGCCCAGTAGCATATAGACTGGATTTACCTCCATCAGTTAGAGTTCATGATGTTTTCCATGTTTCGTTTTTTTTTTTTTTTAACAAAGTCGGGTACTTATGTATTATAAAACCAGCATTACAGAGTTCTTAGTACATACGGGAGGTGTTTCTGAAAGCTGAGGATCAAAAGTGGGCTCGCAGGCCCATATTCCTCATTGCTTCTTTTAATTAAACAGAGAGCAAAACAAAGACGGCTATATTGCCTTACGAAGGAACCTCTTAACCATCTAAATTTACAATGCATTCCTTAAGGGAAATGTTGAGTGACAGAGTCATCAGGATTCTTGACACTAGCCTTGGTTGAAGCTTCCGCCTGGTAACTTTGGGCAAGGGATCGAATGTGCTCCATGGCTGCCTCCAAGTGGCTGCATCTCTCTTTCAGTGATTCAATTTCATTCTTCCTTTTGTCCAATTTTTTGCGCTTTGAGTTCCTGTCTGCATGATAATCATCTTGCAGCTCTTTCAGCTGCTTGGTCAGGCTGTTGATCATGATCGTGTGGGTCTTGCACATGGTGTAGTCCCTATTGTTGAAAATGCTGTCCAAAAGGTTGCCGGGTTGCGCCTGATCAGCTGAAGGCTTCTTCTGTTCTGCCATTCCAGCAAACAACAAAACGAAACTTGTAGGCTGGGGAGACCCGTGAGGAGCAATGAGCGGGCCTGAAGAGGGAAGGTGCTGGCTCAAAAGAGAGTGGAACGACTGGCTCAGAGGCCTGAGAGTGAACTTCGGGGATATACCTGTGACACTACTGCATTCCAGGAACAAAAGAGTCAGCAAATATAAACCAACAGAGAATAAAACTGTAGTTACCAAGAGCACGCTGCGAAGCTTTGCTTCCCGGTGAGAGATGAGGCCGTCGGCTAGTTGCCTTCTGTTGCTGGAGTCGCAATGGGGATGTGGTGTCTTGCCTAGAACTGTGCGTTTACTTGAGGCCCGACTGCAATATATAAGACCATGGAGGATCCGCATATGCCTGGATTGATTCTGAATGGGTCTGTTCTTGGGAGGGGAGAGGTCTGTAGATTTGATATGGCTACTGGCAAGGAGCGTGCGGAGGGGATAGACATGATCCCATATCCTGAGAATGGCTGCGCTGGTCATGTAAAGAATCCCCAAGAGATATAATTCCATGATGGTGGTCAGGTCATGAGGGCGATTAGAATTCCGGTGGTACCCGATAGAGCAGAGAAGAGATTTGGGTAAGGGCCAGATACGGAGGAGAATATTCCTGTGGTGACTGGGTTTCTTGGGAGAGGCGATATGGGAGTCCCGCTTAGGGGATGTCTTTCTCATAAACTGAGTCATTCTCCTTAACTTGACCTGTTTGCCTTCTTGTAGCCTTGTTCGCTTGTTCATCTGCTTCCACGTTGTTTGCTCTGAGGATGTGCTTGAAGGTGACACTGCCAAGATACCTGATATTTTCCATTATCCTTCCTTTGATATTGTTTAATGCTGCTTGTTTGAAGTCTTTCCCTGAGGTCACTGCTGCTATGATGATAGCAGAGTCGCCAAGAATTAATAGATTTCTTAGGCCAAGATTCCTGGCAATGGAGGTCCCCAGCAGTAGGCTGTATGCTTCTGCCTTATTGTTTGTCATGGTGCCCATACCCCATTCATAAGTAACTATGTTTCTCCCTTGACAGTCTTTAATAACTCCACCTGCTCCCGCTTGGCCCGGGTTGTTCTTTGATGCCCCATCAAAGTGAAGGGTAGGTCGGTTTTGATTTTGAATCCAGCTCTTAACTTCTTCCTTTGACCCCCTTAGTTTCCAGTCCGTGATCCTCCTCCCTGTGTTTTCTATCTTCTGAGTTCTCCCTTCCAGTTTGAATTTGCTGATCCACTCTTTAACTCTTGCCTCAGTCAGATCCGGGTCTGCCTGGTTAATGCCATTTGCTTCAATGGTCTCAGTGATGAGTGCCATCGTTTTGGCTAGCACGCTGGAGATACTTGGCTTTTCGCTCTTGAAAATACACTTATTTCTGGCTATCCATATCTGCCAGCAAAGATTGGCTGGGATGCTGTTCCATATCCTTTTGACAAGACCCTTACATTTGCCGGAATGAGGGAAGCTATTACCCCAGTGTTTCTGTAGAAGAGTGATCTGGTTGGGAGGTTCGCTGATGCTTAGGGGGTTAGTGATGAGCTTCCAGCAAGCTCTTGCAAAGGAGCATTCCATGAAGAGGTGGGTTATGCTTTCCTCTGCTTCCTTACACATGCAGCACATTGATGGGCCATGAATGCCTTTCTTCCTGAGATTTTCAGTAGTAAGGATTTTACCATGCAGAAGGGTCCAATTAAAGAGCTTTACCTTTGGCAGACACTCAGTTCTCCATATTGCTTTCTGAAGAGGCCAATTGTTAATTGTTGAGGCGTTTTGCAAGACTTTGTAGCCCTCCTTGACCGTATAATTACCCCCATTAGGGTCCCAAACAAATTTGTCTTCCTCCTTTCTGTTTGTGGGGGCAGAGCCTATAAGCGAAGTCTTTAGCTCGACCCAGAGATTCTTAAGATCATCAGGGAGGGGGAGAGGTCTCCAACCTGTCCAGCAATTTTGATCCCAAAGGGAGATATCATAAAGAGTTTTGATCTTTGCCTCTGACATCCACCTTTGCAATGGATTGTAGTTAATGAGCGTTACCCTTTCCTCCTTGCCCATTATCCTGTCCTCCCAAATGTTGATTTCCTTGCCATTACCCGGGGCCCTTGATATGCAAGATTTGAAATGAGGGAGGGTCTTTTTAATCAGCTTCCAAACGGGAGTACACTGTCTTTCAATGATGTTTTCAGAGAGGATGTTGCTTTTGTTCCCATTTAGGTACTTCCTCTTGATGACCTCTGTCCACCAGGTCCCTTTCTCATTGAGAATTCTCCATACCAATTTATAGCCCATAGCCATGTTTGCTAGCCTTGGTATTCTGATTCCGAGCCCTCCTTTTTCCAGGGGAAGAGTGACCTTGTCCCACTTCACCAAACTGAACTTTTTTGTATCTTGCTTTCCTCCTTGCCACAGGAAACTTCTAATAATCAGCTCCATCTGCTTGTGTATTCCTGCCGGGGCGAGAGTGGTAGCAAATTGGTAAATTGGGAGGGCTGATAGAATGGCCTTTATGAGAATGGTTCTACCTGCTAGGTTGAGCCAATATACTCCCCAACTCTGTAGTTTCCCTCTCAATTTCTCAATTAGTTTCGCCCAGATCTCAGATTTGATTGTTTCCTTGGCTAATGGAAGCCCTAAGTACATGAAATGGGACCAATTCCCTTGGGCAGGGATTTCCATAATTATAGAGATTCTCTGAGTTATGTTTCTTGGGACGTTCCAAGTGTATATCATACACTTATTGTTGTTTAGTTTGCCTCCTGAGGCTTGAAGGAAGAGATCCAGAATTTTTTTGAACCTACGAGCCATAATGCTGGAGGCTCCCCCTATTAGCAGAGTGTCATCTGCGAACAGGGAGTGGTTGATTCCCTTAGATCCACGGACTATGTCCACCCCTGTTATTTCTTTTGTTTTGCGCTTGTTCTCCAAATGTAAGCTGAGGGTTTCAGCCATAATAATGTAGAGAAAGGGTGACAGAGGACATCCCTGCCTCAAACCTCTTGAACTCTTGAAAGCAGTGCAGGGCCTTCCGTTGATGAGGGGAGCTGTCCAAATGTGGGAGATGCATTCCATGACCCTGCTAATAAAGAACTCTGAGATGCCAAATTTCATTAATGCTGCCTGAAGGAAAGAGTGGTTTACCCGGTTGAAGGCGTTCGCCATGTCCAGCTTGATGATCATACCCTTCTCATTTCTGAATAAACTGCTGTGAATTGCCTCCTGAATGAGAATGACATTGTCCGTTATATGTCGCCTAGGAACAAAACCTCCTTGGTTCTCGGATATGAGGGAGGGAAGGATTTTTTTTAGCCTGTGCGCCAAGATCTTGGAGATAATTTTGTAGGAAACATTACACAGTGAAATAGGGCGGAATCTGTCAAAAGATTGAGGATTTGGGTCTTTGGGGATAAGAGCTAAATGAGATGACTTAATGCTGCTGCCCAGTTTGCATTTTGCAAAGAAATTTTTGCCATTCTAATATAATCTTTCTTAATAACATCCCAATGGGTTTTATAAAAGGCAGTTGTAAATCCATCAGGGCCTGGGGCCTTATCCATTGGCATGCTATGGATAGACCATTCTATCTCTTCCTTCGTGATCTCCTTTTCTAATTCTGCGTTTTGTTCATCTGTGATTTTATTCTCTATTATATTTAGGAAATCCGGATTTTCCATGTATTGGGGGTCAGCAGATAGGAGATTTTGAAAATGTCGAGTCGCTGCTTCCTTGATCTCCCTTTGCTCTGTTAGAACTTTGCCCTCCACTGCTATTTTCCCAATATTGTTCACTGCTCTCCTCAATTTGATACTGTTATGAAAGAAAGAGGTGTTCTTGTCACCTGATTTGAGCCAAAGGCACCTCAATTTTTGCCTTTGCTCTTCCTCTTCCGCTCGATTCTGTTTGTACATCTCCATGTACAAATCATTTTCTTTCCTTAGGTCCTCTTCTGTGTCTTGGCCCTTCTCTTTTTCTTGATTCCACTCTGCTAGTTTCATTTGGAGGTCGATTTTCTTTTTCTCTTTCTCTGTTGCGAAATTTCTCGCCCATTGCTTGATGGCTGTCCTGAGAATTTTGATCTTTGTTTCCCATATGTAGTGCGGGGAACCTATGATTTCTGTTGCCCATTTCTCCCTTACCAGGTTCCGGAAGTCTTCACTGTTTTCCCATGCTCTATTATACTTAAAGGGTATCGGTCCCATATTTTCCCCTTTGACCAGATGCAGTGCCACTGGTTTATGGTCTGATATATAGCCTTGAATAATTGTGCTTTGGATCCTTGTAAAGTTGGCCGAGATTCTTTCTTGAACCAATATACGATCCAGTCTCTCTTTGATGTTGTTTTTACCAGTTCTCTTGTTCGACCATGTAAAACGCCCGTTCTGAGGAGGGATATCAACCAGCCTGTGAGTTTGGATGATGCTTTCTAATGCATCCCTTGAGGGGTCTGCAAAGAAATTTCCCCCCATCTTCTCTTCCGCATTCTTGATTAGATTCAGGTCTCCCCCCAGGAAGATATTTCTGTCCTGGACATTCATTAAATCTGTTGTGATTGACTCCCAGCAAGAAGCTTTATCTCTGTAATGGGGGGGGGGGCGTATACATTATATATTGTGTATTCTTCAGTCTTGGATATGTTTTGCATATCTGTTCTTATCCACCATTTGTTCTGCCTGCTGTCTTTTAGTTTCCATTTACTTTTGTCCCAAATTGTTCCTATTCCACCTGAGGCCCCTACTGCACTCAGTCCTATTCCTTCATAACTTCTGCTTCTATTCACATTGTTTTGAAAATCCTGATCAGTGATTTTGGTCTCCTGAAGTAGTAGAAAGTCTGGGTGTTCCGATTTGAGAAGGTCGCGGACTGCATTAGATTTTAGGGAGGAGCCCATCCCCCTACAGTTCCAAGAGACCAGATTCATCATTTACTTTGTTTATTGTGTGTTCCACTTTTCTCCTTCATCTTCTCCCCGCTCCCTTTGGTCTTGTCTAGATATGTATCCATTGGCTGCTGGGTCCCTGTGGCCATTTCCTTTGCGGCGTTCTCATCCCTTATCTCTTTGTTTGACTTCCTTCCTACTTTTCTGGGTGGATCGGTGGATGTGATATTTTCCTTTGTCTTGTTCCTTGTTAGGATTCTTTCAACAGTTGGGGGAGGGGAGGTCGGGGGGGGAGAGGGAGGTGTTGCTATGGGGCCTCTCGGAGAGGGAGGGGGGGATGGGGGATCCTCTGACGCAAGGGATTCAAAAGGGTTGGAGGAAGAGGGGAAAGAGGGGCCAGATCGGGAGGGATGGGAGGCTGGGGTTGGGGTTTCATTAGGGGGTTTTGGGGTGGTTCCATGGGGAGGGTTTGACTTCTTCTTCTTGACTTTTTCCCAAGTTTCTTCCGGGGCTTCAACATTATCAGAGTCTGTAGGCTTATTTTTACTACACCTATTAGCAAAATGCCCATATTCATGACATACCTTGCACTTGAATGGCAGCTGCTCATAGTCCACTTGCTGTATATGCGTCCACTGATCTACCTTGAGTTTGATCGCTTCCGGTAATCCTTTCCCCAGATCCACTTCAACACAGATCCGAGCACATGCATGCATGTTCTCCTTTGGTTCCGATCTATCAATATATTTCCCCACAGCATTTCCTATAGCTTTCACCGATTCATCTCCCCAGCAGTGGAGAGGCAGATGGGGGAGACGGACCCAGACCGGGACAGCACTGGGTACGTCCATCTCGGGGTCAAAGTCGGGGGTCCATCTGTTGAGATAAAGGCCTCTTGTGTCCATGAAGTATGGGCCGTTCCTGAAGATGAGATTACGGTCTTCCACCGTTTCGAAGAGGAAGGTGAAGAATCCCCTCCCGCAGAACCTTATTGCTATCTTTCCTTGGACCATTGAGTTCCAGTTTCTTTCCACCCAGCGTTGGACTGTGCGGGGTGAGGGCCATAGTCCGGTGAACTGGCCAACCAGACCACGATCTGCCAGGGCAACTGCAGCTCTCCTCGGGAGGGCGGGAGGGAGCGAAACTTCCGGGATTTCATCAAGCTTCTTAATAAACTTTGAGGCTGTAGGGCGAATTTTCTCTGAGGTATTCTCTTTTGTGAGAGAGGCAAACATCTTCTCCAGATCTTCCTGTTCTTGGATTGGCGGATCCATTGCAGGATAGGTCAGAAGCGCAGGGGGCGCTCCAGCAAAAGGCTGAGAGGGGGAAGGGCCGCAGGCCCCCAAGGAAACGGGCAGGAGGCCCCAGGGTGGAAGGGGGGACGAGCAGAAGGGGAGGGCTGCCCAGCAGCAGCGCTGCCAGGCACAGGCGCACAGAGGGCTCAGACGGTCGCAGCAGCAGCAGGGCGCGGGGGAGCAGCGCGCAGTGAGCTCAACCTTCAACCTGTTTTCCATGTTTCTTTACTTAGAATATATGTGCAGGATTCTAATCATGCGATTGATTGGTCTGTGCTACAAGTGGAACTAGAGGGAGAGTTCCAACCAAAAACACTGTGCATTCTGGACTGGAGGAGTCGCATCTCCATAATCTAGTCAGAGAAAGTCAAGGTGCAGGTGAAGCACTTTGGGCCAGAGGAGGCCATGTGGGAAATGGCCAATGCCGTGAAAATAATTATCCTTTCTTGTTTGATGATTAAAACCAAGTGTGTATGATTGTCAATAATGTATAGAGATGTGTGTATAAAGCTCCATGGAACAATACGTGTATTATTTTAATTCTAAAATTGTATAGGTGTAAATGAACATTGAGGGCAACGTTCCCTCAAGGGAGAGGGGACTGTGACAAACCACCAAAGGTTCTCGTATGAGCCATAGTTGTAAAAATAATGTAAATATTTTGCAATGTTTGAAATAAAATAAAAGGGGGCTGAGTCAAGGGACACAAATTCCAGAGTTGGGGATGGAGAAATACTACTTGGGATGTTGTGGTTTCTTGTGCAAAGAAGAAACTTGAATTCAGGACAACCATTGAAGGCTAGCTGGTACATGAAGTTAATGAATTGGTTACTGAAATTAATGGGCTGAGGAAAAGCACTCAGACCCATGCTTGCTTAAAAAACACCACAAGCAAGGAGGACATAAATTTACAAAGGGCTACAAAATAACAAGGACACAACAATAAATAATGTGACAAAAATTCAGACTAGGCAAGAGGCATTAAAGAGAGCATTTGAACAACAAGAGAAGGCATTATTAAGAGGAAGCATATTTCGAACAACAGGGGGGTGCAATTGAACTCCTTGCAGCAATGGAGTAGAGCCTTTTGTTTAGGAGGTAGACCGAGAAGGGACGAGAATAAAGCCTCCAACATAAGCTTTTAGTAGGTAGTGCTGAAGATAAGAGAACTGGAGTTAGCTTCCAGAAAAAGCTTTCAACAAGCATCACTGAAGAGAAGAGAAGAGAAGGCGATTTGTTCTCTCTCCCTAGAGGTTGTGGGTTAAGTGTTAGTCTTTGGAGCCCTATAATAGTCTGGGGTCCTTCGAGGATATGGGTAGAAATATGATCCCTAGAGCCCTGTAACAACTTGGGTCCCTAGAAGCTGTGGGTTGAGATCGAGGTCTTTGGAGCCCTGTAAAACCTTAGGTCCCTAGAGGCTGTGGGTTGGGATGAAATCTATGGAACCCTGTAACAAATTGGGTCACCTGGACACTGTGGGTTGAGACAACTACTCTGGATCCCTGTAACAACTTAGGAGGAGACCATCCTGAAGAAAAAGCAGAAGTAGAGGAAGACTTTGTTAAAGACTTGGAACATTTCCCTATTGGTACAATGGATTCTGGACTCCGTAGAAGGAGGTGAATCATAATGTGTGCACTTAGGGGTGAGGTGGGGAACCTATGGATTCCCTATGCTAACAAAGAAAGAATCTATTAGCTGGCAGGATTGTGGAGTCCCTAGTTTAGTTGGAAGTTGGCATGCAGTCCCAGAAGCAAGAGTTCTGCCCCTAAGATTTTGGAATTCGGCTCGGGGGTGACAACTGAAAATGAAAGTGGATATAGCTATATATGGTTGGGTGGAGAGTCCTTGTCCCAAAATTTGTTTCTCTGCAAACTCATAGATAAGTACTTGTGTAAGCTTGCTTATTACTTAAATGGGTCATGTTGTATTATTGTGAAACCAAGGGTTGTATTTTTGTTGTTAATGTTTGTGTATGTGGTGTAGCATTGAGGGGATATTATCCTAATATGCATACTGAATATATATATATATATATATATATATATATATATATATATATATATATATATATATATATATATATATATATATATATATATATATATATATATATCACTTAAATTAAAGGTGTTAATCACTTATTGGGGGCAACCACAAAGTACCTAATGAAAAAGAGGTGCAATAAAACCACATAATAATGAGGTCTGAGCTAGAGAGATGAACCAAACCTAAATCTTAGTCACATGCTCAACTGTGATAAATAATAATACTTGATTAACAATAGAATAACTATATGATAAAATTAGAGGCCATAGCCAAAGCCTTGAGAGCCTAAATTGATCCTTGAAGGTAGTGGGTTCTAAGACCCTTTCATTAAGTGTAGTCTACATAGAAGTCCCCTGTAGGGTAGAGTTGATATTTTTTTACAAGTTATTTATTCAGTTACATGTTTTTGTTTTGCCAGGAAAGCAATGGGTGAATGTCGAGGAGAGATTTCTTGGGGCCAATCAAGCCCCGCAACTTTCCCTAAGTGTTTTGTTGCTTTATCTATATGCCCTGCAACCTCATATTTCAAGCAAGCCGATTATCTGTAAATTCCACCATGCGAGGAATTCCCTACCCGAGAGCAGGGAAGGCCCATGGGCTAGAGTACTCTCAATGTAACTATCACCTAAGCTCGGGAGGGGTAAAGCCATGAAAATATTTAGATTAACCTTGGTAGAGCGGTAGAACCTTTAAGAGGATTTGGAGGTCTACCAGGCCTTGGAGACAGGGTCGCAGATGAGAAGATCGGTTCAAGATAGCCTGCGTGATGGTAGAACATGTCCTCAGGGAGATTGTAGAGATCCCTATCTAAGGCATTGCAAGGGGAGGAACTGAAATTCCTTGACCAAGCCATGGAAGAATTGTAAGGAAGAACGATAGTCAAGCTCTGTAATTGTTTTCGAGAGCCCGAAGGACTCTTGAAGCATAGTCTTGGTTGAAGAAGCTAGATCCGAGTGACTAGTGACAAGAGGGGATGTATCAAAAATATTTCAAGTCATCTTGGAAGAAGGAAGAAGGGCACTCCTTACCTTATAAAGTTTGATCGCCCCAACCTTATCCACAATGGGAGATAAACCTTATACGCGTCAACTATATATTCACGACTGGGATCATGCGGGCTAGTACACGAGTTCCAAGGACCATTTAAGCCCCAGGATGTAATGGAGGTAGGAGGTCGTGCTGTTAGAAGGAAGTAAGCCCTATGCTCAAGTATGGGCCTACCCCGACTAGTCTGAGGTCGGGCGACATGTCGACAGAAAGAGGCATAGTAGTAAGGCATGGTGCATCGACCTAACTAGGTCAGAAGTTGGGGGTCAGGCTGTCGAGAAGGAGGTACACCCTGTGCTAAAAAATGGGCTGACCCCGGCTTAGTCGAAGGTCGGGGGGTGAGGACGTTGGCAGTGTTGGTGAGTGAAAATGCGTATGCGCCCTGACTCTTCCACTTAACGGACAATTGATAGGCCTATGGCAAACTGCCACATGGCAGCGAGAGATAGGTGACTAGTGATTCAACGAGAGGAGGAAATTGTGATATAATTAATTAAAAAAAGGGGACAAGAAGGGTAGGGAAGAGCACAAGTGGAAAAACAAAGAAAAAGAGAATTTTAAGGTATTTGGGTATGTTACACTACTCCACCACCACTTCTATCCCCTAATTTTTTTTTTACCAAGACCTCATATTTTTAGTCCAAAAAGTCCAACTTGCCAAGAAGTACCTGCTACTGCATTCCCTTCTCTTCAATTACTTGAGTAATAAAATATTAGTTATGTGATTAATTCTACCATCCTAGAATATCAACTACAAATGCAAGCAAAAATATCTTAGTAAGACCTGGCATTATCAATGCAAATATTCCATTTCTATGTTAAGAGTCTACATGTTGGATGTAGACTGGTTTCTTGGTTGAGTGGATGCTACATGGTTGTGCTCTTATGGGTTTTGCTCCTCCACAACCACTTCTATCCCCCAATTTCTTTTACCAGTGCCTCATATTTTTAGTCCAAAAATTCCAACTTGTCTGGAATTACTTTCCATTGCATTCCATTCTCTTAAATTACTTGAGTAATAAAGGATTAATTATGTGAGTATAATTCTACCATCCTAGAGAATTCAATATTTCTACTTTGAGAGAATCCTATATCTGGTTTCTGGTTTATAATCTCCTCATCCACCTTTTTCATGGATTTATTACCTCTTTTCACTAGCCCTACACTCGATTCCCTCAACTTCAACCTTGATAGATGTTGAAAAACTAATTCTGGTAGCATTAAATTGCTTCCATGGCCTCCCTTTTAGCATGGTTTAGCCTATGGTGCATTGTCTTATCAATTAGGCTTCAATGAGCTTGAGGGAAACCTCTTATGGTGGCTCCATTCCTACCTATGTCAAGATTTCTTTTAGATCAATTGGCATTTCTATACAAGGAGAAATTAATTTCCATTTGATTATTGAGGGCTTTGAATGGTTGTGGTAATTGAAGTGGGTTCTTCAAGCCCACCCTTAAAGAAGAGTTTAACTTCCTCAATATCAAGATTTGGATAGAAACATAAATGCCTCTTGGCCAAGCCAAGAACCATATGACAACTAGGAGATACAAACCCTTTCTATAATTTCAAGATTACATAGATCCCTTTCTCAACACTTCTAAGAGTGTATGAACAACTTGACCATGTTGGATGCAATACAAGCTCGACCTTAAAGAACATGAAAAGCACATAAACAATAATGAAAAATCACCAAAATAACTAACCTTCTTACTTTCTTAGAGCTTTTTCAAGCTTCCTCTTTGAAATTCAAAGTGAGCAACATGGTATTTTCTGTAGCAAACCCATTCATATTCATAATGTGATCAATGATCGGATTGAATTTGCATGTGAGGTGGTAACTAGAGCTTTGGACTAGAAGGCCAACCTATCATGGTCTATGTCCCTCCTTCATTTGTCTCCACATCTTATACTATCATGCCAATCTACCACCACTTGTTAGTTGTGTCACATGCATCCCTTCACTCAAGTGCTCACCCCCTAACACCCTATAGAAGGGAATTTATAATGGTTGTCAAAATTAACATTGAGTTTCAATGTATGCTTAAAACTTAAATTTTATGAATTTAAAATAATTTATGTATATTAAAATGCTAGGACATGAAATTTTCAAATACATAGGAAACCATGTCTTCATATGAAAAAATCTATTTTTTTGAATGCATATATTAATCAATGTAATTACTATATTTATTAAATTAATAAATTAACTATGTTTATCTGAAGTTGGATTTATAGTACATTGAGAAAGATTAAAATTCTTGAGGTGTCATACTTAGTAAACCATGCGTTCATATGAATCCTTAAATGCATCTTTTTATAAATATAATTATTATAAGCCATAGATTAATAAATTAACAACGGTCATCTTACATTCAGATTTATATTGCAGGTTGAGAAGGATAAAAAATGTTAAGATGTCAACCTCAATGCTTTTTTACCCATTTACAATACTCGCAAGGTGTGAAAATGTTAAGGTTGACACCTTGAATATTTTGATTTCCCTTGGCACATAATAGATCTGAAGTTAAGATAGATTTTTATACTAGAATACTAGTTAAGGTCTCTCATACATCCAAACTAAAAATAAATATATTTTTATTAAAAATACCCAACAAACTAAAAATAAATATATTTTTATTAAAAATACCAAAACTTAGAGTACCAAAAACTAAAGAAACCAAAAACACTATATCAATCCTAGTCCCAGGATCATTGCATAAACACAGCCATTATCATTTTCCTCGTATAGGCTAAAGAGTCACATGGTTGAATTTGATTGAAACTTTATCAAATTTTTACAATTCCGATATTTTCATGTGAGTGGTGGAGAAAATGTGGCGTAAATTAATTCCAGTGGATCTTGCCAGACCATGCGACTCTTTTTATTGTCGAAGTATTACAATTAAGATTTCAGTGCGAACACACAGGCGAGAGAGCATCTTGGTTCGGCTCTCAATCATGGCCTCTCTCTTCAGGCTGGTATAAATAACGATGACAAAAGGGATATCGATCACATTTGCAGCATCACGATAGTGTTCATAAACGATTGGTATTTTTCCCATTTCAACGAAAATCCCTGTAGGGTTTACTCCAAACAGACAATGGACTGCGTAGTTAATATTGCAAGAATATGCCTAGGTGGAAAACTCAAGATATGTCCATCATCACCTTCTTGGAATGTTACAAACATATAATGTATTTGATTGCTTCAGTGACAATGCTCAAAGAAGCTCTAGCATCGAAACATTACTTGCTCAACATCAAGATGTGGAGTCCATTAACTTCCTTTGGAATCCAAAATAAGTTCTAGAAAGAGGCTATTCTACATAATAACCTCCATGTAGATTTTGTCACTTGAAAATGCATGAAGCTTTGATGATGCAAGAGTGAGGTCAATAAACCTCCCAATATGATTCCCAATGGTCTCCAAAGATTTTTCACCCATATACTTCAATGGAATACTAGGAAACTAAACCTAAATGAGAACCATTTACAAAGATTTTGAATGTGGGTCAAAACCATGTCATTAAGGTCTTATAGACATATCCACATTACTTCAAAACCAAGGGCTTTTCTTCAAAAAACAAGCCATATACAAGGTATCGATGAACTCCAAGATGATAAACCCATTTCCCGAGGGTGGATAACCACAATGTCATTCAGAAGAGACCTCAAAGAATCCAAAACCCAAAATTGAAGACATTTTAGAGAGAGCCCTAAAATATTAAGTTTACAAGTTAAACCTTGTAAATGAAATAATCAACTTCCTTGTGAACACAAGTTGGATCCAATGAAACCATATGGGTTAGGGATTTTCAACACCTTCTTAGTTATATCAAAGGACAACCTACCATGTCATGAAAACCTAAGGTAAAGAGGCTTTTATGGGGCATATTGACAAAGGAAATCACAAACAAAAGTCATAGAGATTAATAGGGTTGTGTTTGAGATGTAGTAGGGTTGTGTTGGAATTCCCTCTTCTACACTAAAGAGAAGCATCAAGGGGAGTGCACCGTGAATCACTAAACATAAACACTTAACTCAACTAAGTTCTTATATCAAGTGGGGTATCCTTTCCTTAAAATAATCCATGTGTTTTAATACTACATGGTCCTAGTTGCTTAATAATACTACTTAGGAATTGAATCTTGATAAATACCTAATATGCCATTGCCTTCAAGACAACCCATTTAACACATCAATCATATATGAAAGTAGTCTCATACATTTTAGAATTGAAAGAAGTTGTCTCCTTGAAAAAATTATGCTTGTAGTAGAGGCTTATGCTTAATTTGTTCAATGCGGTAAGTGATATTTAGCAATAATTTTGATTTTAATAAGAATTTGATTTCCCTAGCAATGATAAGCCTTTAAGAGCACCACAACAATATCATTAATAGAAAATCAACTTTATTTTATAATAATTGTATTGAATTTTGTCATTACATAAAATTTTTCCATGATTCGAGTGTTCTTCATGTCCCCTTTACTCTGACATCCAAAAATAAAATATTTAGATACAATTCCACTAATATCAAAATTTATAAAGAAATTACATGTATACACTAAGCCCATGTGGCATACCCCGTCAATCCCTCCAAGTGGAAAAATGGGTATCCATTTCCACAACTCAAAATTTACTTTGTTTATTGAATTAGAGTGTAACTATGAAAGCTAGCTAGGTTAAATTTTGATTTCTAGGGAAAGCGAAAATGTGAAATTACAATGTTATGCATCAATATAAAATCTCCTTTCAACAAGATTTTATTATCATTCAACAAAATGTATAACAATAATGGAATTATACACCTATTATATGCAGGTATAATCATTTAACCACGTATTCCATCGAAACTCAAGTCCACTCATTTACATGTTGGTTCAAATCATTACACTCAAAATACTCCTTATTTGATAAAATTTAAGATTTAAGCACAACATTATAAAATTGGGCATGAAGACATAGCTTAAGTGAAATGTTGTCATGTTAAACCACTTGCATAGAATCCATTCACCATCCAACTATAAAAATCTATTGTATATGCCACCCCTAAGCTAACTATGTTTCAACAAGGGAAAATGATATATGTATAGGCCCTATCTCAAACCCAACCCACCCCATTGCACATTGAACTTAACAAAAACTAGACACCTAGTACTAACTCCCTCGAAGCAAAAACCTCTAGGTATATTGACTAATAATCAATAAAACATGGAAATTTTCCTCTCAACCAATCACAACACAACCTTAGGCCTCTTCCCTTGCTCGAGAGTCCCTAAAAATTCGTAATGTTAGGTGCTCCAATGCATGAAAGCACCAAAAGCAACTAGATGATATACGTCAATTCCTACCCATATGGGAAACCACTAATATAAAAAGAACATAGAGACCTAGAACCAATTATTTCTCCCTTATATATATGAGTCAAAGTTGAAGGAGTCATTAGTAGTGTTTTTGGGCCCATGGTTTTTTGGTTTCCCATGATTTTTTGCTTGTGGCTTACATGCAATGGAGCCTTTAAGAGGTTGGGAGGAACTCTATTGTAATGGGCAAGGGGATGTGAGCATAAAAAGAACATAGAGACCTAGAACCAATTATTTCTCCCTTATATATATGAGTCAAAGTTGAAGGAGTCATTAGTAGTGTTTTTGGGCCCATGGTTTTTTGGTTTCCCATGATTTTTTGCTTGTGGCTTACATGCAATGGAGCCTTTAAGAGGTTGGGAGGAACTCTATTGTAATGCGCAAGGGGATGTGAGCAGTGAAGGCTCACTTGGTTGGCTTGACCAGGGATTTGGCCAAGGATCTAATGGAGTTTTGTTACTTGTGTTTTTCCCCGTAGTTGGGGCTTTCCCAAGGTAAACAATATGTACATATTGCGTTTATGATTGTTGTTGGTTGTTTTTAATGTTTTCGATATCCTTAAATTTAATTTCTCTTTGGTTAATTTTAACATTTGGTATCAGAGCCAATTGTTGGCTTGAGGGCCCAACACTTCTGTTGCCAAGGGTTTAATTGGCTTAGTGAATGGGGTGATCAACACACAAATTCACTCAAAAATGATGGTTGATGGCCTCAAAGCAAGATGGTGAGGTATCATGTTCATGTAATTACGAAAGAATGATTATCATGGTGAGGTATCATAGTGCTAGGGTTTCACAAGATCGTTGTAATGTGTCACTGATAAGAAGAAGTTGTTGGTGTGTGCCCAAGTGGACCATATTGTGATTTGGAAAGAGGTGATGATGCACATCACTTGGACATGATGCAACCAGAGGGGTTGTTTCTGGGAAAACTAGTATTCCTAAAGAATGCTAGCCCTCTAGGTTTGGCAACTAGCCTAGAAACAACAGTTTAAAGCAATTCAATGATTTCTTCTATGTGTAATAGATAAGAGAAAGATAATAGGACCAACCTGGAATTTCTGCTTAATCCCTTGCTTGATCTCTCTCTCCTTTGGCAGATCCTGCAACTCCTCCCTGTACTTAACATGCTTGGAGAGTACCTGCACAAGTATAGCAACAAAGAACCGTCAAAGCATCGCGATCTATTACAACATAAACATTACAGAATCAGATATATAATGACAAATGATAGCATTCACAAATGATAACATTCAAAATTGCACAATCATATGGAAGAAAACTTGAAGAGCTTTATTAATAGAAAGGAGAATTACAACCCAACTGTCTCATCCAGCATCATCCTCCTAGCTTCAATCCTTCTTCACCTCATGAAAATAGCAAGATCACACCAACAAGAATACAATGTTCTCTCCTCAATTACAAAACTATCAACACTTCCTTGCAATTCACCATATTCCAGCCTCTAGATCTCTTGGATGAGGGATTCTTTTATAGATGTTTGCAAGGGTGTGAGTCATCCATGGGGTTTGATTAGTGTCATTCTAATTGTTACAATGGGTTCCACAAGAGAAGGGATTGGAGATTTTCTTAGATCCCTTATTCATCCTTAGGCGAATTCAGAGAGGCAAGTGGCATAGGAGAAAGTTCTGGAAGATTCCATGAGCAATCAACTGAAAAATATCCCGGACATTTGTCCATCCTCGCCCATCGTACCCTATAGAAGGCCTGAACAGTATGCATCGCACCCTGGCAGTGTACCACTCAGTATGCATCGCACTTTGCTAGTGGAGCAGTCAGTATGGTTCAATTTAGGCAATTTCTGGATGGTTTCTCAGATGGAACTTTTGGGGAATGATGTATTCAGATGACTAGTGTATGAAACAACTCTTTTAGGGGTTGATGAACCCTAATACATCGACATATAAGTTTGGGGTTGATGTGCCCAAATATGTCTATAACAGTTGCCCCCTAAAGCATGAGGTCGTAAATATTCATGTCGGGTGAAATGCTTTATCATGAGGATCTGAAGTTTCGAACTAGAAGGTGACTTGTACATGTTACAACACAATACATCATCGTAATATAACTTCATGATCTAGCTGAGGGAGGCATTCCCATGCTTAGCTTTATAAATTTCATTTCATGTACATAGATCAGATAGTCGTCTGCAGATACAGATTGGTGATTCTTTAGATATAGAGTCATCATCCATGATTAGGATGACCATCTGTGTAGAGCCTTTGTACATTTGATGTTTTTATATCCCTGAATATATTGCAGCTTGGATGGATGAAACTAGATTCAGGGTCTTCAAACTCGTTCAATCTTCGCTCGATGTACAAGTCAAACCATGTGAAGAGATGTTCTGAAGTCGAACATGGAAAGACATCGCCTGATTACCAGAAAATGATGTGAGCTGTTAACAGACATGAAAGGAATCGCCGATAATGATAATGACCCTCAAGGTACTACAGTACAATTCACGTGGTGTGAATATATGATCTGATGTCTAACACCACGCAAAATATTTCGGTCGAAGGCCATTGATGTTAACCTGTCGTCGGAAGTGAGAAACTTGCCATTGATGTATGCAAGCTTCAAAGCACTGAAAGGGTTGTTTCTAAGTCAACTTCTTGGATAATGAGCTGATGTCGACAAGAAGTGACTCGTCGTAGGAGGGCCTTGATGTATCCCACATCTACGACACGAAACGAAGAAAATGATTTCTAGAGGTGAAAAACGAATTGACGACACAAGGTTCAGGAATGGCAGTCATGAAAAAATGAAGGTTGGAGGTATTGCAGTGTATGAGACATTAACTGGATGGTGATTTCTCAACTAAATGACTTCTCTTGAACATGTCGGCGACACTGAGATGAATTGGTAGCGTTAACCCCAAAAGATGGATGGTATGAAAGACCAATGGTATGATGACCAATGAACGGAATAACCCAACCCAACTCAATAATGGAGATGAAGTGAAAGTGTCATGTTCAAGAGCGACTTGCTACCATAAATTCTTCAAGTTTTTTCCCTTTTTCCCCAGTCATTACTGACCAGTACCTCTTTATTTTTGTCAAGCTTGAGGAGGATAACATATGCTTGTTCTATAATTCGCCCTTCGGGCAAACCTGTCGTTATTTAATGTTTTAACGAGTCTAGCGACAGTGAAACTCAGTCTTGTCTAGATGGACAAGTTTGTCGCTATTATTTTAACGAGTTTAATGACAAGGATAACTCGGTCATTTTCATGTTTAGAGAGTTTGAAAAGGGACAAAAAGAAAACTCCATAAGTTCTTTTTCGTAAAGTAATCCCTCAGGTCCGAAAAAGGATAAAATAATACAGGAGGGATGACATTTCCAATACTTTAATGAGCTGGAAAAGACAAGCGCTCGACAATCTTTTCATATTTAACGAGTCTAAAAAGGGTTTAAAGAGGACTCTATAGTTTTCTTTTCATTTTTGAATCAAAGCTTGAAAAGAAGACAAAAAGTTTGCTTGGTGGTCAAAGATGTTCAATTCACTGTTTAGCACATTAGATTCCTTGTTTCATTTTTTAATGAGCTTGACACAAGACAAGGAATTATGCTCGTAAGAGCTGTTTCATTTTTAAATGAGGTTGACACAGTAAAAGAACTATCCTCATACTCCTTGGTTTCATTTTTTAATGAGGTTGACACAAGACAAGGAACTATCCTCAACCTCCCTACTCACAACTCGTAAGAGGTCATGAAGGAGAAATCTGGTTCCAATGCCCCCAGTACATGGTGTACAACATCACTAAATTGATCGTCAGTTGATGTAGGTATGGAACTGGTTGCCACATAATTAACCCGTGGTGAGGATGATACCGTTGATATAAATGGACCATTTAGGGATGATGATTAACTTGGAGCTATATTTGGACCGGGGAATGAAAGCTGGTCAACGGTGACAATCTTGCCTTCATGCGGGAAACACATCACTTGGAAAAGTGTTGAAACAATAGCTTCCATGTTATAAACATAGTCACGCCCAAGAAGTAAATTGTAGTCTAAAGGTCCTAGGACTACCATCACGTTCAGATAAACGGTCTTTCCTCCCAAAGTAATAGGTAACTTAGGAAGGATCCCTAACAATCGACTGGTTCCTTTGTTAAAGCCCAACAAATTTTGTGTAACAGGCACAAGCAATGGCAATCCAAGCGCTTTCCAAGCAGTTGAAGAAATGATACTCACTGATGCACCTTCATCTATAATAGTGCCGGATACAATCATTTTACAAACTTGTACTATGATCTGGAAAGGCACATAAGAAGGAAGGTGGGATCCTGCCAGTCGATTCCAATCAAAGGAAGTGACTAGACTACTTGGAGAGGGTACTGTAGAAATGATAGAATTCACCCCTTGAGTTACGAGAACTGGAGGATTTTCCTCCTGTCTTGATGGAACAGGTGGATTGCCCTCAAGCTCATTAGAATCTGAAGTAACAAAAAGAATTTGAACGGTATCATTTTCACTTTCTTCGAGAAACGTACGATTAGATGAAGGTGAAATTGGGTCAACTGTTACCCTAACCTGTTGATTTTGGTCGGGTATAGACTCATAGGATTCACTTTCAGAGAGAGTGGTTTGGACTGACGGTTGATTTTGGTCAGTCAGTTCATCAACTAGTGAAGGATTTAGGGAGAGTTTCCTGTAACTAGATGGAAGTTGCTGTGGTGAAGCAGGACGATTATCCAACACTCTTTTGGCTTCATCCAAAAAGGGACAAAGGTGAAAGGGGTGATTCCTTTCACATAACCTACATGGAAGCTTGACTTTTCCCTTCTGTCCATGAACTTTACTATCACTAGTTGATGATGTGTTACCAACATGATCTCCAAAGGTTGATGACACGGGATGGTGTGAACGGGAAGACCATTCTTTCAAGATTCGAGGAAAGTAAGGACAATTTCGATGAAAATGGTCTTCCGCACAAATTATGCATGGATATTTGATTTTGTGAGGCTTAATGGATGGATTTTCATCAGATGTTGCATTCAGAGCAATCGTTGCTTGGTTTCCCCCTTGTTGAACTGACTTCTTCTTCTTCTTAGCCACCTGGCTACTAGTATCAATGCTTTCACCAAGCGAAGAGGAAGAAACAAATGAGGAAGAAGGCAAAGGGTCAACTTTAGAATAACCTGGGGGTTGATTTTGTCCAGTTGAAGGTGTACTCGATTGTGGAGAAATCATGACATTTTGAACCAAAGAGGTTGAAAACAGCCATACTGGTAGGCCAATGGTAAATCCTGGAAGGGATAATGTAGCCATATAAGGAGCACCAATATTTCTGAAAGAAGGAAAAGGACTAGGATTCCCATCAAAAGGGATTCCTTGATCAGTGGACTCCGAATTTGTTGCCATATGTCTCAACCTAAGATCAACTAAGGAATAGGGATGTTATTCGCAGTCAATTAATTTTAACGACACTTTGGACACAACTTTGCTTTTTCAGTTTTTAAGAGTCGAGAAAAAGCTAAAGATGACTCTAGTCTCCTTCGATTTTTAATGAGCCTGAAAGGACAAGTGCTCAGATGGACCTTTTCTTTTAAAGAGTCAAAAAGGAATGAAAGTGACTACTCTGGAAAATCTAGACAGAGGGATTACCAAACCAATCGCAAAACTGCAATATACACCTTGGTGATAAATTAAAAAGAAATTACCAAGGACTTATGTATGGCAGTCAATCTTCCCGAATGCTGTGTTCAGTGCATTGCGATCAATAAGGCGACAGACTCAGCTTCCTATGGATAAAGGATTTAAGCCTATTGTGGTCTCCCAATATATATGTGACGGTATGGGGAGCACAAGTCTGTGCTAGCACTTGTCGTATCAAGGAGGAGGAATCACCCAACCTTTAATGAAAATGATAGCCACTAGTTTTAATGACGCTGGAACACGTCACTAGCCTAGACCTCTAGATATGTTGTGTTAAGTTCCAAAGCGTTGTTAGGTTCATTGAAATTCATTTTAAAGTTGATCTTGTTTAGAGTTTGCCTTTCAATGGTTCACCGCGTGATGATGATCTGAAATTCCTAAGATGCAATCTACAATGATAAACAATCTTTGTTTATTTGAGCAATGAAAATCCTAGCTACTAGGGAAAGAAGATAACAGTGCTTTTAAGCAAAGAGCAAAGAGCACACACTAGTGCATTCCCCTAAATCATCTTTTTGCACACAAATAAAAAAATGCTAAATGCAAATGCATGTATTTGTTTTCGTTTTCCTTAATGTGAAAAATGCCAAAAGGAAAACTAAATGTAGCAAAGATCTGAAATATTTCACTCAAAATGACATTTTTGACAATTTCTTCTTCAAAAGAGAAAGGAAGACTAAAAAATGACACTTTAAATTTTGAACAAAAATGCTTTCGACACTTCGAATGTAAACAAATCAAATCAAACGCATCAAGAAAAGTTCAATCGATTATCAGGGAAGGAAGAATTTACGACACTTCCCTTTTCGACAAAAAACGACAATTACGACATTTTTGTATCAAAGCGACAAATCGACTAAAACAACTTTTCGACAAAGGATTGTAAATGATGAACAAATACAAAAAATCATTCACTAATCCTAATGTAATTGAGGCTGATCTAAGTGATTCAAGTAAGCTTCAGTAAAGAGGCATTGTTCATTTGCAACAAAACAACCAAACAAAACTGAAAACAGCTCAAAAACTCTCAATTTCTAGATGGAAAAAGAATTCAGTCAATCATCGCACCTAGGTTTCACAGAAACTGAGATGCATCGCATTTACTGCACTCGAGAGGTGCGATGCATACTGAGTCACAGTGGAAGACAGTGCAATGGTCCAGGGAGTGCAATTGAAATGGGTTTTGGCTCAAATATGGAGCTGTTTTCAATGAGTTAAGGTGGGTTTTGATGAACAATGATGAGCAAAGTACGATGGAATGTCTTGAGAGGTTACTGAGCTACCAAAAGGGCATCTAGATGTGCTTGCAAATCAAATGTTTAATTCATAAACTAAACCAGAGATCGACTGAAGCAACATTCATTTACTATGCAATTGCAGAGCAAGAGCAGTTCGAAGGCTTCCTGGCTAACTTCAGACTTTGTCTATAGTTTATCAAATTGAACATAGAACAAACAACAACAACAAAAAAACATCTGTTCATTCCCCAGTGGAGTCGCCAATTTGTTTATGGGAAAACTAGTATTCCTAAAGAATGCTAGCCCTCTAGGTTTGGCAACTACCCTAGAAACAACAGTTTAAAGCAATTCAATGATTTTTTCTATGTGTAATAGATAAGAGAAAGATAATAGGACCAACTTGGAACTTCCGCTTAATCCCTTGCTTGATCTGTCTCTCCTTTGGTAGATCCTGCAACTCCTCCCCGTACATAACACGCTTGGAGAGTACCTGCACAAGTACAACAACAAAGAACTGTCAAAGCATCGTGATCTATTACAACATAAACATTACAGAATCAGATATATAATGAACAAATGATAGCATTCAAAAATGATAACATTCACAATTGCACAATCATATGGAAGAAAACTTGAAGAGATTTATTAATAGAAAGGAGAATTACAACCCAGTTGTCTGATCCAACATCATCCTCCCAGCTTCAATCCTTCTTCACCTCATGAAATAGCAAGATCACACCAACAAGAATACAATGCTCTCTCCTCAATTACAAAACTATCAGCACTTCCTTACAATTCACCATATTCCAACCTCCAGATCTCTTGGATGAGGGATTCTTTTATAGATGTTTGCAAGGGTGTGAGTCATCCATGGGGTTTGATTAGTGTCATTCTACTTGTTACAATGGGTTCCACAAGAGAAGGGATTGGAGATTTTCTTAGATCCCTTATTCATCCTTGGACGAATTCAGAGAGGCAAGTGGCATAGGAGAAAGTTCCGGAAGATTCCATGAGCAATCAACTAACAAATATCTTGGACATTTGTCATCCTTGCCCATCGCACCCTATAGAAGGTCTGAATAGTATGCATCGCACCCTGGTAGTGTACCACTCAGTATGCATCGTACTTTGCCAGTGGAGCAGTCATTATGGTTCAATTTAGGCAATTTCTGGATGGTTTCTCAGATGGAACTTTTGGGGAATGATGTATTCAGATGACTATGTTCCTTTAGGGTATGAAACAACTCTTTTAGGGGTTGATGAACCCTAATACATCGACATATAAGTTTGGGGTTGATGTGCCCAAATATGTCTATAACAGGGGCATATGCTATTGGCATAATCATTATGGCATCAGTGTTATCTACAATAATTCGTAAATAGTGGCAGTTTGAGGTCTAAGGACACTAAGTGCAACATCATAGGACCAATGTGGGCCATCGCAATGATAACCTCAGGTGTATAGACAGATTTAACAAATGATTGCTCCCGTGGTCTTTAGAAGTGAGATCTGGTGTCCCTATTGTGATAGATTTGTGGAAATGATCATAGGCTCACCATGACCATTAAGGGCTTCCTCGCTAATTGGTAGCATTGTTAAGGCTGGGGAGAATCTTCATGATGCGAAACCAAAGGCTGAATGGTGTGAGGTTGAGTAGAATATTTAACACCTTTGACAGTAATAATGATAGGAAGATCTCTGCCAATGAGGTTGTGTATTTGCTAGAGAGGCTTGATTGCTACTCGATCTAGAGCTAATGATTTGCAGCTTCACGGAGGACCATGATGGTGGGGTGGACTTTGATGGGTTTGTGGCTCTAGACTGATCATTGGGGCACCAACTCTCTAACTACAATTCCCTAGAGATAGAGTGCATGAATGGGGAAGAGTAGGAGAGACAAAAAAATATGATAATGGAGTTTAAATATTTTAATTGGATGTAAATGGGCATATCATTGTAAGACATGGTGAGGCATGTATACCCTTAGGAAATTTCCGGTAAATTCTGGTGTTAGACCTAGGTGATATGGGGCATGCTAGGTTAACAAATACCTTGGGCATAAAATTTAAGGGGAGTAAATGCTAGAGTGAGCGGTGCTGACTCACTTGGTTGGTTTGGCAAGATTTGGTCAAGGGAAACCGCAAGTTGAGGTTTAAGGGGGGATTGCTAGGTAAAATTGACTCAGGGAAAGAGTCAGAGCTAACTGGGTCATGAGTAGTGGTTTTTGGCCCATGGTTTTGTGCCCATGGATTACATGTAATGGAGCCTTTAAAAGGCTAGGAGGAATTCTATTGTAATGGGTCAGGGGATGTGAGCAGTGAAGGCTCACTTGGTCGTCTTGGATGGGTTTTGGCCAAGGGACTAATGGAATTCCATTAGATGGGTTTTTTCCTAGAGTTGTGGTTTTCCCAGGGTAAATATGGTATTATGTTTTCATGTTTGAGGTTTGTTTATGTCTTAATATTTCTCTTGCTAAACATTTTATGTCCCTTTTCAACATTAAAAGAAGCACCACAACTAATCATAAGAGGTCGAACACGACAAGTGACTTGCTTGCATGGGGGAATGGGGGGGTGAGCCACTAAATAAAAACTCTTTAGAATAAGTTGCCATATTAAGGGGGGTATACTTCCATCAAAATCTCTTAGAACTTGCATATGGTCCTAATTGGCTTAGTCATACCTTTAGGGAAATTAAACATTGATAGATGACTAACATGCCACATACACTCATTTTAACATATCGACTTTGTATATGAGTAGTTTCAAACATTATATCATCGAAAGAAAATGTTCGCTCACAACAAATCATGATTGTGGTAGAGCCTTATGCTAATTTTTTTCAATATAGTAAGTAAGATTCAATAATAAATTGGATTTAAATAGAGCTTTTTATTTCCCTAGTAGTGGTATGGTTTATAAAATAATGTTTGAGAATATCACACTAATGTTCATTAGTTTAAACTCAATTTTCATTTACAATTGTTGTATTGGTTTTGTCATTACATGATAATTTCCTTGATTGAAGCATTCTTCATGTCCCCTTTCCTCTCACCTAAAAAACATATATAGAAGGCACATATATCCACTAGGTCCATGTGCATAACTTGCCATACCCTTTATGCTAACAAACATGTAACCACCCCAATAATTCAAAATTTCCTTCCTTGATTGATTCATATCAGAACTATGAATGTTGGCTACTTTTATTTTGGGATATATAATATAGGCTACATGCAAATTTACAAATGTTACGCATTAACAAAAATCTCCTTTCAATAAAATTTGGTCAGCATTCAACAAAATGCATAATAGGAATGGAATTCTACACCTATTACATAAAAGTTATTAAATTTAGCCATGTCTTCCATCAAAGCTTATGTTTACAATCATTTAGATGTTGGTTAATAGATTATTACATGCAAAAGATTCCCCTGGTTCAATAGAATTCAAGAATTAAATGCAATGTTATAAAAAGGGACATAAGTAGATTTTTTTTACAAAAAATCAGTCACATAGGAGTGTTTCACCTCCTAGCTATAGATCTCCACTATGGATGACAAACACCAAGCTAAGATATGCTTCCATTAAGGAAAAGGAGACCTATAGCCTCTATCTCAAACTCAACCCACTACAAGATGCATTAGACTTGACCAAAATTAGGCATGTACCACTAATACTATTAAAGCAAAGGCCTCTAGGGATCTCAACCAACAATCAACCATGCGTTGGTTGATGTAGCTCAAATATGTGTTCTAGCCTCAGGTGGTGCTAGTGAGGCTAGAAACACAAGAGTGGAAAATATCTCCAAGCCCAAGTTATTCTTTTGAATGTAAATGTCTTACATAAATAATTGATCAATTTTAATTATGTTCCTAAGTTTTAACTTAGGGAAATAAATTAATTAATTAGTAATAATTGAGACATGGTTGATTTCCTCTAGAGGCTTCTAGTAAAGTTTCAAAGTGATCTTAGCCATCAATTAGATCAATTTAGATCTAGATCTTGGTCGTTGATTTCTGAAAGAGAGGTTATAAAGGAAATTGATGGACAACTTTGGAGATCATAGTGATCATTCTATGAGGATTAACACCAGTGAGGGTTTCAAAAGCAGTTGAAGATTTGAATATTTCTAGGGTTTTCTTTTATCAATATTCTTCCAATTTTTGAGATTTGAAGGAGGAATTCTCCCACTGTTTTTCTATAGGCAGGGACGCTGAGTTGTTGATGCTGTGAAGGTTCTAGGATAGCACGAGTTTTCTCTAAGAGAGGCCGGGATTCCTTGTGGAGGTCGAGGTTTCTAGGAGGAGGCCATACAAATTTCCAAAGGGCTATACAAGTCACCAACATAACCGAGAGGCTAATTCTATCTAGACCATTAGTATCAGAGAGCTAGAGGAGCCACATGTGTGAGGCTGTATAGGTTGTATTTTTCAAGAGAGGTTGTGTCAAGTTGCAAAGGGAGGCCATGAGCCTTCCAATAGTCAAATTGACTTGTGGAGGTGAAGAAATATTTTTTTGGAACTTTTCTGGGGTTTGGAAAACAATATTATAAGGCGTCGTCTAACGAGGCGGAGGAATTGCCCAGACGGCCAAAAATGGCCGGAATCCGGGCAAAAAAATTTCAAAAAATCTTGTAGAAATAGTGTTTGATTTGTGTCTTTGATGGTGGAAATGGATTCAACACCATAAAAAATGTCTAGGACACCTAAAATTTTGAAATTTAACTACTATAACTTGGATTTACAAAAATCCTTGCCGGATTTTCTCTAAATATAACCAGAATTTCCATAACTTTCCGAGCAACTCCTCTGCCTCGTTAGACTATGCGATATTATAATATTAATAAATGGCATACTTTGTTTAATATTAATAAACCTTTTAGATCTAAAGAATTGGTTTTCCCTTTGGGGTTTTTCCAGGGAAATTTTCTCCAAAAATATTTGTTTCCATTTTGTGATTGGTTTTTTTCCGAGTTTCTACAATTTATTTTGGTGAATATTGCAATGATGTTTTTATTTAGTATTTGAAGTATAATAATTTTGCTCAGAAATAAATACATTGGATAATTACTAGTTGATTGCAATAAGCAATATTTTTATCGAATTTTCACACGATATCAGAGTAGCTCTGAAGCCCCGAGGTTTATCGGTGTAGATTAAAGTAACGGTTTGGAAGAGGAAGCCAAGGGTTTAATACCCAGATTTATTTCCAAAATTACTTGGAGAAATTTTAGCAATGAGATATTATAAAGGAAATTGATGGGTAGCTTTGGAGATCATAATGATCATTGTGTGAGGATTAACACCAGTGAGTGTTTCAATAACAGTTGAAGTAGTGAATATTTACGGGGTTTTTCTTTCATGGAATTCTCCTAGCATTTTTTTGCAGACAAGGAGGTCGAGTTATTAAGGCCGTGAGGGTTCCAGAAGAGGTTGAGATTGAAAAGGAGGCAATACAGATTTCTAGGAGAACCATACAAGTTGCCAGCATAGTTGAGATGCTAATTCCATCAAGGCTGTGAGCATCAAAGAGCCAGAGGAGTCGCACATGTGAGGCTGTACAAGCCGTATTTTCCAGTTTGAGGCCATTTCAGGTTGTAGAGGGAGGATGTGAGCCTTCCAATGGTTATATCGACTTATGGGGGTGAAGAGATATTTTTCTAGAAATTTGTTGTGATCTGGTGAGAAATATTGTAATATTCATCAATTGCATAATTTGTTGAAGATTAATAAAACTTTCATATGTGAAGAACTAGTTTTCCCTTCAGGATTTTTTTTTGGGATGTTTTTTGTTTTTTTTGTTTTTTTTTTTGAAATATTGTGTCCATTTTGTGATTGGTTTTCTATTAGAGTTTTCGAAATTTTTTGTGAATATTGCAATTGACTTTTTATTTCGTATTTACAATATATTATTTTTTCACAAATTAAATACATTGGATAATTACTAGTTGATTGCAATGAAGAAAATTTTTATTGATTTTTCACATGTTATTAAAGCAAATCCTAAGTGCCGAGGTTTACCAGAGTAGATCAGTGCAGGGGTTTGGAAGAGGAAGCCAAGAGTTTAATACCTAGATCAATTTCCAGAATTACTTGGAGGAATATTACTAGTGTTATTTTTTTGCAAGAGGAAGGCTGAATTAACTAGTGCGAATCACTAGTTTACGAGTGTGTGTTGTCAGAGACACATTTTCGTTTGTTAGTTGGTAAATCAATTTTTTGGAGGTAGTGTGAGTGGGTTTCTCTAGTTGCTGGAGGTAGAGAAATTCGCCAAAGTGATTTCCTAGAGGTAGTTCAAGTTTTTAGGAGAGCCAGTGCGCAGTTCTAGTGGATAGTGCGAGTTCCTAAAGGAAGTGCGAGCTGTCCAATAGTAACAAAGATCACTTATAGAGGGAAATCATGAGGTTTTCCAGATACTTTTGTTATATGGTAGAAGAGACATTATTTTTATTTTATCTCAAGGGATTCAACGGGATTGAGGGACAAAGATAGGTTAGATGGTGCATTGAAATTTGGTATCTGGAGAATCCTGTGCCTTCCTATTTTGGAAGAGGATGGGATGAAGGACTTTGCTAAGACACATATTGTTGTACCAACAAATTCTATCATGTTGCATGAGTACCGAAAATATGATGCCAAGGCCATGCATATTATTTTAGATGGGGTCAAGGACCACATAGTTCTACATTTAGCAAAAGAAGATACAACCAAGAAGATGTGGAATGTCATCAACAAACTTTTCCAACATAAAAATATGAATCAGAAAATGATCCTAAGAGATAAGCTCAAAAGAAATAGAAAAAATAAGGGAGAAAATGTTTTCAATTATCTCACTTGCATCATGACAGCCAAATCTTGAGCTAGTAGCCATTGGAGAGAAGGCCGACGATGAAGAGCTAGTGAGAATAGTCCTAAATGGGTTTAAGAAGTAGTGGATGTTTTCATGCAAGTGGTTTGGGGAAGATTTGATTTTCCTACTTATGAACACTTGTGGAACAACTTCACATAGGAGGAGCTTCCATTGAGCCTTGAGAAACGAAACAATGGTACTAGCAGTAGTTATAAGCAGAAAGGGGATAAGAGCGAGAATTTTGCTCTTGTGAGCGAGGGAAAAACAAAGAAGGGAGCTAGTAAAGGGTCAAACTCTGAGGAAAAGAAGGAAATGTCGAAGATCAAGTGCTATGGCTATCACGATTTTGGTCATTACTGCAACAATTGATTGCACAAGAAGAAAGATGACAAGAAGGGTGAGAAGTAGATAGAAACAGTCACAAATGAGCTTTCTAGATGGATAGAGTATGAGTTTTCACTGATCGCTTGCAGTAGTAGTCCATGAGAGTTGCAACATAGTGGAATGGGCCATGCACTACTCAAGGTGATAGGTGTTCCATATACGAGCACAAAGCACAATGGTGTTGAACATAGAACACCTTCCTTCCTAAGAGGGATTGTTGGTTGATGTATCTCAGATGTGTTCTAGCCTCAGGTGGTGTCAGTGACGCTAGATACATAAGAGCGAAAAATATTTCCAAGCCCAAAATATTCTTTTGAATATAAATTTCTTAATTAAATTAATTGATTAGTTTTAATTATTTTCCTAATTTTTAAATCATGGAAATAGATTAATTAATTAGTAATAATTGAGAGATAGTCGATTTTCCTCTAGAGATTGCTAGTAAAGTTTCTAAGTGATCTTAGCCATCGATTAGATCAATTCATATCTAGATCTTGGCCGATGGTTTCTCAATGAGAGAGTATAAAGGAAATTGATGGGCATCTTTGGAGATCATAATGATCATTGTGTGAGGATTGGCACCAGTGAGGGTTTCAACAACAATTGAAGCAATGAATATTTATAGGGTTTTATTTCATCAATATTCTTCCAATTTTTGAGATTCTTCGGAGGAATTATCCCACCATTTTTCTACAGATACAGAGGCCAATTTGTTGAGGCCATGAGGGTTCCAGGGGAGGTTAATTTTTCTCTAAGAGAGGTCAAGATTCCTTGTGGAGACTGAGGTTTCTAGGAGGAGGTCATACAAATTTCCAAGAGGGTCGTACGAGTTTCCATCGTAGCCGAGAGGTTCATTCTGTCGAGGTCGTGAGCATTATAGAGCTAGAGCAACCACACGTGTGAGGCCCTATAGGCTGTGTTTAGTAGGAGAGGTTGTGTCAGGTTGCAAAGGGAGGTCGTGAGCCTTCCAATGGTCAAATGGACTTGTGGAGGTGAAGAAATATTTTGTTGGAGTTTCGCTGGGGTTTGGCAAGTAGTATTATAATATTCATCAATTGCAGAATTTGCTGAAGATTAATAAAACTATTAGATTTTTAGAATTGGTTTTATTTTCAAGGTTTTTTCAGGGACGTTTTGTCCAAAAATATTTGTGTCCATTTTGTGATTGGTTTTCTGATAAGTGATATTTTTATCAATTTTTCACACCATGGACCTATTCGTCTCAACAAATCACAACATTGTTGATTTTTTTCTGTCAACAACACTGTTGATTTTTGTGTAGCATCAAGAGGTATTACTGCATGCCAAGAGGCATCATAAGTCAACCTAGAAAATTCATGGAAATTAAAATAAAATGAATTTTATTTTCTGGTTTCATGTAGGCTCAAAAGGGACAAGTCGACCTTACCATGAAAGGGTGTATCGCTTGGGGTAAATTCACCCATTCTACTTGTATATATGCACATGATGTGACGCTTTGTCTCACTCACTAATCATATCATATCTCTTATATAGAAGACACTCATGGGAGGATAAAAATGAGGAAATGGCTAAAGTTTGGACTTGGTTTTTTTGGCACAAATTTCTTGACATTTTATTCCTAGAAGAAAAGTTGGTGGGATTTCTCCCAAGTTTGGGTTTCCTAGGGAAAATTTGTTGTCCTTTTATGATCTTATTTATTTCTACTACGTTAGTTTTACTGTTGATATTTTTTGTGTATAATTGTTTAATGATATATGTAGCACAAGATAAATTAATTGAAGATCGTTAGAAGTAAATATCAGATTAGTAAATTGGTTTCTATTGTGTTTATTATACAAAAATCAACATGGTTGCAATACACAAAATTACTAGAAATCTAGAGATCACGTGGGTTTATTAGAGAAAAATCAACATAATATTAGAGCCAAAGAATTTGTAAAGCTTTCTGTTTCTTACATGAAGTGACGTGACAGAAAAATCAACATGGTATTAAAACCAAAGAATTTGTGAAACTTTCTATTTCTTGCATGAAGCGACGTGAAGGTTCATCTGGAAACAAAAATCCATCGTCATGAGTTCGAAATGCAGGAAGAGCCATTAAGTTGGGCCGCAACCCTAATTCGATCTTGCACATATTTGGAGAGCTAGAGATTGATTACTGTGTTAGGAAGCCATGTAGAAGCACGAATCCTTGTGCAATCTGTGGGCATTATCACAAATTCGAAGAGGGAGACGTGTGTAAGATTTGCAAGCATTGATTGTAGGGAGACAACGAGAAATCTGCACCTAGTATGCTTCCCACAGAGATTTTAATGGATTTTCTCTATACCAATTTTAGTGGATTTTCCCACAAGGGTATCCAATACGGTTCCCAAGTTCCAAGATATATATAATAATTCTTTCACTTACCACTGTCATTATAGCTAAGCGCACTGGAAGGTAGCATGCAGCTAAGACAAACTTTAGATAAGACAAGGTAGCATGTATTACATTACATAGCGAGCCTTTCATTCTCAGTGAACGACTAGGAGTGCGTCTATGAGAATGTTGAATACGAAGGAGATAACGTCTCTGGTAAATTTGTCATTATCGACCACGACACCTTCTGGTCCTCTGATCACCCTGGAACTGAATTCACGGTAACAACACCTGCAGGCAATGTTGAGTATTCCTTGAAAGGAACACCTGGAGAAAAGTTTCGATTTGTAGCGCATGTATAAATTTTTCTTCCCTAACAACTTTTCAGCTCCATAAACAATTTCCTTTTATGTACATGTTGGCCATATTCCTAATGTGATATTATGTCAGAAATTCAAGTGGATCACAATGTGAAGGAGAGGCATGCAGAAGAATGCAAGTGGAGGTTCCAGCAAAAGCGTCCAAGTGAGGCTTGAGTTGCGGGTAAAAAGAAGAGACCAATGAGAACAACATCTTTTTAGTGGCCAACATGTTGTTGCAGCTGCTTTAGGTTGGGCCATGTCAGCCGTCTCTACTAGGGCATTTCGTTTGCATGGTGATGTTATGTTTGAAGGGAAGGTATTACAACATTGATGAAGAGCTATCTTGGAATAAATAAAGCAAGACTTGGAGTGCTACATGAAAGGGGAGTTTGTGTGATGTAAATTTGGTTCATCTCCTTGATAGCATATGGAATGACTTGGTATTGATGCCAGTTTGTTGTTGATCCCCTGGTGTGACTAGATAGCTTGATGAATTAGTAGGATGAAGAAACCTTAACTCTTATGCTAGAGAAAGGAAATGAAAGTAGTGTGCATTAGCACTTAATGTTGAGGTCAAAGATGAACATTCCAAGCTTGATTGTGATTTCAGCAAAGAGGCAAGAATGAAGAGGGAGTTGACAATTCCCTACAACACTCAACATTTTCCCTCATAACCAAGAGATACTTCATATTTTTCTCTCTTCATTATTATTATTTTGTTTAGTTAGTCTCTTGTCTTTTCATTTTTTTATGGCCTTAATATTTTTGTCTTACTTCCATTAAGAATTTTATTTTCCATGACCCCATGAGTGAGGTTCATGGATAATCAAGTCTATTGCAAAGACTGTCATTACATAGGTGGCAACATCATGAAGTACAAGGCAAGTTATGACAAGAGGGTTCTCTTAGTAAGAGGGAGCGGACTACGAGAATATTTTTTCTCTCGTAACATCTGGTCATATTAAAGAGATTGTTTGGAAGAAATTGTACAAATTAACATTTAGGATCACGTCCAACAATAGGAAGAGCTTCCAAGGAAACTAACACTCAGGAAAAGTAGAAGGAGCATCCTTCCAAGAAGATATCATGGGATTGAGATTGTCAAACTATATGCTTAGAGATCGAAGGTCTCTAGGAGTAGAAGGACTTGTTTACGTGACAAAGGGAATAATAATGGAAGAAGGATTTAATTCCATGATAGAGGGAGTGGTCAAGACTACCACAAGAAAAATTGCTTTAGTGTAAGAGGGAGTTTGGACTGAAAGATTGAAATGGAGGATTATGATAGATACTCTATTTCTCGGGATTGGAAATTTAGATCTAGTTAATCCCATGATGTATAAGTAGTTGATTAGATTTGAGAAGTACATGGTTAACACAAAGCCAGATATTGGCTTTGAAATGAACATCCTGAACCAGTTTATGGTTGAGCTGAGGCATATACAATGGATAGCGACAAAGCATGTGGTATCTGTGTTGTATTAAATGTGGTCTAAGATATGTACCCTGAGGTGAAGGAGTCTTTGCAAGAATATCACAAGTCGTGAAGCATTGAGGCTTCAAAGTCCAGAAGGAAATGCCTAGGATCACTTCATCTGATACATCATGCAAATAGGAGTAGTAGACCTCTAACACATGTCCATAAATGAGTAGATCATGGACAAATACAAGCTTAGTTTGATGCCAAATGTATCCCTCATTGGAAAGGGATGATGAGGTATTTGTAGGATTGGGCTGACCATCTCTCAAATCCATAAAGGACTTTGGATGGGTCATAAAGGACTTTGACCAAGAGGAGATGAATACATTCACCTTTAAAGCTAGAAGGAATTGGCTAAGTCATAAAGGAATTTGACCAGAAAGGTGAATGTCCCAAAAAAATTATAGGATATATTCACCTCTGAAGCCAAAAGGATTTGGCTAAGTCAATGAGAGGTGAATGTACCAAGGAAATTATAGGATTGGATAGATCTTCTCCTTAGAAGCCAGAAGGACTTAGCTATGCCGACCAAAGGAGATATATTTAATTCACCTTTCAAGCCAAAAGAACTTAGCTAGTTCATTAAGGAATTTGACTAGAAAGGTGAACGGTCCAAAGGAAATTCCCTCTTGCGAAGCTAGAAGAACATGGATGCCAAAAGGACTTGTCTAGGTCATGGCCATAGGAGATTGATACATTTTCCTAAGGAGCCATAAAGGAATTTGGCCAACCCAGGATATATGAGGAGTTACATTGTGCACTCTAGGATGGAGTTTTCTATAGACATGCATCAACATGGAAAGCTCATAAACTATTCGTAAGGAAGGAGACATTTCAACGAAAGGATAATCTATTGCAGCTAAGGAGAATACCTCCCTCATTAAGAGGGAGTGTTGATTTTTGTGTAGCATCAAGAGGTATTCCCACATACCAAGAGGCCTCCTAAGTCACCTTAGAAGATTTATGGAAATTAAAATAAAATAAATTTTAATTTTGGCTTTCATGTAGGCTCAAAAGGGACAAGTTGGCTCCACCATGCAAGGGTGTGTCTCTTAGGGTATGTTATCACTCCTCCAGATCTCCAAGGTTGAGGAAGAGTCCAACTGAGGTAACCACAAACCAATCTTTTGACTTGGTAGCTAGCCCTACCAAGCCGGAGAGGGCTCTCTCCAAAGGATCACAACCAAGAGGGCTGGATGGATTAGGGTTTTAGGCTAGGTATGATGTGCAAAGGTTGTTTGATTTGATTTGGTGGGGTTGTTGGAAGAGGATTAGGTCAAAGAGACTAGGTCAGGGAAAATAAGGGTACAATTGCAGACACTTGATGGAGCAAGGTAGGTAGGCACTCAAACACTTTAAGGTTATGAAGTGAGATGGATAAGACCGGTGAGGTGCTAGAAAGAGCAAGACAAGCATGTATTCTTTCTAAATTGAAGAAAATGGACAAACTATGAAGATTTCCCCAAAACAGAGCATGTAAGATGTATTCTGTTTATCAACTTGAAAGTCAACATATCATAGAAGTGAAGTGAAATATGGGAGTAAAAAACATTCAAACATATGCAACATAAGAAGAAACTATGTCAAAATTCCATACCACAGGTATTCCATCAAAATAGCTGCAACTCATTCATTAAATTCTGCCAAATATTGATTACACTAGTGTCTCTAATCAATAGCCAAACATCCAACTGAGTCCAACCCTTCTCTATGGTGAAGAAAGGGACTAAATAGACATGAAAACCACTTCCCCTCATCCTCAGGGGTCAAATCCATGAGGTGAGGAAGATATTACACAAAAATATGAACTGATAGCTAACTTGTAGGATGGTCCAAGTGACTCATTCCTATCTTAAATGAATTGATTCATTACACCTCATCTGCTTGATTTACCTAATGCATTTACCCTAGGTAATAGTAAAAACATGATAATTACATCCAATTTGATCATTTACATAGGTAAAATCATCATTTTCCAAGGTGAAAATCAAAACAGGAGAGAAACTCAGAAAATTGGAGAAGACTGTCAAACGTGCCCTCCAAGTTCAGGATTGCTTTTGGGTGCCTTCCTGGTGTCCAAATTTTCTTGTTTGAAAGCACTTAAAGTCTACTTTCTAGACATGTCTTCAGTGTTCAAATTGGAGTTCATTTGCCTTGTCAAAAACTCAATCTCCCAAGACTGGTAAATGCGTAGTGCCTAAGCCAGAAATGAGGCAGAAAGGTGGTTTCTTGGTGGTTTTTGACCTTTTTGATTGATATTTTTGTCTCCAAATGCCTAGAAAATTCACAGGGTGCATTTCCTCTTCACTTTGAATCCAATGATGTTGACCTTTTTCTCATTAGATGCCCCAAAAAAGAGCGCAACACCCTAGGTGCTGCGCGTTTGACCCTTTTCATTGTGCTAAAAATGCCTAAAAAACATAGAAATTCACAACTTGAAAAATTTGCTCAAAACTTGTCAAAATTGAGCCCAGGATAGCTCATTGGAAAGCTTATCCTGTCTAGTTTCCAAATCTGCCTTTATTTTTCAAAATGGACTTGATTTGACCCTCCAAAAGTTCATTCTCCCAAGACTGGTCAAAAGGTAAAAAATGAGGGTGCAAAAATGAAGTGTGATCTTGAAAGAAACTTTCGGAGGTCTCTCTCAACTCCAAATTGAGCTCATGATAGCTCATTGGAAATATATTTCTGCCTAGTTATCATTTGACTCATCAATAAAGTTATTTGGACACTCCATCTAGGAGAAAAATTGATTTTCCCAAGGTCACTCCAGAAGTGCAACAACTCTCTTGTAGCAACTGTATTTTTGAAATTTCTCCAAAACCATAACACCTGTGTAAAAAATGAAGGAGGTTTTTCATCCTTGGACTATTATGGACAAAAAAATCTCTCACTTTTGTAAAATTAATCTTGGTTTGGTTGGAAACATACTTCGAATAAAAATCGGCCCTATGTGTGGCAAATGATTTGTCCCTTGGAATGACTTCTTGAAAAATGATGGAGGCATGATGCTTATGAGTTGGAATGGCCTCATATTTTCTGAAATGACCTCCCTTAGGCCTCCTATGCTCAGATGTCTTTGATTCCATAGCCAACCCTAGCTCAGTGGGAGAGGAAATTAGGGTTTAGTGCTTGTGGAAAATGATGGTTTGGACACCCTTGGGAAAAGACAACTCCCTTTAGCATTCACTTATCTTTTTGAAACATTACCCTTTCACTTGACTATTTCCTTTGACAAATTGATCTTTTTATGGTCTTTGAGAACTCTTTGAATTTGACTTTTCTTTAATGAAGTTGGTATATAGAGATTGAGTTGGAAGCTTAGGAACAATACTTATTACATATAATGAACATAAAATTACATGATGAGATAAGCATTTCTCTTTAAAAATAATCTTCACATGGTGAAGAGATGTTATTTGATCACCCTTTACTTGCTAGTTTTATGCAATGGAATGGAGTTTTATTGGAACCTTAGAAACCCTAATGACCTAATGAAACCTCGAAAAACCCTAAAAGACCTAATGAGACCTTGAAGGACTGAATTTCAAGATGACATGACTGATGTTATGGCATGCTGTCATTAACTTTATGGACAATGGATACTCAACAAGGTTGAAATGGGCCAGCAAGGGGTAAATTTCTAAAAGGAGTAAAGGAAAGCCTAATTCAACCTTTAGTGACCAAATTTTTGCATGACGACCTAGTGGAATGACAAAAACTTCAGAATGGGACCCTAATATGATATGAAAAGAGGATTTTTTATCACTGATGGTAGTATGCAAATACTGACACTAACAGGGTAAATACACCCATTCGACTTGTATATATACACATGATGTGACACTTCACTTTTCTCACGTCGCAGTTGATTTCATCGTCCTTAACTATCCACAACAGGGAAGGGGTTAATGCTCCTCTATTGACAGACCACCAAATCTAGACCTTTTCTATTATGGGTAATGGAGCAAATAGATTGATATGATCGTCCGAATACAGTTTTATCAATATGCCCAAAAAAAGAAAATAAGGTGATAATATCTCTTATATTGAAGACACTCATGGAAGCAAAAAAATGAGGAAATGGATAAATTTTGGACTTGGTTTTTGTTTGGCACAAATTTCTAGACATTTTATTGTAAAACTTACTAAAAAAATTCTCCTCAAAGAACAGTTACTGGATTTTCTCCCAATTTTGGGTTTCCCAAGGAAAAATTGTTATCTCCTTATGATTTTATTTTTCTATTGTTTTCATTATATTATTGTTGATATTTTCCATGTATAATTTCTTAATGATATATGTGACAATAGATAAATTAATTGAATATCATTAGAAGCAATTATCAGATCAAAAAATTGGTTTATACTGTGTTTATTGTAGAAAAATCAACATAACCTTAGGCAGTAATTACTTTGCTACACAATGCCTCCTAAAATCCATCTAATAAGTCCTCTACCACAAGGAAGAAAAGTCCAAGTCATCGAATTGCATTTGGGAGATTTGGAATGTAGACACTAGCTTAGATAGAGTCCAATGTCAAACATATACACGTGTATAAATGCTACTATGTTTCTCCAACCCACTACTCACTATAACCATAGATCCTTTTTGGCATACTTAAACTTACATCAATGCACCCTTTTCAAATGTAAAACTAAAGTAATGGAAGAAAACATTTGATTGAGGAAGAGTAATAAATTTTAATCTCAAAATACATGTTATATACCTTTTGGGCTTTCAAGATTGTATATCTTTTACAAAAACCTCTAGAGTAGTATTTTAACACATAAGATAAGGTGACAATAAGTTTATAGCATGGCAAGAAAAAATGTCCTCATGAGTCCCATTTTCCTCTTCCCCTTTCATGGAATCATAGTTTTCTTGTGCTCCTTGCAACCATTTTGGACATTTTTCATTATAAACTATTCATTTTAAAATACATTTATGCACCATAGTGCCATCAGCATATGATTCCTAAAAAAACTAATTAAACTCAAAATAAGGCCTACGTCATATCATATCCATCTATGCAATTTCCCATCATGTCTCATATTTGTCTCAGTTGTTCACTTTCTAGCCCTTGTGTCAACTATCCATGTCCCAACATTTGTTTCAATTGTCCATGTTCCAAATTCCAATGCTTGTCTAACTGTGCACCTATTAGCATTCATCTCAATTGTCCATGTCCCAACACATGTCTCCATCATCTATATCCTAGTGTATGACATCTACTTAAGTTGTCTATCAAGTCCCAATTTTGTTTGAGTTGTATGTTGGGTCACATCTTTGTCCAATTTGTCTATCAACACTATGATGCCCCAACTTTCTCTACAATGCCTACCGTGTCCCAAATTTCTCTATATTGTTTGGCATGTTCTAGCTTTGTCCAAGTTGTTATCAGGACTAACTTTGTCTAAGTTATTTTTTATGTCTCAAATTTGTTTAAGTGTTTATCATTACCTAACTTCCTCTACAATGTCTACCATGTAGCTTTGTCCAAGTTGTGTCGCTCATAGTTCAATTGTATCCAAGCTATATATATTATTTTGTAACTAGACATAAACCTTGGACTTTACACAAAAAAGGATTAATATAATATATACATGAAGGTGACTACAACAAATTTTATAGTACACATATCCTAGACTATACCAAATTTATCTAAGAAATACATCTGTAAGAATCGACATTTACGAGAACTGGAAACTATAAAGATCAACATTAACTAAAAGGGACTTCACCAACTCATGCTACTTCATTAATTCAATTTATATTGCTTCGAGCAACTTGGTTTATATTTAGTTTTACTAAGTTTCTATGGCTCGTACGAACTTCATGGATGGGGCAGTTTCACATATATCACAATACCCTCATAGGTTGTGTCAGTTAATAACCCTTATAAATGCTAAGGGGAATAAGACCATGTTACCATGTCTCAGAATATATCTAGATGTTACAAGACCCTTATATGGCTATTGATAGGGATATTATCAGTATTGTTGAAGTTGTAACTAAAGTCGGTCTTCATAATGTAAATTTATCATCTATATTTGTTATAATTTTTTCAAAGCATATTCTTTATGCTTAGAGAGTGCGAAAGAGTCAAAATGAATTTATTATGAGTCAAAAGAAAATTTATTTGAGTCATGTCAAATTTGGACATTTGTAAGAAAAAGGAATTTGAATTTTATGTTGAGTTATTAGTCCATAAGATGACCAAGTTGGCCCTCCTTGGACAAGTCGACCTAGCCCTCTAGAGTGACACTAATTTGACCCTCCTGGATAGCTATTTATAAAAGACAATTCGACATACTTGAAGGATATTCATTCATCATCATCACATAACATCTTCTACACCTAACAAAGAAGAAAAGGGATGAAGTCAAAGGAGAGAGAAAAGGAAGTCAAAGCGTAGAAGAATAATCTTTGTTGACTGAATTTCATACTTACTGCAACTCACATGTGTGAAGAGGCTGAAGCTACTACGGGCTAAATTCCCCCCTCGTTGCAAGACCAAAAATTTCAAAAGTTTGACTAGATTGGAGCAGGTTTGACCAACATGGACTTTGACTCCCAGAGGTGACTTGGAGGAGGGTTGGACTTGGTATCTTGGTGACAATTTGGTCTTGGTCTTGGTCTTAGATGTCTCTCATTTTGATCTGATTCTATAAGAGAAGGATTTTCGGGTTTTACCCTTATGGGTTTTGCCCTAGCTAGCAGCCTAATTTTGGTATCTTGTCTCTTTGTGATCTCTATATTTTCTTGAAGAAGAAGACATAATAAGCAATAAAAAGATATCTGACATTCACAAGTAATTATCAAGAAGACAAATTAGGTGTTAGACTTCACTACAATTGGTTTCTCAACATGGTTTCAGAGCTAAGGTGAAGGAAGAAAGCTTTAAGATCACTCCCTTGAAGACATCATTGTAGAAGCTCTCTCTCACTTTCAAAAGGATAACTGAAATATGAAGTATCTCAATTATCATTTCTACCTCTTTCTAGCATTTCTTTGAAGAACAGAGTCTGCCTTATCTTTCTGTGACTAAGACAATGTATTGTGGAGCATAAGTCACCTATGATTCACACAAAGTTCATAAGCTATTCTCACTGTGGAAGCATTTGAAAATTGCATCAGAGTCTTGAGGCTAATATGAAGTTTGTGGGATCTTATACTATGTGATTGGTGGTATATTCTATGTCACAGTATCCTAGTTCTATATCTGGGAAATGCGAATCTTTTGAAGTTCATTCTATGTGAAGTTCTGGAAATATACCATCAGTGGAAGGACCTAGATTTTAGAGGCAAAGGTTTTTTTGAAGACATACAATAAGTATTTTCTCATATCGATTTGTGAATAGAATTGAAGAAGAAATTTTGCATCAATTAGTTTCCATAATACTATTGAGCTAGTTTGAAGGAGTTTAAGAGAAGTCCTAAAAAGAAATGCATCCAAGTTGTACAATCTCAATTCCTTGTGGTATGAGAAGTAAGTGAAAGTCAAACTCATCATTGTGAGGCATCCAAACTCTCTCTATGATAGTATTGATCAAAGCATACCTTTGGAAAGTTTCAATATAACTCAACTTCTTTGTAAGATGGTATGAATTAACACTGTATGGAGGTTTTCAAGTTAATGAACAATGGCATGACCAAGTCTCCCTTTGAAACAAATGTCCAAGCCTAAGAAGAATGATCAAATCCGAGTACTTATAGCATAGTCATAATTTTCCAATGGAGAAAGATTTGAGCCTCTATGATCAAATTATAACCTATTGTATTTATGGGTTGTGGTAAAGTCCATTAATTTGAGATAGTCCAAGTTGCTTCTCTCTGTGGTTCAAGTTCTGAACATATGATAAAGGAAAAGAAGTCCAAGCTACATTACCGTTGCAAACAATGAAATAGGTTATCATCTCTAGAAGAATTTTGAGGAAAGATTCAAAGGTTCTAAGCATAAGTTTGAGCAAGATCTCTATGGTAAATATAAATACGAGCTCTATGATCATAACTAAATCCAATATATGCGAACCAAGGCTTAGGCATGATCAATATTTGTGGCATGATCCGAATCTATGGAATCCATCTTCTTCTCTAAAAAGGATCAAGTTTGTCTCTATAGGTACAATATGAAATTCTACATTGAGAAGCGTTGATCTACATATTTTTGGAGGAGCTTGAAGAAATTGTGATTTGACACCATATTTGAAGGAAGAAAAGGACATGTAAGGTTAAAACATTACTCCTCACACTCTGCAATTTAAGAGGTACGTATAATTTTTGTTCTTATATCTAGGATAAGTGAAATATAGAGTATAAAATTATTTCAAATATCTCTTGGAACCAATGACTTCTAATTTAATAAAAAAGACTCTTCTAGATCATGTCCTCTCTCTCTTGTGGACAAAGACATAATTGATATAGTAGATACTGCTTCTTTACTTGTACATGGAGATTAAGGTTTTGTAGCCTAGACATTCAGTGATCGAAACATTAATGAGATCCATCTCATGAATAGACGATATGTCAACGACAAATTCTAGGGTTTGTAGCTAACACATTAGTATGTTTTTAGAACTTGCAAATATGGAATATGGCAGTTTTTTTTTTTTTTTTATTATTATTATTATCTTAAAGCATCTAGGGTTTGTAAATCCTAGAAAAAGTATGAACTAAAAAACTCTAGGACTAATCGTTTCCGTTGAAAGAAGAAGCCCTAGCTCTTGAGAATGACAAAAATGTCATCATGATGATATGAGGACAAGGATGGTGATAATTACAAGAAGTACAAGATTAAGAGGGAGCTAATTATTTTCTCAAAAGATAAGTACTCTACATCTCCTTTCTTTGATTACTATTGTTTTTATTGTCTTTATCTTTGGATAGTCTTTTGTTTATACACTTTCCTTAATTGTATTTGTTCTTCCATAGCTTCCTAATAAGTTTGCAGGTTAATGATAAGAGATGAATAAACTTTAACAAGTAGATGGAACAATTGGAAGGACATAGCAAAGCATATTCTATAGGAGGAGCAAACAGTTTTAAGTATGCATTAAAGAAGTCAACACTTGGTATTAAATGGAACCATGGAAGTAAGACTTGAGAAGGTTCTCCCAATAAAAATAAGAAGTTCACTTGCCTCAACTAGCGAGGTTACTCCTAATTCTTGAAAGACATAAAAAATGAGTCTCGTGATTAAAGAATACCTTGTACTTTGGAATCAAATTGAATGATTCAAGAAGAACTCCTGAATTAGGATATTGTCTTCAGAGGGAGTTGAAAGAAGAATTTGACATATCTTGGATGGATACACTACTACTCATGGTTTGGCAGAAAACTAAGAGGAGCTTGTGATCAAGATCCTCCAGAAGTTGATTGGTTCCCTGATATATTTGATTCAAGGACACATCGATGGGTTTGCAGTGATACTAATGGTTGGCTCTACTTGGGATTTTATTTCTTGGAAAAGAATGAAGCAAGATTATGTTGCACTGCAAAGAAAGAAGATATAGAAGTGTGTATAATCAGCTGTGGAGTAGTTCAACTACATAAACTGTTTAATGAACTATTTGATGACATGTTGGATTCGATTGATTAAAGCTATATGAATATTTTCAGAGAACCAGGAATGTTGAAGCACATTATGATTTGTGACATTACGCAAAATGGAACTGTGAAGCTACAATATATCTCCACTGGTGAACAGGTAGCCGATGTTTCGACGAAGTACCTTCCTAAGGGAAAGCATGAGTATTTTTTAAAAAAGCTTGGGCTTGTGGATATCTCCTCCTAGATATATTGAGGAATGAGGATGGACACCTTGTTCTCCATGTATCATGTACTATGGCCAGGAATAACAACTGTAAGTCTAGTACATGAATACTGATAGGGATAATGGTAGATTGAATAAACATCATGGATCGACATTCTCGAGACGTACTGTGACAAGGACTAAAAATGGTAAGTCAAGTACATTGATTTAGTATAAGAATGGTCCTGAGGACTGACATTTCCTTGTGTCAAGTATTGTGACAATGGATTAGGAAATGGTCATGTTGATCCAGGTGGATATTGGTGGCCACCTTCCTTTTCCACTTAGACCTCCAGTTGATTTCATCTGTTTCCTTGATTATAGCAGCACTTACTATTTTTAGTAGTTTTTCGAGTCCTGAACTTTTGGAGCTGTTTTTACCCCCTAAACGACATTTTTTGAGGTCCGCAGTAGGACCATTTCCATTATAGGCCTATGGAAAATCCTATATTACTCTAAGAGATCTTTCCAACGAGGTATCGTACCTGCCAAACAAAGATCATATGACCAAGTTACGACTTGGAGAAATTGGCCGCCCAACTAACCCCAACTGGGCCCACAAACTCTTAGTGCTCCATCTCCTGGGGTTAGGGTTTTGGTTGTTTAAGGTTTTTCCTTATTGTTCAATAATAAAAAGCCCCTTGAGCCTCATTGTAACACAGTTCAGAGACATGTAGCGCCACATCTCTTATCAAAGATAAGCTACCATCGACCTAGCTAGTTTATTTCCATTTTGTATGTAAGCATATTTCAGTTCTTTGATGTTAATGAAATGAAGTTTTATTTCTGCTGCATCTCTATGTTTATGTTTATATTTGTATTTTTTTGCATTCCTGCATAAGTTCAGATTAGTGGTATCAGAGCAGTCTGCTCTTTCTCTGTTCTTCTTTACATGTCCCCAACGAGGCCAAGGTATAAGGAGTTAGGGCTTGAACTAGTTGAACCTTTGCAAGACCAGCCTCGTAAACCCTAACAACCTCCCATGGCAGAAGAAAAGAAAGATGAGGGAGAAGGAGATCCTTTCAAAATATGGCTCGAAGAAGCCCTTAAGTGACAAAGGAACGCGGTGATGGATAACTTTTCCCAGATCCTTCAACGACTACCCACAGAAGATGCATCTTCAACCAACAGCCACTCTGGAGGCACCACTCGTTCTGACGCATATTCATCCATCAACCACTCTGGAGGCGTCACTCCTTTTAAGGTACAAGTTAAATTTGACATTCCCATATTTTAAGGCCAGATGGATGCATATGTTGTAGATAGATGGTTAAATCTATTGGAAGGATAATTTTCGGTTCATAATTTTTCCATTCGGGAAAATATTATGTTTTCATTCCTCAAAGCCACCCACCATGTCAAGGATTGGTGGGAAACCTACTGTGAAAAAGAAGAAGAGAGGGAAACCTCACTGTTTTCAACCACACCCACTTGGAATTCTTTCCGAGACGCCATCAAGGAACAATATTACCTTGCGAGGATCTATGAAGATAACTACATGTGAAAATTACGAAACCCAGAATCATACTGCAACAACTGATAATATTTCTTCTATTTGTTAAATTAATTAAACAAACTATTTGCAGTTTCCTATGACAAATATTGAAACATATACGCTGTAGCCTTCACAAAACAAATATTGCGGAAAAATAAATGCTGGAAAATTAGAGAAATTCTAGCACACACATAAAAATATTGACACAGTTATTTTTGGACAATTGTCCCCGGAAAAACCCAACTTGGGAAAACTGGTGCAACAAATGAGGGTTTCTTTATTAATTCTTTAATAGAAATTCAAGTACAAGAATTTGGACATCAAAACAAAGGAAAAATTCTAAGATAAATTTAGTGATAAATTTCTTACTCTCCACAACAACTCCTTGACCCCGAGATTAACCCTATGTCGATACATCGGGTCTCTGTGCCACGCTCTGCGAAGTAATTGTGCAAAAATCTAGTGGAACGTGTCTCTCCAAATGCTGTCTCTTCCAGAACTCATTCTACACTTCCCGGATCACTGCTGATACCCTCTCTCTCTCCCCTACAACTCATCCTCTGTCTCTATCTCCTCTGTTGAACTTCAGCCACTGAGAAAATCGATCTTCCTAGGCAACTGAGTAGCTGCTGGTGTGTATTCTCCAAGTCCCATCGAGTTTCTTCTTATAATCTCTCATTGAGACATCAACGGCCAAGATTAAAACATAATCGATGGCTAAGATTAACTAGAACTCAATCCATGTCTTTTTCTAGAATATTCTCACCATGACTTAATTAATACCCTTTAATTAATCATATTCCCTAAGTTTAGACTTAGGAACCATTAAAAAATGATTAATTATTTTAATTAAGTTGTCTCTAGGTGGAATTTTCAGAAACAATTTATGGGTTTTGGAGAATACATGTATTCTAGCCTCTCCACTAAATTTCATGGCTAGAACACATCCAATGCTACAAAAAATAACACTCCCTCTTAGCGAGGAAAGTGTTCTAGCACTGCAACCCACTGAAGCAACACCCTGTCTCTGCACCATCTCCTGTCACACTTCTGATGTCTGGTTGTTTCTTCCCACCAACTACTGTGCAAGTCTGACATATGTTGCATCTATGCTGTTGTTGGCCCTGCTGAATTGCTGCCAACACTGCATCTTCACAACAACACCCTCTCATCTGCTGCTACTGCAACTGAGAACCCATCTATTTCTGCTAGTGAAACAGGTTCTCCACCATACCCATATGTTCCCTGAACTTGATGAACTTAGCTCTCTCTAGAACTTTCGTGAGTATGTCTGCTACCTAATATCTCGTGGGAACACACTGCAGCTAGACTGCCCCACGCTAAACACAGTGTCAGATGAAATGACATCTGATATCAATGTGATTCGACCTATCATGAAATACTGGATTCTCAGAGATTTTTATGCAACTCTGATTATCACAATAAACACTGGTAGCTCCCATCTTCTTTTTGAACAAAATCATGAGTAGCTTCCTAAGACATATAGCTTCACATAGCAATGTTGGCTGCCATATATTCAGCTTCTGCTGAGCTCAGTGATACTGACTTCTGCTTCCTACTGCACCAAGAGACTATCCCTTATCCAACACTGAAGCAGTACCCGAAGGTACTTTTCTTATCCACTGAACTACCTGCCCAATCTGCATATGTGAATCCGCATAATTTGACGTCATCTCCTCGAGTATATTTCAACCCATATCTGACTATTCCATGCACATATCTAAGAATGTGCCTAGTTGCTACCCAATGTACCCTTTTTGGTTCTACCATAAACTGACTAAGGGTATTGACAACGAAACAAATGTATGGCCTAGTGTTAACCAGATACATGAGTGACCCAATGAGTTGTATGTACAAGGTGGGGTCAACTTCCTTGTCCCCTGATGCATCTATCTTCTTCCAATTGGTGATCATGGGCATCATCATGGGTTGGCAATCCTGCATTCTGAATCTCTTCAAAATATCTGTAGCATATCTCCCTTGCCTAAGGAAGATCTCCCCATTCTTCTGCCACACTTCCAATCCTAGAAAATAGTGCATCAACCCCATATCCTTCATGTCGAATTCTGCTTCAAGGTTCCTTTTGTAGTCCTTTATGAGCCTTGATGATCTTGTCAAAAACAGGTCATCTACATACAAAACCAAAATTAGAGGCTCATTCTCCACCATCAAATATTAGAGATTGGGATCTGCATCACTCTTGATGAATCCCAACTATTGCAAATAATTGTTAATCTGACCATACCACGCCCTGGGTGCCTGTTTGAGCCCATATAGGGATTTATTCAACCTGCATACATGAGTGTGCTTCTCATGAGTTTTGAAGCCTTCAGGATGCTCTATATACACCTCTTCTTCTATCACCCCATTTAAGAATGTTGTCTTGACGTCCATCTGGTGAATCTCCCATCCTAGCTGCGCTACTAGGGATCATAGAGGTATATCTGGAAACTGGGGCAAAGATCTCCTCATAGTCTATCCCTCCTTCTATGCATACCCTTTCGCCATGAATCTAGCCTTGTACTTCTCTACACTACCATCTGCAGTGTACTTGATCTTGTAGATCCATATGGAACCTACAAATGATCTATCTTTCAGTTTAGGCACTACTTCCCAAACATCATTTGTCATGATAGAACTGCATTATTCTACCATGGCATCCACCCATACCTGTTGCTGTGAGACTTCCTAAAAGCTCGAGGGTTCTATAACTTGAGCTACCAAAGCTTGATATCTGTCAGGTTCCCTGTGTTGTCTCTTGTCTATCCTAGGAGCTCCAACAAACTCATCTGCGTCCCTCAAGATTTGACGCACTTCCCTACTGGCTTTACCACTGGTGGTGGGAGGTTCAATTAGTTCCTCCTCCTATTCCTGCTGCTCTGTCTACTGAGAACTCCCTAGATCTCCTACCCCTGAGGAGATACTAGTACTGGTCACCGTACTCGACCCCTGTGACTGTCCTCCTGCTTGTCCCACTTGCTGTCCCTGCTGCTAGACTAACAGAACTTCTACTGACTGATCACCTGCAGGCATTTCTCGAGATCTTTTGAAAGCTCTGTCTTCCATGAACTTTACATCTCGTCTCACTACAATCTTCCTACTGCTAGGAATGTAGATCCTGTATGCCTTTGAGGTCTCGCTATACCCTACGAGGAACCCCTTCTCTGCAGTTTGATCCAATTTATTGCGCTTTTCATTTGGTATGTGGCAGTAAGCCACACTCCCGAATATCCTCAAATGACTTACTTCAGGCTTCTTTCCTATGAAGACCCCCTCTGGTGTTTTCTTCCCCAATGCTCTATGAGGTGTTCTGTTTTGAATGTACATTGTTGTGTTGCATGCCTCTGCCCATAAAAATATAGGCAAATCCTGGTCATACATCATAGCCTTTGCAGCCCCAACTATTTTTCCGTTCTTTCAGTCTGCTACTCCATTCTGCTGAGGCTCATATGGAGTTGTCCATTCCCTTTTGATGCTTTCCTTTGCACAAAAGTCTGTAAAGTTTTTATTTGTGTATTCTCCACCATTATCTGAATATAGCACCTTGATCTTTTTCCCTGTCGTGTTTTCTACGAGAGCCTTGAACTCTTTGAATTGATCAAAGACCTCATCTTTGGTCTTTAAGAAATAGATCCAGGTCTTCCTGGAATGATCATCAATAAAGGTGACGAAATATTCACCACCACTAAGAGCTCTAGTGGACATAGGACCACAAATATCTAAGTGTATCAATCCCAACACACCATTTTCTCTGTTGTCACTTCTAGGATATGCTGCCTTTGCGTACTTCCCAAGTATGCATCCTCTACACACATCATTGTGCTCTGTGCTAAGAACTGGAACTCCTATTACAGTTTCTCTGAGTATCCTAAGGGCTCCATGGTGTAAATGTCCCATCCTCCTGTGCCATAGTTCGTTCAGCTCCTTCCCACTGTTATCATCACTGCCAATCAGTGCCATTGGAGAATCGAGCTACAACATGTATAACCTGTTGCTTCGAGCTCCAATCTGTCTCACCTTTTTCTAGCTAGAATGTTTGACGTACACTTTCTTCCCCATGAAGTGTACATCGTACCCATTGTCTTGTAACTGGGACACTGAAATTAGATTCATACCAAATCCTGACACATGCAGAGTACATTAGTAGCGATGGTGTTGGTTCCTATTTTTGTCTGAAATTCTATGGTGCCTCTCCCTATCAGAGTACATTTAGTTATGTTGCCCATAGTGATGTGGAAGTCTGTCTACTCCTCCTGATAGCTAGATAAATATTCTCTAACTCTTGTCATATAAGCTGAACCTCCACTATCAATGTACAAGATACCAGATGATGCTAAACCTGACAAGCACAAGAAATCATACTCCAACTTGGAAGATAATTCTGAGGCTTCTGACTGTTGATTTTATCCATGATTTTCTATGTTATTTCTCCTTTCCTTCTTGGTGTTATTATGCACCAACAAACTACTGCAAAATAATTGGGTCCCAGCTGAAGATCTTCTATGCAAGGAAAATATTATTTCTCCCTCTGCCTCTGGTAATCTGGAAAATTTATTCTCTGTCAACTCTCTCAGAGAAATAAAATTTTCCCCAAAAAAGCGACCTTCCTAGCCAAAGGAAGCACGCTGCCTCCGAGGGTTTCAAACTGCTGCCTACGCAGAGTTTCGAAATTCCTTTTCCCTTCTACCACTGAGCTTTCTGACTTCCAAGATGAGATCTGATACCATGTGAAAATTCCGAAACCCAGAATCCTACTGCAACAACTGATAATATTTCTTCTATTTGTTAAATTAGTTAAACAAACTATTTGCAGTTTCCTACGATAGATATTGAAACATATATGCTGCAGCCTTCACAAAACAAATATTGTGGAAAAATAAATGCTGGAAAATTAGAGAAATTCTAGCACACACATGAGAATATTGACACAGTTAGTTTTGGACAATTTTCCACAGAAAAAACCCAACTTGGGAAAATCGGTGTAGCAGATGAGCGTTTCTTTATTAATTCTTCAGCAGATATTCATGTACAAGAATTTGGACGTCAAAACAAAGGAAAAATAACGAGAGAAATTTAGTGATAAATTTCTCACTCTCCACAGGAATTCCCTAAACCCGTGATGAACCGTCTATCCATACGATGGGTCTCTATGTCACTCTTTGCGCAGTAACTACACATAACTTTAGTGGACTGCGTCTCTCCTCACACTGTCTCATCCGGAACTCATTCTGCACTTCCCAGATCACTGCTGATACCCTCTCTCTCCCCCCTGCAACTCACCCTCTGTATCTATCTCCTATGTTGAACTTTAGCCACTGAGAAAATCGATTTGCCTAGGCAACTAAGTAGCTACTGGTGTGTATTCTCCAAGTCCCATTGATTTTCTGCTTATAATCTCTCGTTGAGACATCAAGGGCTAAGATTAAAACATAATCGATGGCTAAGATTAACTAGAACTCGATCCATGTATTTTTCTAGAAGGTTCTCACCATGACTTAATTAATACCCTTTAATTAATCATATTCCCTAAGTTCAGACTTAGGAATCATTAAAAAATGACTATTTATTTTAATTAAGTTGTCTCTAGGCAAAATTTCTAGAAACAATTTATGGGTTTTGGAGAATACATGTATTATAGCCTCTCCACAAAATTTTGTGGCTATAAGACATATGATGCTACAAAAAATAACACTACATAAAGTGGATCACGTTGCGACAGGGAAGGGACAAAGATGTGGAGAAGTTCAAAAATATTTTTCATACCCTTTGCACAAAGCTGAGTATCAAGGATTTTGAGCGGCATTTGGTACTCAAGTACCACGGACCTCTACACAAGTACATCAAGGATGATATGGAGTTCCTGAACATCTCCTTGCTTGGCACTGCCTATTGATACGCTGTAAAGATCGAGCATAAATTTAAACAGAAGAAGCGAGACTTTGGATCTGCGAATCCGAAGCAAGGGAAAGGCGCTCCCAAACCACAGAAAAAGGACAAAGCCAAGGCAAGGTGACCCAAGACAACCTGCCAAAGCCGTAAGCAAAGAAAAACACCACGAAGACAAAGAAGGACACAAGGAAATGGTGTGAGTTCCATAAGAGGCCCTCTCACAACACAAGTGAGTGTTGAGAAATGCAGTCACTAGTGGCTGAGATGAAGGCTTCTGAATTAGATGCATGTTCTGAATCTGATTCAATAATAGAAAAGGGGAATGAAAAAGGGAAGCAGATTATTGATACAGAGCCTAGTGCCACCGTTGCCACCACCAAGATTTAGAAGATTAAGCCCGAAGATCCAGAGGCGGGGAAGCGTCTCTTCCACTCACAGATGTGGGTGAAGGGTTCTCCATCGCAATTCATTGTCGACAACAAATGCCAAAAGAACCTCATTTCAACAGATTCCATGAAGCAGTTGGGCCTATCGACCACACCACACCCATAGTCGTACACCATCGGGTGGCTTCACCAAGGGCGAGATCTCCGCGTCAGCCAACAATGTTGCCTTCCCTTTAACATCAAGCGCTTCATAGATGAGGTACTAGGTGATGTTTCTCCTCTTGAAGTTTATGATGTATTATTAGGCCAACCATACTTGTGGAAGCATCATGATGTGCATGAGTCTATGCCTCACACTGCTATTATTTCTTTGGGCAATAAGTTATATAGGATACCAGAGGTAGCATCACCTACCGCCATCTCTTTAATCTCTATGAAGCAATGCAGTAAGATCATTTCCCAGACTAGGAAATTTGTCTTCCTTATGATTTTCCCTCAGGGAAAGAAGAAGACTGTGGCCACATCCACATCCTCCAGATAGGGTTCCTCTGCACAACAACAACAGATGGACGATGTCGTGGAAGAGTACAGGGACATCTTCACCTCACCCACAAGGGTACCCTTGCAATTTCAGGTCAAGTAATCCATCGATTTGAGCCTAGGTGCACTGCTACCCAATGGACCAATCTACTGATGCTCTGATATAGAGAACGATGAAATTAAGAGGCAGATTTAGGAGTTGTTGCAGAAAGGGAACATCAGGCTAGGTTCATCACCTTGTGGGAGCCTGATCGTGTTGGTATAGAAGAAAGATGACACTTGGAGAATCTGTATTAGCTGTCGCGTCCTGAATAAGATCACTATCCAAAATAGGTATCCAATCCCATGGATGGATGACCTTCTAGACTAGCTCAACGGGGAGAAATATTTCAGCAAGATTGACTTGAAGTTTGGTTATCACCATGTACCAATTGAACCCTTTGATGTGTTGAAGATCACCTTCAAATCCAAGGAGGGACTTTTTGAATGACTGGTCATGCCATTTGGGTTGACGAATTCCCCCACAACCTTCATTCGGTTGATGGAAATCATATTTCGGCCCTTCACCAAATCAGTCGTGGTAGTATACCTAGACGACATCCTGATCTTCAGCCAAATTTGGGCAAAGCACATACATCATATTTGACAGGTCCTACAAGACCTGCAACAATGCAAGTTGTGTGCCAATTTGGAAAAATGCACTTTTGGTATGACCTAGGTTCAATATCTAGGGTATATCATTGATGAGTGGGGTGTGTACATGGATCCAACCAAGATACAAGTTATTTGATATTGGCCAGCCCCAACCACTCTAACAAAGCTCCAAAACATTCTGGGTCTTGCCGATGTCTATCGCAAGTTCATGTTGGGATTCTCTCATATCACTTGGCCTTTGAGTCAAGTCACTAAGGGTGGAGCGAAAGAAAAGTTCTTTTGGTCTGAATCCCAACAGAAGACATTTGTCGAGTTGAAGTATTTCTCACATTACCAGACCTACAAAAACCATTTGAAATTGAGACAAATGCCTCCGACTATGCTATTAGTGCAATTCTTACCCAACAGAGGCATCCGATGGCATATCACAGTGAGACACTTTCAAATACAGCCTGAAAGTATTCGACTTATGACAAATAGATGTATTCTATTATGCAGTCCTATTGATAATGAAGCATTAAATTTTGGGGAAGGAAATGGTCATCCACACAAACCACCGACCCCTACAGTTCATATAGACACAAGGGAAGTTACAGAACGATTTCCATCCGAAATGGTCCACATATATGCAACAATTACATTTGATCATCAAGTACAAGAAAATAAGCACCAATAATTTTGTAGACTCTCATTCGACCACTGGTTATGGCACTAACCACTATGCTCGACTCTTGTGGACACGAGACTTCAGGGTGGCTGTATCTTTACAAGAGTGATCTAGAATTCAGAAACATATACCAGATGCTCCTGGAAGGAAAACAAGTTCCCAATTTTCACCTCCAGGATGCAATGTTATGCCACATGGGGAACCTCTGTGTTCCTTTAAGCAATTGTGCCAAGATGATTTGGGAGGCGCACTACAGTCGGGTCGCTAGACATTTCAGAGTAGAGAAAATAGTGGCAGTTCCGCAGAAGTATTTTTATTGGCTGAACCTTTGACAAGATGTTGGGAAGTAGATCAGTTCCTGCACTGCCTTCACCATTGCCAAATCGACCATCAAGAAGCAAAGCATATATACTCCTTTTCCTATTCCTAGTCGGTCTTGGGAATCCATCTCCATGGATTACATGTTGGTCTTCCTTCTACTAGGCATGGAAACGACTGCATTTTCATGGTCGTCGATAGATTCTCTAAGATGACCATTCTAGTAGCCTACAAGAAGAGTATCACAACAAAAGCCATTGCAAAGCTTTTCTTTGAATGAGTGTGGGTACACTTTGGCATCCCATATTCCATTATCTCAGATCGCGACAACAGGTTGCTGAGTACCTTTTGGTCAAGCTTCTGGTCGATGCTGGATACCAAGCTCACTAAGTCCATGACCTTCAACCCCCAAACTAATGGCCAGAAAAAGGTCGTCAACAGGATGATCGTGCAAATTCGTCGCATGTACAAATAGAAGCATCCATGCACATGGGATGAAAGCGCCCCTATGTCCAACACAATTACAACATAGGTCTCCATAGCTCAACTAGCCACAACCTCTTTCAGGTGGGATTGGGATTCCAACCACTATGTCCCATTGATGTGGCCATACCATTTGCAGCTACTCAGGCATATTCAGCTCATGTCTAGGGCGAATCTGACAAGGCTAAAAAATTCATTGAGTGCATTCAACACATCCGCCTATACGTCCATGAAATATTGGACAAAGCATATGCTAAGTACAAGCAACATCATGATCAACATCGGGTGCCACAAAAGTTCCAGGTAAGCGACAAATTTTGGTTACATCTGCAGAAGGAGCACCTCGCTGGGACGCACCACAAACTTCGCTCGCTCTGATATGGGTTGTGCACATTCACCAAGGCTATAGGGGATAATACCTTCGAGCTCAACATTCCACTGTTCCTTGGCCTGCACCCAGTATTCAATGTGGACCGACTGTGACCATATTTCCCCCCATTGTTGAACACATCCGATGTTGTTGAGCAATTGGCACCAACAGAGCTCAAACCCAACTACATCGAACATGCCACGACTAACAGGATCATGGACACACAGATCAAGAACACTCACTAGTAGAGGCTCCAACTCTATCGAGTTGTCAAAGTAGGCCAACTCCTTCACCAGGGAAAGTGGTTCACCAGGGAACAGGTTCAACAGAAATTTCCTCACCTCATGGGGGCTCTACATGCAATGGGGCTCATTGCTTCCTAAGGGGGGATAAATGATCCAGGTGGATATTGGTGGCCACCCACCTATTCCAGCTAGAATTCTAGTCAGTTTCATTTGTTTCCTTGATTATAGCAACATTTACTATTTTTATTAGTTTTTCAGGTCCTGAATTTTGAGCGCTATTTTGACCCCCTAAACGACATTTTTTGAGGTTCGTACCAATCCCATGGTTATAATTAAAGGATTGCAGTAAATACTGTAGTACTCAAAGAGATATTTCCAACGAGGTATTATACACATCAAACGAAGATCATATGACCAAGTTACGACCTCGGGAAGTTTGCTGCCAACTAACCCCAATGGAGCACCAAACTCTTGGCGTTCCATCTCTCGGGGTTAGGGTTTTGGTTGTTTAGGGTTTTCCCTTGTTGTTCAATAATAAAAAGGCCCTTGAGACTCATTGTAACATAGTTCAAAGACATGTAGCCACCACATCTCTTCTTAGAGATAAGCTACCATCGCCCGAGCTAGTTTATTTCCATTCTGTATGTAAGAATATTTCAATTCTTTGATGTTAATGAAATGAAGTTTTATTGTTGTTGCATCTCTAAGTTTATGTTTATATTTGTATTTTTTTGTGTTCCTGCATAAGTCCAAATCAGTGGTATTAGAGTGGTATGCTATTTCTTTGTTTTTATTTGCATGTCCCTAATGAGGTCAGGGTATAAGGAGTTAGGGCTCGAACTGGTTTAACCTTTGCAAGACCAACCTCACAAACCCCGACGAGCTCCCATGACGGAAGAAAAGAAAGACGAGGGAGCATGAGATCCTTTCAAAATATTGCTTGAGGAAGCCTCAAGCAACAAAGGAACGTGATGATAGATAACTTTGCCTAAATCCTTCGGCAGCTACCCACAAGCGACACATCTTCATCCATCAGCCACTCCGGAGGCACCACTCCTTTTAAAGTACAAGTTAACTTTGACATTCCCATATTTTAAATGCTGTAGATAGATGGTTTAATTTGTTGGATGGATATTTTTTGGTTCATGACTTGTAGTATACCTAGGGGGGATAGTATGGGGTACAGAGGGAGGTACCTAAGGGAATAATGTAATAATGGGATGGGCCATAGTAATAAATAAGGTGGTTAACCCGTATCATGTAAGTGACCACAAGTAGTTAGCAATAATGTAATAAGGCCATGGTATTAGATAGATGGTATTGAGGGAACCATGGTAATGACCCATGGTATTGTATGTATGAGGCCTATATAGAGGCTAGAGACTCCCCATTGAGAGATGTGAAGGAATATTGTATGGTCAGGCATATGGCTTGTGGAGTGTTCTCCTTCCTTAAGGAGTGAATGTATGGTGTTGCCCTACCTTAAGGGTTTGATATCAATAAAGAAGCATTTCTATCTATTTCTATATTATTATTTCTTGGGTATATTTCTATTATCATATATTTCTGGGTTAGATCTATAACATGACCTTTCCAATCGGGAAAATATTACTTTTGCACTCCTCAAAGCCGCCCCCCATGTCAAGGACTGGTGGGAAACCTACTTTGAAAAAAAGGACAAGAGGGAACCCTCACAAATTTCAGCCGCACCCACTTGAAATTCTTTCTAAGATGCCATCAAGGAACAATATTACTCCGTCGGGAGCTATGAAGATAAATACATAAAGTGGACCGTGCTACAGCAGGGAAGGGACCATGATGTGTAAGAATTCACAAATATTTTTCATACCCTTCGCACGAAGCTGGGTATCAAGGATTCTGAGCGGAATTTGGTACTAAAGTACCATGGATGTCTACACAAGGACATCCAAGACAAGATGGAGTTCCTGGACATCCCCTCGCTTGGCATAGCCTATCGATACACTGTCAATACCGAGTAGAAATTTAAACAGAAGAAGCGGGAGTTTGGATCTACGAATCTGAAGCAAGGGAAAGGTGCCCTCAAACTGCAGAACAAAGGACAAATCCAAGGCGGGGCAACCCATGACATCTCGTCGAAGCCACAAGAAAATAAAAACATCACGAAGACAAAGAAGGACACATGGAAATGGCGTGAGTTCCATAAGAGCCCCACTCACAACACAAGTGAGTGTCGAGCAAAGAAGTACTTGTAGCAAAGCTGAAGGCTTCCAAATCAGATACATGTTTAGGCTCTGAGTCAGAAACAGACAAGGGGAATGAAAAACAGAAGCATATTTTTGATGCAGAGCCTAGTGCCACTGTTGTCACCACCAAGATCTAGAAGATTGATTTTGAAGATCCAGAGGAGTGGGAGCAACTCTTCCATTGAGAGATGTGGGTGAAGGGTTCTCCATTGCAGTTCATTGTCGATGATGAAAGCCAAAAGAAATTCATTTTATCAAAGGCTGTGAAGCGGTTGGGCCTATCAACCACACCGCACTCACATCCATAGACCATCAAGTGGCTTCACCAAGGGCAAGATCTCTACGTCAGCCAACAATGTCACCTTCCCTCGAGAATCAAGCCTTTCATAGATGAGGTATTGTGTGATGTTGTTCCTATTGAAGTTTGTGATGTATTATTATGCCAACCATACTTGTGGAAGTGTCATGTTGTATATGAGTATAGGCCTCACACTACTACTATTTCTTTGGGAAATAAGTTATACAAGATACTAGAGGTAGAAACACCTACCACTATATCTTTTATCTCTGTGAAGCAATGCAGTAAGATCATTTCCCAGAATGGGAAATTTGTCTTCCTTATGTCACCCTTAGGGCAAGAAGAAGACTATGGCCACATCCATAACCTCCAAACAGGTCTCCTCCACATGACAAAAACATATGGACAAGGTCGTGGAAGGGTATAGGGACATTTTCACCTCACCCACAGGGGTACCCCTACAATGTCAGCTCAAGCACTCCATCGATCTGAGCCTGGGCACCCAATGGACCAATCCAACGACGCTCTATTCCAGATAACAATGAAATTAAGAGACAGATTCAGGAGCTGTTGCAGAAAGGGCAGATCGGGCCAAGTTCTTCACCCTGTGGAAGCCAGATCGTGTTGGTACAAAAGAAAGACGACACTTGGAGACTCTGTATTGACCATCAGGGGTTGATTAAGATCATTGTCTGGAATAGGTATCCAATCCCACGGATTGATAACCTTCTGGACTAGTTCAAGGGGGCCAAATATTTCAACAAGATTGACTTGAATTCTGGTTATCAATAGGTACCAATTGAACCCTCTGATGTGTGAAAGGCTACCTTCGAATCCAAGGAGGGAATTTTCGAATAGTTGGTCATGCCTTTCGAGTTGACGAATTCCCCCGCAACCTTCATGCGGATGATGGACGAAATCTTGCATCCCTTCACCAACTCGTTCACAGTAGTGTACCTGGATGACATCCTGATCTTTAGCCAAAGTTGGGAAGAGCACATATACTACCATATTCGATAGGTCCTCCAAACCTTGTGACAACACAAGTTGTGTGCCAATTTGGAAAAATGCACTTTTGGTATGACCCAGGTTCAATCACTGGGGTACATCATTGATGAGCGGGGTGTGCATGTGGACCTAGCCAAGATACAAGTTATTCGAGATTTTCCAGCTCCAACCACTCTGATAGAGCTCTGCAACTCTCTGGGTCTCGCCAATTTCTATTGCAGGTTTGTGTTGGGATTCTCTCATATCACTTGGCCTTTGAGTCAAGTCACCAAGGGCGGAGCAAAGGAAAAGTTCTTTTGGTATGAATCACAACATAAGGCATTTGTCAAGTTAAAGCATCGCCTCTGCTCCGCACTAGTGCTCGAATTACCAGACCTGCAACAAACATTTGAAATTGAGTTAGACACCTCAGACTATGCTATTGGTACACTTATTACCCTAGAGGGGAATCTGGTGGCATATGACAATGAGACGCTTTCAGATACAGTCCAAAAGTATCCCGGTTATGACAAAGAGATGTATTCTATTATGTAAGCATGCCGAACATGGAAGCATTACATTATGGGGAAGGAAACAGTCATCCACACAGACCACTGACTGCTGCAGTTCATACAGACACAAGGGAAGTTGCAGGAAAAATTTCCATCAGAAATGGTCCACATATTTGCAACAATTCCATTTTATCATCAAGTACAAGAAGAGCAACACCAATAATGTTGCAGACTGTCTCAATTGACCACTAATTCTGGCACTCACCATTGTGCTTGACTCTTATGGACACGAGACTTCAGGGTAGCCACATATTTACAAGAGTGATCTATAATTCGGTAACTATACCAGATGCTCTTGGAAGATAAGCAAGTTCCTGATTTTCACCTACAAGGTGCACTGTTATGCCACCTGGCGTACCTTTGTGTTCCTTCAAACGAGCGTACAAAGATTATTTTGGAGGCGCACTACAGTTGGGTCGCAGGACATTTCGGAATAGAGAAAACAGTGGTAGTGCTATAGAAGTATTTTTATTGGCTGAACCTTCGACAAGATGTTGGGAAGTACATCAGATCCTGCACTACCTATGCCATTGCCAAATTGGCCATAAATAAGCAAGGCTTATATAATCCTCTACCTACTCTTAGTCGACCTTTGGAATCCATCTCCATGGATTACATGTTGAGCCTTCCTTCTACTAATTAAGACGACGACTGCGTTTTCATGGTCATCGACAAATTCTCTAATATGGCCATTTTGGCGGCCTACAAGAAGAGTATCACAACAAAAATCCACTGCTAAGCTCTTATTTGAACGAGTGTGGGTACACTTTGGGATACCACAGTCCATTATCTCAGATCGTGACAGTAGGTTCCTGAGTACCTTTTGGTTAAACCTCTGGTTGTGTTGGATACCAAGCTCACTAAGTCCATGGCCTTCCACCCCCAAATTGATGACCAAACATAGGTTATCAACAAGATGATCGTGAACATTTTGCGTATGTACAACTCAAAGCATCCATGCACATGGGATGAAATCATCCCCTATGTCCAACACAGTTACAACAAAGCTCTCCATAACTCAACTGGCCACAACCCCTTTTAGGTGGGATTGGGATTCCAACCACTATGTCCCATTGATGTGACCATACCATTTGTAGCTACTCAGTCAGATATGAATCATGTCCAAGCTGAAGCTGACAGGGCTAACAGCTTCATTGAGCGCATTCAACACATCATCTAGCAGGTCCATGACATATTGGACAAAGCAATGCTAAGTACAAGCAACATCATGATCAACATCGAGTGCCACACAAGTTCCAAGTGGGCAACAAAGTTTGGATACATCTGCAGAAGAAACAACTCGCTAGGCCCCACTGCAAACTTTTCTTGCTATGATATGGGTTGTAAACCATCACCAAGGTTGTAAGGGACAATGCCTTCACCCAGTATTCAATGTGGACTGACTGCAACCATTTTCCCCCCATTGTTGGACACATCCGATGTTGCTAAGAAGATGGCACCAACATAGCTCAAACCCAAATGCATCAAACATTCCACAAATGATAGGATCATGGACACATAGATCAAGAACACTTGCCAACAAAGGCTCCAAATCTATCGAGTCGTCAAAGAAGGCCAACTCCTTCACTAGGGAAAGTGGTTCACTAGGAACCAGGTTCAACAGAAATTTCCTCACCAATGGAGGCTCTGCACGCAATGGGGACCATTTATTCCTAAGGGGGGAGGAATGATCTAGGTGGATATTGGTGGCCACTAGCCTTTTCCAGCTAGACCTCCCATCGGTTTCATCTGTTTCCTTGATTATAGCAACATTTACTATTTTTAGTAGTTTTTCGGGTCCTGAACTTCCAGAGTTGTTTTGACCCCCTAAATGGCATTTTTTTTAGGTCTGTAGTAGTCAAAGATATCTTTCCAATGAGGTATCATACATGCGAAATGAAGATCATATGACCAAGTTACAACCCCAGGAAGTTGGTTGCCCAACTAACCCAATAGGGCCCACAAAATCTTGTCATCCCATCTCCTGGGGTTAGGGTTTTGGTTTTTTAGGGTTTTCCCTTGTTGTTCAATAATAAAAAGGCCCTCAAGCCTCATTGTAACATAGTTCAGAGGCATGTCGATGCCACATCTCTTCTTATAGATAAGCTACCATCGCCCAAGCTAGTTTATTTCCATTCTGTATGTAAGCATATTTCAATTCTTTGATGTTCATGAAATGGAGTTTTATTTCTGCTGCATCTCTGTGTTTATGTTTATATTTGTATTTTGTTGCGTTTCTGCATAAGTCTGGATCAATTTTGGAGGACATACTTTGGTGAACCTAGGTGGAGTATGTGCCTCAGAGAGGCAGCTATGGTGCCCTATTGAATGCCTCCCAACATTGTGTTCTTATCTAGTGGGGAGATAGAGCTTACTTGTCAAGGCCTTGGTAGTTTGACAATGCTAGTCATGATGATGTTTATAATGATGCTTATCAAACTAGATCCTTTCTTATAAGAATATTTCAACTAGAGATTATCCTATTGAGTCATTATGAATACCTCCTTAGTTAAGAGGGAGTGTTGAAGTTGTAGCTAGAGTCGGTCTTCATAATGTAAATTTATCATTTATATTTGTTATATTTTTGTCAAAGCATGTTATTCATGCTTAGAGAGCCAAAAAGAGTAAAAAATAATTTATTATGAGTCGAAAGAAAATTTATTTGAGTCATGTCCCATTTGGACATTTGCAAGAAAAAGGAATTTGACTTTTACTTTGAGTCATTAGTCCACGAGGTGACCAAGTCGACCCTCTTGGGAAAAGTCAACATAACCCTCCAAAGTGACACGCATTCGATCCCCCTAGAAAATTATATATAAAAGACAATTTGACCTACCTGGAGGATATCGATTCATCGTTATCGCATAGTATCTTTTGCACCTGTCAAAAAAGAAAAATAATAAAGTCAAAGGAGAGAGAAAATGAAGTCAAATATTAGAAGAATATTCTTTGCTGATTGAATTTCATACTTACTGCAGCTTGTACATGTGAAGAGGTCGAAGCTACTGCAAGTCTAATTTCAACCCCCCTATTGCAGGACCAAAAATTTTAGAAGTTTGACTAGATAGAAGTAGGTTTGACCAACGTTGACTTTGACTCTTGGAGGTGACTTGGAGGAGGGTTGGAATTTGTATCTTGGTGAAAATTTGGTATTGGATATCTCTCATTTTGATCTAATTCTATAAGTTAAGGATTTTTGTGTTTTCCCCTTGTGGTTTTCTCCCTGGCTAGCAACTTAATTTTGGTGTCTCTTGTCTCTTTGTGATCTCTATATTTTCCTGAAAGATTTAACATTTGTATACTTTTTTGATGAAGAATACATAAGAAGTAATAAGAAGACATCTAACATTCACAAGCAATTATCAAGAAGAGAAATTAGATGTTAGACTTCACTACACTTGGTTTCTCAACAAATACAACATGGGCCTGATTCGATATTCATATAAAAAATGATTTAAAATTATCCCACACATATACTTATGTTATCTATATATCTATCTCTTATCTATGTTATGGTTAATATCAATCATATATATAATATGATATAACAAAAATCTATCTGATAAAAAATATATATACTCGTAAGAGGTTGTTGAGTTTGGGGTTAACATAGCGAATGAGGCCAACTATAAGCTCGAGGTGATTTTATATAATAGAGACACATTTTAGCCAAAGGGATAATTATAAATTTTTATAAGCAATAAATTATTTAAAAATAAATTTCTTTTACTAATTTTTATTTTATGGCAATAAACAAAATAATATATGGAAGTTCATAAATGTTTTAATAATATTATTTTCATATCATCCTTTATACCATAACCATATGGAAATTTCAATTGAAATGATGAAACATGGAATCTCAATGTATCTTTGCAATCACAACTTTGGAATTCATGTTGGTGTAATGAGATCCAATTTTAAATGCTCCCTGTTAAGCTCTAAGGGGCGTTATGTTGGATCATTCCTATAATAGCATTTAAACTAGCATAAATGGTACCTAGGATAATCAAGAATATTTAGATGTTTAATTTTACAATAATGAAGGATGTGCCTAACAACTATGTTTTTTGTCCATGCTAATGTCAACAAGATGTCATAACTACTACATAACAATGTCTTAGTACTAATGATTATTGTGTCCTACAACTTGTTGATTTTCTAGGGCACCTGCTAGAATTAAGTTTTTGTTTACCTGATAACTAATTCAATGATCAATTAAACATTAGTTTCAAATAACATTAAATTAAATATCATTTAGGAAGTTATATAGAAGAAAAACATCAACTAATAGACATGAAAGAGAAATAAAGTAACCATGAAATAAAGAGACGAGAGACACAAAAAATTAGGCACACAACCAGGGAAAAACCCACAAGGGGGAAACCCAGAAAAAGGTCTTCCTTATGAGAGAGAGAGAGTTTCCAGATTCATCAATACATCATAAATAAAAAAATAGCAAATAATAGCAAAACCAGTAACCAAAATCATGATCAAGTGCCATGACAAAATCCAAGTCCCAAAAATTTCGGCCCTCCTTTTGAAATTTCAGCCTTCTCCTAAATTTTCGACCCTCCTGTAATTTCGTTGGATTCAAGATGCATTAGACAAAATCGATGTGTCAAAAATGATATCCTTTATATAGCTTTCAAGTGGGGGTTGAATGGGTGCCTCTTAGGGGCCCAACCGACCTAATAAATTTTGGAGGCAAATTTAAAAATTCAAATTTCCATTTCTTTTTCAAGATGAAAATACCGACCATGGCTACCATATTTTCCAACACAATTTTAGCTCCCTTTTTTAGTATTCATTTCTCTCAATCCTTTCCAAAGCATCCATAACTTTAATGTCCCATTTTCATCCTCAACAAATTTTGTATTGAAATTTCTCCAATATAGAGAATTAAATCTCTATACTCGCCCTTGAAGTCCCCTTGGCATTAACCAAACCTTCAACCATTAATCTCTAATGAAAAATTAGGAATCCTTTGCCACTTTTAAGACATTATTATTTCCCTTGGTGTGGCTAGGGTCCTAAGTGTAGAGATGAAGGGCCAATAACCAACTATGATTTCCCTTTCAATATTTTATTATATTGGATATGGTAACATAGAGGTACACATTATTATATCCACTACCATAATACAAGCCTTGTAACATCTTGTTTTGCATCCCATATGGTAGGGAAATTACAATTGGGAGACAATTGTTTGAAATATTATTGTCATTAATGTCATATACAAGGGGAGACTATATATGTCCAAGATAAAGATTGCAAGATGGAGATTGTTGGAAATATTGTGTTTGGATGTTTAATATCCAATTTGGATACCCTATTTTTGAAATCCATTTTACTCTAAATATCTAGAACAAATAGGTGCATAGAATATATGGTTGAAAATATTATTTTGAGACCTTTCCAACGGTATATTGCACTCCCTCTAACTCCATAGGAGTGAGGATATATGAATATTAGATCAATTTAGCCTAGTCAGAAAGTATAGGTCGACTCAACCAATGTTTACAAGTCACCCCATAAGTGAACAAATAAACATTATAAATAAAGGATAGATGATAACATTTTAAGTACATCTAAGAAAGAAGATCAAGTACAAGTGCACAAAGAGATCTTAGGTGCGCAAGAGGATCCGAGGAGTATTCTTGGGGTTTAAAGGTGCACAAGAGGAGTCTAAGGAGTTTTCTTGGAGTGTTAAGGGTGCACTATGAAGGACTAAGATCTATGATGTTGTGAAGTACACTATTTTGGGGTTGTGATGTTGTGAAGTGCACTAGTCTGGGATTATATTATGGGGAATGATACTATGAGGTTCACTAGGGCATGAAGGCTAAATTTGACTAGGATTTGAAGCTATGTCTATGGTATGAAGCAAAGAGAGGTGTTGGAGCATGAAATTTAAGGGTATGATGATGTTGTGAAATGCATGAAGTATGAAGCATGTAGGTGAAGTCAAAAGTACTTTGTGTATGAAGACCTTAGGTTGGTGCCTATACAAGTCTTGCTAAGTTGGTGCTTAGCTAATGAGATTGGTGCTTTCATAATATCTTGTTGAGTTGGTGCTTAGCTAAGGAAATTGATGTCCATATCATCGAATTCTCGCCACGGTTAGTAGCCCTCTCTTATTATGTTATGGTAGTCAATTCACTCACCATAGAGAATATGGTATTAATCTACTTCTAAAATAAGTTATATGTTATACCCTCCAATGACCATGTGCAATCGAATCTCTTTCTTGATATGCTTTGGATGCACCCTCGAATTTTAATATTTAATTGAATGGAGAGATGGTTATGTGGAGAGGTATAACCATGAGCATCCATTCAATTGATCTATGTTTGGCTGAACCTTGACAAGGCTTCTGGAAATTAGCTTCGACAGGTCTTTTTGTACATAATCTTGTAACATAATTATCCATTATTTATTTATGGCATTCCAAACCACTAGTTTAATTTATTATCACTTGTATTAAAAAAAATATAACCCAATTGCCTCACAATTGGCGGTCATCATTTTCACATTGCGCTAGCCGGGAGATTCAAATTGTTAATTATTGTTGAAATAACAGTTGGCCCAAAGGCCACAAATTGAATGTGTATTTGGTCGAAGGCTTGAAGGTCGCTTGAAACATAACTCTTGCCAATTTATCAGTGTTAACCTAGCTAAGTTGGTCAACATATCCCAACTTAAACCATTACACCAATCAAAATTATTTGTACTAAATAAGAATAACTGAACACCTAAAGATAGCATAATAACACTAAGTTGGCTAGCATATCCTAACTAAAAACGATTACACCAATCAAATTCTTTGTACTAAATAAGAATAACTGAACACTGAAAGATAACATAATTTGAGAGCATAGGGAATTCAACAATATAAATTTGGAGCGAACAAGGCATATACATACAAGGATGTACTTGTCACGTCTCTAATGGTAGTAGCACATCTTTTCATATCATTGCATTTGGAAATCCTCTCCACCAAAGGTCCTATATGTGGAGAATCTAAATTGGGCAGATTGGGAATGCTAGAATATTTAGAGAAGTTGGGCCAATCTTTGAAACTATGGGTAAAACCAGAGTGAAGGTTATTACTATATGCCAAAATAACAAGGATGGCAGGAATTACCACAATGCTAATGTTATCCAGGATTCAAGGAAGTCTTTGTAGACACGAAATTAATGGCAAAAGATAATCTAATCATCTAACAAGTCATCTGAAGAAGAAGAGTGGTCGAAAACACGACAAGGGGAAAGATCATCCAAAGAAATAGAGTGGTGGAAAATACGACAGGATGGAATTTCATTCTAGAGGGAAATGCCTTATGGCGTAGTTGTGAAGTGATGACACAACTATTATAATAGAAATCAAAAAACAAACTCTACAGAGAATCTTGAAGTGATGACATGACTGTTGTAATGGCAACCAAGCTGTCATACCAAACTATTCCAAACAAACTCTAAAGTGAATTTAGAAGTGATGACATGACCGTAATAATGACAATAAAAAAAACTCGAAAGGAGTTAAAGTGAGGCTCTCCTACTAAACTATTCCAAACAAACTCTGAAGAGGATTTTGAAGTGATAACATGGCGATTGTAATGGTAACCCCAAAAAAAACAAAATGAGAGGATCTGATACCAAACTATTCCATATATACAACAAAAAAAATATAACAATACCAAACTATTCCAAACATACAACAAAAAACAATAACAATACCAAACTATTCCAAACATGCAACAAAAAAATGATAACAATACCAAACTATTCCAAACATGCAACAACAAAAAAATGATAACAATACCAAACTATTCCAAACATACAACAAAAAGATGATAACAAGAGAGATATTTAGTTCTCAAGAAATTTCTCTCTCATACAAAGAAATAATGATCACAACAAAGAGATTCAACACTCGAGAAACTTCGCTTACAATATATTACTTAACAACACATTTATAAATTGAAAACAAAAATAACAGAGTTATTATAAAGTTGCCAAGAAATTTACCACTGGAGACTAAACTAAACCTCCTATATCTCATATCACGTGACTGCTTAACATTTATCTCACCAAACAATAATGACTAACTGAATCAACACTCTAAAGTGCAAAAGCTAGAATTACCGAAGTACAAATTTGGTGAGGATTTTATAAAGTGTAATGTGATATGGTGACATCACCTTTTGCTAAAGGGTAATTCTTGGTTTTGTATCAGAAGTAAAAGAACACCCTCTTTTTTCAACACTCTGTTGGAGAAACATTTTGCAATTTAATATGAGTTAGATGTGTGATATTCATGATTAATGTTATACAAATACGTGATATTAAAATATAATAATACAAATAAATTTTCGAAAAATATGTCTTTATATGTATTAATGATAATTAATATTTATTATAATTAATTTTGATATATTTATTTTAGAGAAAAATAAAATTAAATGATTTTTTTTTTTTTAATAACTAGTATAACAATATAAATTAAATGGGTGGTAAATTAAATAATATTTTTAACTATATAGATTTATTTTTATTTTATCATGGAAATTTTTAACTTGTAAATAGTTTTTGTTACAATATTATGGGACAATTCCATGGCTTATCAATATTACATGCCCAATATGACACATATTGATATGGAATTTTCTTTAATTAATTAATTTGAGATAACAAAATTTATCAAACAACTTAAAATAAATATTAACTCTTATGAATATTCCGACATATTCCATGGAGATTAAATCTCTACAATCCACCTAATAATTACTAATGATTAAATTAAAATCCAATCGTTATGTTTGGCAAAAAATAACTATGACTTATATCATGTAGATTAACAATAATAGAGACAACAATGTCCATCTATTGAACTGAATTTTGAATAGGCATGATAGTTGGAGCATTCTCAGGGGTGGGGGAGATGGGCAATTTTGAGAATTGTCTTATCCTCTGAGTTTGAGCTCATGTGTGTGTGTGTGTGTCGCATAGTCTAACTAATAGACTAAATGATTTTTTCTGAATACTTTTTATGGTCAATTTTGTTCAAAATTTGATATAGATTTTTGAAAATCATATATTTAAGTTGTTTAATCTACAAAGATCAAATGCCTCATGGGTTTTTAAGGGTGTTGAATCCATTTATGCATTCAAAAGTACATTTTGAACAATAAAAAATTGCAATCTTACTAAAAATTGTGTTTCCAAACTCCAGCCAAAAATCCATTTCCTCTATTAGTTAGACTACACTTATAACTATATTATGATATTTTTGGGAAAAAAATGATTGAAGTTTTTCTATTTACAATGATACTAGTTTTCAAGGTTGTGGTTTCAATTAAGTTCGAATTTAATTCTAAAATTGGTGCTACTAGTAACAACACTTTTTGATCCAAGAATCAATTTTAAAATTTTGGCTGCAATGGTACTAGTCGTTAAGGCTACTATTTCAAACAAATCAAAATTTTAATTAGCCCCCCAAAAAGATGCTATTGGTAGCACTACTTTCTGATTTAATGTAGAAATTATGATGTAGATTTGCAACTTCTCATGAAGTTTTAATCAAAATCACAAGACACAAACCTACTCTACTACTCTGCGGAAATTAATTCACAATTTAGAACAAAAATATAAAAAATTCAATAAGAAATCGCACACATGAAAATAGTATTTTTCACGGAGAAAGCAAACTACTAAAAGCCCCAATGCCGGCTTGCATTAATATGATGAATAGAGATGCATTACAATTGCTTCACTCAAATGAGCACAACCTACAAGTGCATAACCTATCTCTTTGCTCACTGAGAAGCTCTGACCCAGACTTAGTCAATTTTTGCCTCTGCTTGAGCCCCTATTTCCTTGCGCAATTCCTTGAGAAATTAGGCCTCCATTATTTAGGAATTTCTCAAAAATGGATTGCACAATTGCTTAGGTTAATCATCAGGTTGCATGTAACACATGTACACTCTGGAATAATCTACAATTGATGTTACATTGCCTTGGAATCTCCACCTCAACTGGGTAACTCGAATTCTTTGCATGCACTAGATATTTTGGGCTAATTAATCAGTTAACTAGATGATCATTGAGTTTGACTGAAGTCCCACTGCACAACTGACCTTCCACTAGTTCCTCTAAAAGTTGGAACTAGTTTAACTAAAAACAACCTGAGATAACTGACCTTGATTGCTACAAATTAGAAATCAATCATGCTTAACTGAACTCTAACTCATCCAAGTCGAATTTACTGAGTAAATTAGGTGACACAAGCCATGTCACACAAGTTAACTGCATCCAAGTTATCCGCTGATGTGGAAATTTAAATTTTCCCAATTTAATCAAGGCAAAATCAAATTGAGAATTTCTTGTTACATTTTTCAACACTCCCTCTTAGCAAGAAAGGAATTATTAACCACCCCTATCCTGCACCTGTGGAACTCAAACTTCCCTCTTAACAAGACCTTTGTCAAAATGTTAACATCTTGTTCCTCTGTCGGAATGTACTGCAACAACATTATCTGCCTCTGCACAAAGTCCCGCAAATGGTGATACTAGATATCTATATGCTTGGATCGATTGTGAAATACAAGATTCACGGACAGATTGATGCAAATATGATTATAACAGTAGATCACAGTTGGATCCATCATTTGAACAAAAAATTCAACAAGTATCTTTCTCATTCATATCGTCTCCCATGCTGCTTGACTTGCAACCATGTATTCTGCTTTTTTCGAGCTGAGTGCCACAAATATTTTCTTTCTAATGTACTAGGAAACCGCTATGGACCCAACACTGAAAATTCCACCTAATGTACTCTTTCTATTTGATGGACACCCCGCCCAATCTACATTTGTGAAGCCACACAACTTCACTCCCTCTGTTCATCTGTACCATAGTCCAAACTGGGTAGTGCCTCTGAGGTACCATAGAACATGCTTTAATTTCCCTCCAAAATAATTTGGTTGGCCTAACCATAACTTGGCTCAGCTGGTTGATTGCATAACACATATCTGGTCGTGTATTCAAAAGATACATTAGTGAGCCCACTAGTTGTTGATAAATGGTAGCATCCACTTCTTCACTTGAAGTGGCTCAATGTACACCTAATCCTCAATAACCCCATTGAGAAATGTTGTTTTCACATCCATTTGGTGGATCTTCCACCTCATCTACGCAACCAGAGTAAGAATTTATCTAATGGATGAGTAGCTTGCTACAGGAGAAGAGGTCTCCTCATAGTCAATCCCTTCAACTTGAGAGTACCCCTTGGCCATAAATATGGCCTTATACTTCTCTATGCTTCTCTTTGCTACCTTCTTTACCTTGAATATCCATCTCGAACACACAACTGATTTATTTGTTGGTCTTGGGACCACTTCCCAAACACTGTTCTTTACAATGGATTCGTATTCCTCCACCATTGCATCAACCCATACAAGTTGATCTACTGCTTTCTCTAAAGAGGATTGCTCAGTCTCTACTAGCTCAGTCATTAGAGCCATGTAGCCAGTGTACCGAACAGGTGATCTTCTCTGTCTGCGCTAATTTGAAGGAGCACCCACATTCTCCCTCGCATGTTGCACAAGTCTTTCAGCTTCCCTGGTTGTTTTCTGCCTTCTCTGGATGGTTTTTCTTAAGTTGTTGTCTCCACTCCCTACTCCTCAATTTGTGGTTCCTCCACAAGTTGAGGCTCCTCCTTTGGTGGGATCTGAAGCTCTCTCTCAAGAGAGCACCACATCGCTTTCTACTCATTAAATTTCACATCCCTTCGCAGATTCACTATCATCCTGAGAGATGGCAAGTACACATGGTAGTTTTGTGGAGTTTCTATGTAACCCACAAATACCCCCAATTTGGTTGTCGACTCTAGCTTATTCCTTGATTCTTTGGATACATGGAAATAAACAGAGGCTGCGAAAATACTAAAATGCAACACATCCGACTTTCTCCTAGGGAAAAATCATGCCCAGAATCCAATGAGGAGTCCGGTTCTACAAATAGACCATTGTGTTGCATGCCTCAGCCCACAAGTGCAGACGTAGGCCTTGGTCATGCAACACTACCCTCACTTCTCCCACAATGCTACGGTTCTTTCCCTTAACCACCCCATTCTATTGTGTGTTGTGGGGTGCTGTCAACTCTTGTCGAATTCCTTCTTTTACACAATTTTTTTTAAATTCATTCGACACGTACTCACCTCCATTATCGCTCCTGATGACCTTCACCTTCTTGTTAATTTCTTTCTCAACCAATGCCTTGAATTTTACAAACTTGGATAATGTTTCATCCTTCTTCTGCATGAAGAAGATCTAGCACTTTCGTGAGAAGTCATCAATAAAATGACAAATTGTTTGAGTTTGGCAGTGAGGATTGTTGAGAAAGGTCCACAGACATCAGAGTGGATCCTTTCAAGGATTGCATGTGCTTTGCTGTCCCGATCATGGAATGTGGATTTTGTGTACTTCCCCAAAGGACATCCATTGCATACATCCTACTGCTCAAGTGCTCCTTTGGGGAGGCCTGTGGTTATCTTCTGCATAATATTCAGGGCACCATGATGCAAATGGCTAAGTCTTCTATGCCAAATTTCACCAAAATCGTGGCTCTGAACCTTCTCTACCTTTCTGCTTAATGCAACACAATCTTCCACATCTATATTATATAGGTTCTTCACATGAACTTTGATCTACTTCACCTGTCCCGTGGCTACGTGTCTAAGGAATGCCTTTCCTTTGTTGAAGATCACATCATAACCACGGTCTTCCAAAAATGCAACATGGACAATATTTTTATTTAGGCCTGGAATGAACATGAGATCCTTGAGCTTGAGGGGGGATCCCAAATCCCTGTGAAAGGTGATTGTACCAATCCCAGTCGCACTATACGGTACGTCGCCCCCCATCTCGATGTGCATCTTCAAATATTTTTCTTCCAGGTCACTGAAAAATTATCTACACCCTGTCATCTGGAACAATGCACCTGAGTCCAAGAACCACACACTCCCCATCATTATGTTGTCCATGCATGCGATAATGGTAAAGTCAAGCTCGAACTATGAAGCCAAGGCTTCACTTGCTGCTCCTCCTGAGGTCTTCTTGCTTGCCTTTTTGTGTGGACACTTTGTGGAATAGTGCCTGAATTCATGACAATGGAAGCATTTAATTTTGGACAAATATTTCTTCTTGCCCCTTCACTAGATTTTGGTTTAGATTGAGATTTCTTCCCTTTTCCTTTCTTTGTCTTTCCATCCAATGCAAACTTTTCTTCATCCTTTCCCTTGGATGAAGTCTCATCTCTACTATTCTGCCTTATTTCCTCCAGTACAAAATTAGAGCATAAGTGTTCCTAATTCAGTAGTTTCTCCCTCCCATTCATCGAATCTTGATAGCTATTCCAGCTCTTGGGAAAGCCTATAAGGGTTAGGCTGACCAAGTCTTCTTTGGGAACATTAACACCGACCCCGCCAATTTCATCACGACATTGCATGAACTTTCTCAGATACTACGGAATAGTTTCATTCTTCCACATCTTGATACTTCGAAGTTTATCCTTGAGTGCCAGGTGGTCAACATTATTCTCGAACAATTCTGTCAATGCTTTCCACATTGCGAAATTTTTTTCTTTTCCTTGGAGATTTGAGATAATGTGATCCCGTACTCCATCCAAGATTATTCTCCTCACCTTGGCTACATCTTTCTTCAATTGAGCAAGGTTATGGGCATCAAAATCTGATGGTTTTGCAACATTTGTCTTAATGTATTCTAGAAATCCATTTTCATCTAATACCGCCTCGATGTGATCCTTCCATGCAACAAAATTAGAGGTGTCTCATTCAATACTGCCTCCATGCGATCCTTCAATGCAACAAAATTAGAGGTGTCTTCCAAGGCATACTCTAGCCTTAGTCCATTGAAGGCCATCTTCTCAGCTCTGAATAAATCCTGCTACACTGAACTCAAAATTCGAACCTCCCGAGAAACAACTTCGAAATTCCTGCTCTAATGTGAATCTTTCTCTGATACCATGTAGAAATTATGATGTAGATTTGAAACTTCTCATGAAGTTTTAAACAAAATCATAAGACACAAACCTACTCTACTACTCTACGAACATTAATTCACAATTTAGAACAAAAATCTCAGACCTTCAATAAGAAATCACACACATGCAAATATTATTTTTCCCGGGGAAAGAAAACTGTTAAAAACTGCAAAGCCTGCTTGCATTACTCTGATGAATAGAGATGTATTACAATTTCTTTGCTCAACTAAGCACAACCTACAAGTGCATAACCTATCTCTCTACTCACTGAGAAGCTCTGACCCTGACTTAGTCAATTTATGCCTCTACTTGAGCCCCTATTTACTTGCGTAATTCCTTGAGAAATTAGGCCCCTATTATTTAGGAATTTCACCAAAATGAATTGCACAATTTCTCAAGTTGATCATTAGGTTGCTTGCAACACCTATACACTCCGGAATAGTCTACAATTGATGTTACACTACCTTGGAATCTCCACCTCAATTGGGTAACTCGAATTCTCTGGATGCACTAGCTATTTTGGGTTGATTGATAAGTTAACTGGATGATCACTGAGTTTGACTGAAGTCCCACTGCACAATTGACCTTCCACTAGTTCCTCCAAAAGTTGGAACTAGTTTAACTGAAAACAACTTGAGATAACTGACCTTGATTGCTACAAATTAGCAATCAAACATGCTTAACTGAACTCTAATTCCTCCAACTTAGATTTACTAAGTAAACTAGCTGACAAAATCCATGTCACACAAGTTAACTGCATCCAAGTTGTCTGATGATGTGGAAATTCGAATTTTCTCAATTTAATCAAGGCAAAATCAAATTGAGAATTTCTTGCTGCATTTTTCAACATTTAGGAGTTGATTGTGTTGTTTTTTACCCATAAATATGCCTTTCTTGTGTTATAGCTTTCGATTTGACCTCACAATTCACGTTAAGTCGATAATTATGTTGAAGGTGAAATAAATTATTGAAAACGAATGACACAAGTTCACCTAAACTCTTTGCTTCTTATGATTGGTAGAGAAAGAAGAAGAATACACTCATTACTCAAGATGATATTATAGAAAATGAATGTAGGAGAGGAACAAATTGTGAACAAAAAGGATAGAAACCATGAAAATGAGAACACCCACTTAGCTATTAAAAATGGGTGTGGGTTTCACACACTTTAGAATGATGGGAAGAAATTGAGAAGGGGGGCGGGGGGACTTTTCTTGCTCAATGCTCCAATAAATAGAGCAATTTGATTGATTAATAGTGTTGTTCACTGCTTTGGTCTCCAATGTAACAATCTAGCCTTTCATTATACCAATTTGATGAATCCACATGAGGATGTGTGTTTTGTTTAGAGCCTCATATTCCAAGAAACCCACTTTAATTTCGATATATTTGGTTGCTTGAGCTTGATACCAAATTGATGAATTTGTGTGAGGCACATGTGTTGTTTGGAGATTCAATCTCCAACTTACCCTCTTTCACTTCAATTTATATGAGTGGTTGAGCCTTAATAATATCCTTTTGTTATTGCTAACATCTCCTACAATCATAAATTATTCTATGGGTGTCAATATTTTTCAATCCCTACAATTGTCTTCATCAAGCACCTTTCTTTCAATTATGATTTTATTATGGTGGCCCTTTAGTACCTTAACATGAGTCACCAAGCCCTAAATCAATTTCCCTTTATTTGCACATAGTTATTACAATTCCATGATCTTGTGAAACTTTAAATGTTGAAATTCGATAAGAAACCTCAAGATTACAATTAGTTCTTGCAAGCAACAAGAGCCCACCGTGTGGACCAAAAAATGTTGCCTCATGGGCATATACGATATTTCCACTTGGAGAGGCATTATGTCATCCCAATACTAATTATCTTCCTTTCCTTCTTACTCTTGTATTCATATTTTAGAATTTAGTCTATTTCCAATGCTCTCTTTTATGTGTTCATTGCTAATTCCATGATGACATTTTCACCTATAGGTGCACCACATATCCCCATGATCACCTTCTAGGTAACACTCTTCACAATAGGTAACAAGGATTGACCTTCAATGTACAAGAAGAATCTTGCTAAGGATTTGAAATGCTTCCTCTTTTTTCATGGACTAATTTTTTTTATTAAATCATACTTTGTTAAACATCAAGTCCTTAATATAAGTTGTGTGTATTGGAAGTATGAGATCATGAATCCCCCTAGGCATGTGTTCTAGAAGTTTTCTTAAATTAAGTTTGACCAATCATCAAATCCGTGTTTTCAAGTATTTTATAGAACATATAGGATGAGATCATGTTGAACTCATGAAGTCAAATAATTTTTTTTTTTTGAAAAAAGGTTTTAATCTCTTTCTTTCAAGATGAAATGGTGACATTACATTTAACATATGTCAAGGAACACAAAACCAAAAAACAAAGCACTGCTAAAAATTACAATAACTAGTAACCTAAATAGGTGGCCCAGTGACTCTATGGATCTATTGCCAACAACTAAAATCAATACTAAATTGTTTGTATCAACCAAGTCTCATTGGAAGAAACCAACAAACTTAGGAGGGCCTAAGCCCTTTAACACAAGGTTTTTAAATGCCAAAACAATTCAAATTCACCATAGAAAGTGGCAGAAACTAAACAAAAAATTGTCTACCAAGTAAGATCTTTGTGACTAAATCACTTTATATATGTGCATACAAGAAAAGTTGACAAGACTAGACAGTGGATGCTTCACTTGTTATATGAGGTGTTCCAAGCCAATATTGGGGAGTTTTTCACTAACCCAACCCCCCACCAACTTAGAATCCTCAAATATCTCAATATTTATGATGCCTCTCTCTATTGTTACATCCACCAAGATAAGAACAACTTTTCTCTCTACTATGTCATTTCTCACATATCCCAATCCACATGAAAAAGTCAAATAATGGCTCCTTGGAATGTATACTACTCTCCCAACACCGCACATACCTAGATTAACTTTAAAGAACCATCATAAAATACCATGCTCACCCTCTACCAATATGGAATTCCCCCACATGTGTTGGGGCCTTGATGTAAATTCCTTCCTTAAGAGATTCATAGGTATGTTGTATTTTGAAGAAAACATATAGGGGAGTTCTATTGGCATCTTCAAATATCATGGCATTTATAGCTAGTCTTAGTGCCTAAGACATAATCAATGGTAAAGATTCATGTTCAATAACCCTATCATCCTCCCACCAATACTTAATAATCTCCTCCAATATGTTTCCATCCCACATATCAACACTTCCAATTAATGTTTCTATTGTTTCCCACAGTTATGAGGAAGACGTGCGACAAGGAGAACGATGGGTTGGAGAGTCGTGCGGCGACCGTGCGGAGGTGCCGACGAGCTAGGCAACCGAGTTTGCCGAAGTTGGAAATTTGGCTAAGTATGAATTTGGGGTTTCCCAAGGACTTAGCCTATACTTTGTAAAAGTGAAGATTGTATAATATATTGATATCGGGCAGACTCATATTGCAGGGAGTTGCCCCTCCCTTTATACTGTTGTGCATTTCTCTTGTATAATGCTGTTGATAATGAATGTGTATGGGTGTTCATTGGTATAAAGGAAACATAATAATACTTGGTAACGAAAATAAAACTAAGTATGGAATGTTAAGGCGTAGTCTACAATCGTAAGTATTGGTGAAAAGAAAACGGTTGGTAGTGCCGCACCTCGCTATAAGTGGTTGAAAAACTACCGCAAGTGTAGGGGCGTGACACCATCAGACTTGTATGTTGGCTATAAACCTTGAACACCCTCATCCTCTGATATCATTACAAACTATTCATTAATCCCTCTGAAATTTATGTATTCTTATAATTGGTTTATTGAATAACGTATGTGAATTCATTTCACTACCTGCTTCTCTAAATTTGAAAAATATAAGAGAAAGTTTCACATTCTGAGGTTTTTATTACATTTGAGGAGAAAATTGTAGGGGATTAAAACAGAAACAATTAAAATAATTTGCACGTGAATGATTTTAAAATAAAACGAGGTAAGAAAACTAAATTTATTCATTTCATTTTTAAATTACTATGTAAAAAACTAATTTTAATTTTTCTTTTAGGATGTAGGGGAATTAATAAGAGAAGTTTTAAGATATTTTAGACGGAAAGATTTGGTTAATACACAGTAATAATGTACTTCGTTAAATTACGTGGTTTAACAAAAAGCCATTAATCTAATTTAGCAACCAAAAAATGAACAACTCCCAACAAAATTAAAAGGTTGTAAATGATTGAAACATGTTGGGGAAAGCTTCAGAGAAAGGGAATTTATGCGGAAATAATTTCAACACAGAGTGTGTGAACCAGATTCTTATGACTGTGTAACTTATTTATTCAATTTCGATTCATAGTAATTTTCTTCCAGTAATTATTTTGTTAGTTTTATATTGTTATATTCTAGTTGATTTGTTTCCTTTTTAGATATACATTATCTAAAATATTCGAGTCAAGATATTTAACTTTATGATGGTGTAATTTATTTATTCAATTTCGATTCATAGTAATTTTTTTCAGTAATTATTTTGTTATATTCTAGTTGATTTGTTTCACTTTTAGATATACATTATCTAAAATATTTGAGTCAAGATATTTCACTGATTTGTTGCATGTTGAATTTATTAGCACAGGATGTTAATGATTCCATTGCACCTTTCATGAAAAATACAATTATATACCAGTAATATGTGTTTACTTCTTTGTTTTGTGTGTTCATGTTGTTATATCTTGGTGCATATAAATGATTTGATAGTTGACACAATCATTTGTTATTCCGTTGCAACTATTACTTGATTTATCTATCTTCATATATACACTATTTGAAGTTTTTAATTCAAGATATTTACTTAATTTATTGTATATCAAAATATATCAATACACGATATTGAAATTATTTCATTACACTTATTATGATAAATATAATTTATTACCAATGATATATGTGTTATTTTTACTTTTATGTTATCTTTTATTTTTGTTTTAATTATGTTATGTTATTTTCTCATTATTTCATCGGAAATACTATTTATATTAATTGTATTCCTTGATTTTTCATTAGATTCATAGATCATATATTTTACCTAAATTTTATTCACTTCAAAGTTTAACCACTTATTATTTTCAAGATTCCCTTATATGTATAATATGGCCATATCTATATGTTATCATAGAAAATCTATATAAATAATATTGAATACAAGGAATACACCCTATGGTTGGAGAAGGCTAGTCTCCAACCTAAAGTGGGAGGATCATTAGATCCTCATTGGATGCCTTTAGGGTATTTTCTTGTTACTAGGAACAAACCGAGAGACAACAAAAACCCAAGAAGGAAGTTAGACAACTCAAGGGATTGTATGACACAGAAAGGGATCTCATTCTTGGATTGTATAGGTTGAAGAGGAAAGAAAACTAGTGAGTTGAGATTGCTCTAAGAAGTTAACATATCATGATAAGTAGGAAATTGGGTTGTCTGAGAGAATTAGAACCAACCATAGGCATTTTTTTCCTTATGGACTCATAGTATCAACTCTTGGGTGGCCCTGTTGCAGAAATACTACAGGTAATAAAAAGCCCATGGTTAGGCGTAGCATCCTTCATATTCAATAAATTGGTGTTTAATTCCTAAAAAGATAAGTATTATGGTTAATTTGTAAATATGTGAATTAATGTTATTATATGTTACAAGTTAAAAGGTGTATTGAATTACATGTTTAAGATTGCATTGTAAGTATCATATCATTGTTCATTGGATGTTCTATTGTGTTTGCATGAGTATCCATTGTAATATTTACATGCATTAATAAGTTCATAACAAGACAATGAAAAATTCTCATATCAGATATTTAAAAATGTGGATTTCAACTTAGTATATCATTAGGTAGAATACATAATGGTCTTAAAGCAAGAAATTGAGGAGAAAATGTGTTTTGAAGAGGTATATTATATCAGGTCAAGTCCCACTAACACAACTAGTTGAGGATGGACCTCATTAGCAAGGCGACCCAAGATCAAACCTCATGGGGGGTGGTTGTGCCCTATTCTAGGGGGAGGAGGCATGCTAAAAATATCCAGTCAACTTAGGGCTAGTGTGGCCTAGGACGGGTGCGATCCCCAAGTGACTTTGATGGATTAGATGCCCCTGTGTCGTGGCTCTCAAGCAACGGGTCAAGCATAGAGGATCACAGACAACTTGACAAAAAAAAAAGAGGTATCTCATATCCTTAATCATATATAGGTGTTATTTAGTATGATACAAATTGCTATTAGTGCATAAATTTTAATATGGTTGGGAGGATTTTTAGAGTACCCCACTACCCCCATAATGCAAAAGGGAGGTTGGGTATCTTGCAAAATGGTATTAGAATTATAGGTTACAACACTAGGTTGTATAATACAACGACCAACTTAAATGTGAAGGAAACTGAAATTTTCAAATTAAATCTTTGACAAAAATGTTTGTGTAGTAAAAATATTAATAAAAAAAAACATGTACATATCATAGCCTTCTCTCAAGCTATTACAAAACTTCCAAGTTCTCCAAACTTTAGCTAGGGAACATTAACATAACACTAGAAACTAGGAAGATCCAATCAACAAGAATTGTTTTAACACATCATATAAGGCAATATGTCCTCCTCCTCTTTTTCAGAATTCCAAGCAAGGGTTTTATCACAAAACCTTAATATCCAATCTCCAAGAGATAAACCCTAAACTTAGGTCTCCAATATGCTCGAAGATACTCCAAGATACCCCATGAAATCCTAGTGACTCAAGAGAGAGATAAAGCACATGTGAAGACTCTAAAGATAGAGAGAGAGATGCAAGTGTGCACTCTTCTCTAGAACACATCTAATCACAAGAGTGGTGAAGTGAGAGAATGAACATATAAGAATAAAAGGACTATCTTCTTACACATAACGTACATTGAGCACTTGTAGGTTAACAAAAACACTAAAGAACACGTTTCATGCTCCATGGTGATGTATCTACAAGGAAAGTCCATATCCCTCTATCACAAGCCTCCACAAACTCCATCGATCCTCCTAATAAATGTATTGAACTAGGTCAATTGTCCTTACCATAACACTATCGAAGCCACATGCATCCCCAAGCCATCTTTAATCCTTCATACATGATTCCAATTTTCCATGTTCCAGCTTTGGCAGAATGTCATCCTCCAAAGTAACATATTGCAACTAGGGAATAATGTCCTCAAAGTTGCGCAACACTCCTCATTCCATGTAGGGTGCTCTCCAAGCAAGTGTATCTTTCATGGGGTTCCAATGAAGGGTTTCCACCAAACTATCAAGAAAACTCCAACACCTAAGGAAGATCATTAATCCAACAACCATTTGAGGTCTCCCATCCACAGAAAAAAACTATCTCAATTATGAAAATCCATCAAAGACTATATCTCACGTGCCAATCCATCTCAAAACATCCAAAGGTTTAAAACATGCAATGTACCCTGAATTTCATGAATCACAACACACATGACATAAACACTTTTAGAGTAACCTAGAAAGTTAATGAAAGGATGTAAGATGAGTCTTTATGGAAAGGTTAAACATATTGAATAATCTCATTATTAAGGTTAGCATAACAATGACCATATGAATTATTTATCTCCTTATCCAAACTTAATGAAGGTATATCTTCAATAAAACTTAAGATTAATGCATTATTCAAATTATACTAGCCACAAAGTTCTTGCGTGTATTTAAATATACCAAGAACAAGTAAGTTTTTGAAGGGTATGAAGGAAAATAATAACATACATTCATCTGCGTTCATGTTATGTATTTTACAAAAGAACAAGATTCAAAAGATGATATATGAATCAATTATTCCATAATCATCTTAATGAAAAACATGCATGCCCTCTCACAGGAATAGGAGAAGCTAGAGTGAGATATCAATAAAAAATTGTCTCAAATTTTATAAACCACCTGGTTATCAAAAGGGTTGTTTTGGGAGTTGAACCACAAGTTGCATGAGAAGAGTTATGTATTGAAATAATATCCAAAAAAATTAATAAAATATTCATATAAGGTCTCCCACTACAGAGTGGAATCACTAGGAAAACCATTTCATGCACCATTAAAACTCTTATTAAGAGAAACTTAAAAAAATGATCACCTCAAGGCCAAAATCTTAAATAGAAAATATAGGGGCACAACACATTATGAAACAGTAGAGTTGCTAGGAATGTCAATACAATTGAAATGACTCTCAAGCACAAGAATCTAAATCCATGACTGTGTCCTCAATTGAGTCATCATTTTATTAATGGTTTTCCTTTACAAGTTGAGTATAGGTAAAAAGGACTAACTGATGAGGATCCTAGTAGACATGGGATGATCCCTCCTACAATTACGAGGGAGGAATTTATGTTCACTTCTATTATTATTTTTGTACATATATGAGATAAAAACTATTCAATAATCTGTACATGTATCCACAAATTGTAGATGTATCCATATCAACAATTATTCATAGTTGAAAGAAAAAGATCATTTAGTCTTGAAATCTAACATCATATTACTTGTGCTAAATCTTCAATACTCAGTGTCTATTGAAGGAAATACAAAAATAATTTGTTTAAAACTAAAATTAAATCACATATATTATATAGGCTATCTAAATGAAAGTGAGATGGAAATTCATATGGAATTAGATTTCAACTACGTCTTCGATAAGTAATGTGAGTATGAAAGTTATAACATGGATCCTGCCAACTTTTCAAGTGAAAAGAAGAATATTTGCACTGCACCTAATTGTGGGTGCAACAAGGATATCATAAAAGGCACTAAGAGTAGGGAATAAAAAGCACTCATGTATATCATCTATGCAATTTGGCAAAGTTTTCAATGAAATGTTTTCTCTTCAAAATGGAGGAACTTGATAAATGAAGAAAGAAAGAAAAAAACAAAGTTCTTTCAACTAATAAAAGAATAATGGAAAATGAAATGATAGTTTGAAAAAGGATGACACATTGCTCACTCAGACTCTTCACTTCGTAAATGACCTATAAAGGAAAATAAAAATACACTCATCACACAAGATAATATTATTGAAAATGATGTAAGAAGAGAATTTGTGAACAAAAAGGAAGAAAACCATAAAAATGAGGATACTTAGTTGAGTTTGAAAATTTGGATGAGCCCTCACCATGGAGAGGTGTTAAGAGGGGAACTTATTCTCTTCTTTAATCATCTAATAAATAGACCAATTGATGTCTGAGTAGTGTTTATAATTGTGTGATCTCCGAAAGTACGATAATGAAGGCTCTCTTAATACCAAATTGATGAATCTACATGAGGACATGATGCACTATCAGGAGCTTTGATCTTCTAGAAAACCCTCTTCCACTTCTACGTATTTGAGTTCTTGAGCCTTAATGATCTTGTTGAGTGTAATTGCTAACATTTGTTGCAATGGAAAATCATTTTCAGTACACGTAATTTACTTTATCGAGTGCCCTTTTTGTAGCTATGCGATTCTTATGGTCACACTATGGTGGTTCTTTCAGACATTTACGTGAATAATAAGGCCCTTAATCAATTACCCTTTCCTTTTCCATGATTATTGCATTTCCTTGAGCTTCTAAAATTAGCCATGCTCAAATTTCATAAAAAACATTAAGATTGTAAGTTTTAGTCATTTGAAGTGAAATAATGCATATGGTTTCTTAAGAAAAATAGAAAGAACAACAATGGCATATACACAATACACAGAGATGATATATTAACTTTAATGTTCACGATGAAACATATGTGTATTATATAACATCCAAGACCCTAATCCCTTAATCAAGTTTAGATTACTATGGGCCTAAAAATTGTTCATCAAAAAGCACAAAGCATGCCAAAAAGCAAACCAAAAATAGTCCAAATATTTTGGTTAGGGGCTTTGCCCCCAAACCCTGACATAATCATGCAAAGAATATAACACATCCCCAACAAAGATCATCATTGTATATATGCAAGAATAGCATACCATGCAAATCAATAAAGGTTTCCACATGGGTAAATATGACACAACCACTTGACAAGGTGATGTCTCTTACTAGACACGATAATCTTCATTACCTCCTTATCACTCCTTTATTGTCTTCAAACTTCAAGACTCAGTCTATTTTTTGATGCTTCTCTTTTATGGGTTCTTTAATAATCCTTGAATTACACAATTTCCTTCTAGTGATTCACTATCTAGGTAGTCCTATTAGCAACTAGTCATAAGTCTTGATTCTGACTGTACTCAAAGAATCCTACTAAAGTTGTGTAATGATCTTATTCTTTTCTCATGGACTCAAAACTTTAATAAAAGTTTCTTTGTTGAGAATCATGTCTTTTCGAGAGATTATGCATCCTGCACAAAATTTTGAATTCCCCTAAGCTTGAAGAGCCAAATGTTTATTAAACTAAGTTTAATTACATGCCAAATCTAAGGTGGTTTTTGAGCATTTAATAGAACATAAATGATGAGATATTCTCTGACTTATGAACTTTAAATATTATCTAATATATAGAAATACTTAAGTAAATGGAGTCTTTACATTTCCCAAATCATATAGGGTGAAATTTGCTCGATTTAATGGACTAATTTTTTTACAGAACTTGTTAAAATGTCATTTGAGTCTAGATATTAACACTTAGCATATATTGTAGATGAATGTTAGGTCCCTATAATACTAGTGATTCCCCCATTACTATTGTCATTGTATCCCTTATTGTTATTATTGTGCCCTGTAGAATCCCACTATTGTTATTTTTGTGCCTTTATATTATTATTGTTAGGTCGACTTGGTTATATTGTGACCCCTTAGACTCCTATATATAGAAAGGAGGTTTTATCATTTGTATCATCCAAGAATTATTCATTTGTGTAATGTAAAGGAGGTTGCCCCCTCGAAGAGGCTGAATTCTAAGGCATTGATCTATCTTTTTGTGAGCTGGTTTCATAAGATTTGGTATCAAAGCTTTGGATTCTAGGGTTTCGTTGCTCCAAACAGGTCATCGTGGCATTTTCTCTATAACTTTTTTCTGCAATGTTTCAAAAGCGAAAAAAGAAGCCCATTTGAGACGAAATCTTTTTGAACCTCGGGTTTGAATTTCATATCTTATCTCACTATATTTTCGGAGATATGATCTGAAAGGTTTTTGCAAGCTCCATAATTTCATCTAAAACAGGTCATCGTGGAATGTTCGCTATAATGCTTTCTCTACGAAGTTTTAGAAGCTAAAAAAAAAACCATTTGAGAAGAAATCAGTCTGAACCTTAGCTCTGAATTTTAGATCCTGTCTCGTTATATTTGCGGAGATATAATCTGAGGAAGTTAGGGTTTTTGCAGACCCCCGAATTACATTCCAAACAGGTCACCTTGGGAAAATCATCATAACTTTCTCTCTGAGCATCAAATTGAATTTTCGTAAGAAGTTTCAGAAAGAGGACGGACTGTAGTTTTTTGGGTACCATTTTCAGAACCTAAGGTTGAAACAGTGACCCGCGGCACGTCGTACAAGTTCGCTCTATTGAACAAGTCTATACTCAGGTCATTGTGGGAGAATTGGCATAACTCTTCATTAGAGAATCCAATCTTGATCAAACTTGCAGAGTTAGAAATATTACTCAGAGGGTTACCGTAGGAAGAAATTTCAGACCTTGGAGATCCAAAATTACAGAAATACATCAGATTCAATATCAAGCTCCTACAAAGTGAAAAAAAGGTGTGTAGTTTTTTTAAAATTTTTGCATAAGCTTGGTTTGAAAAATTAGTTTGAAGGAATTCAAAGGGCATAGTGAAGCATTATTATCGGTAATTGATGCCCCGAAGAAAGAAAATGGAAACACCTAGTAAGCAACCTGAAATCTCTAGCATGACTCATGAAGAAGAGGAAGAAATGCAACATGATATATCAAAATTACGAGACCAAGTGCAACAAATGTCACTCGCACAAAAAGTAACAAAATCTAAGATGGATGGTTTAAAGAAAGACGTAGAAGCTAAGATGTATGGTGTGGAAGCTAAGATGGATGGCGTGGAAGCTAAGATGGATGATTTGAAGACAAGCATGGAAGATTTGAAGACAAATTTGAAGACATATTTGACAAAGTTTTTACAAGAAATGCTTACTAATGGCGAAAGGGTAGTAAAGGAAACTCATGATGAGAAAAAAATAAATGTTAATCATGATTTCATAGACACTAACATTGGATCGAAGAACCACCATGTTCCAAAGATCGATATGAGGAAGTTTGATGGCAAGGATCCCAGAACATGGATACTACAGATGGAGCAATTTTTCGATCTCCATAATGTGCAAAACACACAAAAGGTACGCATTGCAACTTTACATTTGGAACCAAATTAGTTTGTATGGTATCGATGGCTTTGCTCTTGTAAACAAATTGTCACTTGGGCTATTTTTACGGATGCAATGATAGCACATTATGAGGATACAAAAAGCAACACTTTTTTGAGCCTATTAATAAATCTCAAACAAAAGGGTTCAATGGTGGAGCACATTAAGGACTTCCAAAAATTGAATATAAGGGTAAAAGATATTCCAGAGGAGCATATGATTGATGTGTTCATAGGGACTTATCCAACATGAGGTTCACCTTTGGGAACCAGATTCATTGGAGAAGGCATTTAGGTTGGCAAGAAAAATGGAAAGCAAAATTATGGCAACAAGGAAGCCTACCACTCACAATCATAAAGATGGAAGTTTTGTTGCCCCTAGCCATCCACAACCTACAAGGTTGACACCACAACAATTGGAAGAAAAAAGAGCAAAAGGGCTTTGTTACAGTTGTGATAGCAAATACACTAAAGGTCATAAGTGTTCCGAGAAGAAATTATTTTACATAGATTGTGAAGAGGAGGAAGAAAAGGGACAAGAAACATCAAAGGAAGAGCATATGCACCAGGAACAAACCCTAGAAAAAGAAGAAATGAATCTGACCATATCATGTAATGCATTGGCTGGAATTACCACTCCTCAAACTATCAAAATAGAAGGGCATATCAAGAAGAAAAAGGTAATATTGTTGATTGATTCGGGAAGTACCATAATTTTATTCATTGTAAGATAGCCAAGGAATTGAATTGCTTCCTATATCCAGCACCAGAGTGTCAAGTGATGGTTGCAAGTGGAGGAACCATAAATTGCTCAGAAAAGTGCCATAATATCAGTGTATCCATGGGAGAATATGTATTGAATAGCCCAATGCTTTCCATTCCAATGGGTGGTGTTGATGTTGTACTAGGAGTCCAATGGCTACAATCCTTGGGTACAATAGCTTTTAATTTTCAAGAAATTTTCATGAAATTCTATACAGAAGGAAAGGAAGTTGAATTAAGGGGTATTGCAGGGAAACTGGGAAAGATAACTAGCTCTAACAGAATGACAAAGCTTCTAAAGAAAGAACAACGAGGCATAATTGCACAATTATGTTCACTAGAGGTTCCCACATCAAAACCATCCATTTTTCCAAATCTCTAAAAAGTCTTGGATAATCATTCCAAGGTATTTGAGACTCCCAAAGGCCTTCCACCTATTCGTGATCATGATCATGCTATCAATTTGATTCCAAGAAGCGTTCCTCCAAACATCAGGCCTTGAAGATATCCCTATGTCCAAAAGAGTGAAATTGAACGTATGGTTGTAGAAATGGTAGAGGCTGGTATAATTCAACCTAGTCAAAGTTCTTTCTCTGCTCCAGTAGTATTGCTTCACAAGAAGGATGGATCATGGTGCATGTGTCCAGATTATAGGGAGCTCAACAAGCTCACTATTAAAGATAAATTTTCCATTCCTATCGTTGATGAATTATTGGATGAATTGCATGGATCAATTTACTTCACCAAGTTGGATTTTCATTCAAGATATCATCAAATTAGAATGAAGACTGAAGACATTCCAAAAACAACATTTAGAACTCATGAGGCTCATTATGAATTTTTGGTCATGCCTTTTGGCCTTACTAATGCACCTTCTACATTTCAATGTTTGATGAATTCCATTTTCAAACCCTTCCTTAGAAAATTTGTGTTAGTATTTTTTGATGATATACTAATTTATAACAAGTCTTGGAAGGATCATGTCCAACATGTTGACATGGTGCTCAAACTATTGGAGGAGAAACAATTATATGCAAAAATCTCCAAATGTTTCTTTGGAGTACAAGAGGTGGAATATCTGGGTCATATTGTATCTCATGAAGGTGTTAAGGTAGACCCTAGCAAAATTAAAACCATTAAGGAATGGAAAATCCCCACATCCATAAAACATCTACGAGGATTTCTCGGGTTGATAGGGTATTATCGCAAGTTTGTTAAGAATTATGGGAGAATAGCAGCACCTCTAACAACATTATTGAAGAAAGATGCATTCTCATGGACTCCAGAAGCAACAAAGGCCTTTGAACATCTTAAAGAGGCAATGTGCCAAACACCAGTCTTAACTACATCGGACTTCACAAAAACCTTTATTGTGGAATGTCATGCCTCAGGAAATGGAATTCGTGTTGTTTTAATGCAAGAAGAAAGACCCATTTCTTTCGAAAGTCGTCCAATCAAAGGAAAGTATTTAAACAAAGCTATTTATGAGAAGGAAATGTTGGAAATACTACATGCACTTAAGAAATGACAACCTTACCTAATGGAAAGACACTTCAAGGTAAAAAAAGATCATGATAGTCTTAAATACTTTTTAGAACAAATATTATCTTCAAAAGAGCAGAAAAAATGGGTCACAAAGATGTTGAGCTATGACTTTGAAATCATCTACAAAAAAGGGAAGAAAAATGTTGTGGCAGATGCACTCTCAAGAAAGGATGAGGATGTGGAAGCATTTCTTTGCACCATTTCTATTATCTAACCAGATTGGATAAACGAAGCAAGGGATGAATGGAAGAATGGCAAGGAAGTGTGGGCACTCATTCAAAAGATACAAGAAGATCCCAGTACATCTGATACATTTAGCTGGAAAAATGATTTGTTATGGTACAAGGATCGGTTATACCTATGTAAGAATTCCCAACTCAAACAAAATATTCTTAGGGAATTGAACACCTCTCCCTTAGGAGGGCACTCAGGATTTCTAAAAACCTACCACAGGGTTAAGAAGGATTTTTTTTGGATGGCCTTAAATCAGATATTCAAAAGTTTGTGGTAGAATGTTTGGTCTGCCAAAAAAATAAAGTTGAAACAATTAAGACCCTAGGACTATTACGACCTTTATTGATTCCAAGCCAATGTTGGGAGGAGGTTTCAATGGATTTTATCACAGGTTTACCCAAGTCCGAAGGAAAGAGTGTTATCATGGTGGTAGTTGATAGACTTACCAAGTATGCACACTTTTGTGCATTATCTCATCCACTTAAAGAGAGTACAGTTTCTATTGCATTTATGGAAATAATTCAAAAGCTACATGGAAACCCAAAGATCATTGTAAGCGACAGAGATCCCATTTTCACTGGAAATTTTTGGACATAATTATTTTCTTGTGTTGGTACTCAGTTAGCTCATAGCTCATCTTATCATCCTCAATCTGATGGGAAAACTGAGATAGTAAACAAATGTTTGGAAGGATATCTTTGTTGCTTTGTATCTGATAAACAGACACAATGGGTCAAATGGTTGCCTCTGGCTAAATGGTGGTATAACACTTCCTTTCATATTGCAACAAAAATGACCCCAATTATGGCACTTTATAGATAATATTTCACCATCCATCACATCATATTTAAGAGAAAATTCTAAGGTTCAAGTAGTGGAAGATCACGTTGAGCATGAGCAACAAGTTCTCCAACTCTTAAAGAATAACCTCACCTCAGCGCAAAATAGAATGAAACAATAGGCATATCAACATCGCAGTGAAAGAAGTTTTGATGTAAGTGATTGGGTATTCCTACGGCTACAACCATATAAACAAATGTTCCTCAAGCAAGCTAAGAAGGATAATAAATTATCACCAAAGTATTATGGTCCGTACAAGGTGTTGCAAAAGATAGGTACTATGGCATACAAATTGGAGCTTCCTGTAGCTTCCCGAGTACACCTAGTTTTCCCTGTTTCATGCTTAACGAAGGTTATAGGTGACAAGATTCCAGTTCAAACAATATTGCCAGAACTTGATGAGGAAGGAAAAATCATATTGGAACCTAAAGCAGTCAAAGAAACAAGAACTCGACAACTACGAAATCGATCAATTTCAGAGTATCTCATCAAGTGGAAGAACTTACCTGTTCAAGATTCCACATGGGAGGATGAGAATTTTATACAGAAGCATCAGAACCACTCAAGCATTGAGGACAACACTTTTTTGAAGGAGAGGGGCATGTTATGTCCCTATAATACTAGTGATTCCCCCATTACTATTGTCATTGTATCCCTTATTGTTATTATTGTGCCCCATAGAATCCCACTATTGTTACTTTTGTGCCTTTATATTATTATTGTTAGGTCGGCTTGGTTATATTGTGACCCCTTAGACTCCTATTTATAGAAAGGAGGTTTTGTCATTTGTATTATCCAAGAATTGTTCATTTGTGTAATGTAAAGGAGGTTGCCCCCTCAAAGAGGCTGAATTCTAAGGCGTTGATCTATCTTTTCTATCTTTTTATGAGCTGGTTTCATAACAATGAAAAAACACCTTAGATAGTTTAAATGGCATAACACCACCAATAACACAAGTGACTTTCTAAGGGATCAATTGTAGTGCCCACTCTAGTCTCCTGACCCTAATACGACATTATCTTAGACACTCTATTCTTCGAGGACCTTAGATTGAGGATCTGGACCCATGACACTATTATTAGCGATTGAGATATTCATGGTTGTGATGTTATGAATGCTTTCCATTGATATTATGGTAGTATGAATGGTTATGCATCTTATCTATCAGTATTCTGATGATTTCAATATTAAATAGTTAAGTTGGTCTCTATTTGAAATTATGACGAGGGTAGTAAAGAATAAGTATGCGCTCTACTAAAGGCTTAATGAGGATAAATTTTATGGATAGGTATATTTCTACGATGTTACGATGTTGATAGCTTAATTAATATGTATGTTTCCATTGATGATTATTGATGATAGCCATAAGGGATGTGTCCCCTATGTTACCTACTTCCTTTAGTTCAGACTTACAATGGACAATGATGAGAATGACCAGGAATTGTTAATGATGCTATTATGATAATTGACTAACATTGAGAAACCGTGTTACTGATGATTATTGAGTATGGCAGGGAACCATCAGAGGCACTCGCATATGACATGTTGATGACACCTGGTTTGATGAAAATTTATATTACTTTATCTGTGAAAGTCTAAGTCGATCTTGGAATCTGCCATATATGTTTAACTATATTCTAATGATATATTAATGGTTGCAGGCACAGATTAGTTGCTTGACCGAATGACTCACATATGGGTGATGGGGTTGTACAAGTGGATGGAACTACATGGGAGGGGTGGGACAGAGTCCCTGATCTCACCCACTAGCACTCCCGCCGTGACTTGGGCTGGAAGGGTTGAAACACCTTCGCCTTGGAGATCACGATGCCATGAGGGCAGGTTCCAAAGTTGGTTAGCTCATGAGGACTTTACCAGGGGGCGCGCATCAAGGCGGATTCCCTGATCCCCGACACCATTAGTCTCACTATAGCAGGCAACATAAGTGATGACAGTGGTCTATGACGTTGCACTATACTTTCCCCTCGTAATCACTGGATGCTTGAAGGGCAAGTGGTGTGGCACCCTTGGAACTTCAGGGTAATTTCTTGAAGGGCACGACCAACTTGGCACCCTTGGCATCACAAATAAACTATTAGGTGTGGCACCCTTGAAACTTCTAGGGAAGTTCTTGAAGGGCACAACCAAGCTGGCACCCCTGACATCACAAATAAACTATTAGGTGTGGCACCCTTGGAACTTCTAGGGAAGTTCTTGAAGGGCACAACTAAACTAGCACCCTTGACATCACAAATAAGCTATTAGGTGTGGCACCCTTGGAACTTCTAGGGAAGTTCTTGAAGGGCACAACCAAACTTGGCATCCTTGGAATCATTAAAAATAAATAATAATAAATAAATATAAGCAAGGAATGAAAACTAGGTAAATTTACATCAAGGGTAAATGATGATTAGAAACCAATGCAATTAAATCAAAAATAAAACTTGGAATAAGGAGGATCATAGGAAGAATTAAAATAGAGTACCTTAAAAACTCTACCCTTCCCATTTTGGAAAATACTAGGAAGATTATGTGGTTTAATTAGGAAAAAGGTGAAAGACAAACATAATGGTAAGGATAAAGATTAATCCTAAACTAATTTAAACCTAATTAAGAAAAGGGGAAGGTGAATTAAAATGAGAATAATAAATTAAATTTAGAGAAATGTAGAGAAGCTCCATGTGTCAACAACCAGCATAAGAATATCCATCTAGGAGATAACCTGAGTTAAATTAGGGAGTAGATTGGGGATAAAATCTTGACTCATTAATTGACTTCAAGTAATGAACACAAATTAAGGAATAAAAGGGGGGAATAAAGAGACAACTAGGAGAAGAAATAGGAATCTTGTTGAGGTGAGGAAAATATTAGTTTTAAATAAAAATTTAAGTAAATAATTTTGGGAGACCCTTGATATGAGAATGACACATGGGTGGGTGAATAATCAAGCTATTGAATTATAAAAAAAAATAATTAATTATGCATGACATGACAAGTGTCACCTATGAGGACTCCTATAAAAGAAGGGGCAAGCCATGGAAGAAGGGACTTTTGGGAACCCTATGGTGGGATGGATGAGATGTTGTGAGAGCAGTGATTACGAAGCTATAGTGAGTTTGGTGAGATAGAGGAATTAGAGAGGGGACTCTTGAGCCAAGATGTGCTCTCCTCTACTAGCTAGTGCTTGTCTCCATTGTACAACCCCATTGCAGCTCGGGGGTCCGCGGGGAAGAAGAGTACCCAAGGAGTAGGCTGGGAGGATTACCGGTGGGTCTTCGCATTCGGTTCAAGTGCGTCATCATTCACTCGCGGAGGGGACCAGCTACAAGGGAATACCAGCAACAGCAGAGCAAGTGGAGTCTCCCCTTCTGGTGAATGGTACATATGTATTTCATTACTATTGATCTTAGTTAAAAGTATGAAAATGTTATGATGTGTTTCCTGAAATGTGTGGCAGGAAGGTGTGTGCTAAATAAATTTGAATTTCAATGCGTTTCTTTTCTGGTTGTACTTGCTGTTTAAAAAAAAAATAAAAAAAAATGTATATAGTCTGGAGAGCTATGGTCCTCACATCAATGCACTATGCAGACATCACTCTACCACAAGGAAATTTGTGAATGGACCATGCTCCAAGTAGTTCAATAATGTTAATGTCATCACTACCAATATTAATGACATCAATACCATGTGACAACCTCCAAGATTTCCATGTGTATTTTTAGTATTTATTATGGACCCAATCATTTGCATGTCCTATTGGTTTTCTTATGTATTGTTCCCTAAATTTCCTTAATATTATTATTATGAAATGGGAACCTGTGGTTTCTAGTGAACTTCATTACTTATGCAATCGTTGGTATTACCCTTTAAATCTACTTAGGATATTCACAAATCCTAGAGTATAATGAATTTAATTCTGAATGTTAGCACACTGACAATAGAACTTATGCATCCTAAAAATCATAAGGGCCTAAATTTCCCTAGCCCAAAAAAATTGAAATAGTATTAAAAGGACCTTTGCATTACCACTAAGCTCACGAGGAGAGTAATGGAACTTATAGGATATAAGAACCAAGGATTAAAATAAATAAATAAAAATCGGTAACACATCTGATTGTTTTTTTACAATGAAAACTACGTATATTTTTTTAATAAGCCAAATATAATTATATAATCATTATTGTAATCTCTCAGGTAGACATACCTGCACGAAGGGTTATGTCACAATGTTAAGCATAATATTTAATATTTACACTGGCCATAATAAAGATCTTGTTATGAAACATAATAACATAATTGTTATAGTTTTTTGCCTACAAATAGTATCAATGTTAGCCCATGGTTATCTCGACCCAATCATTTATTTTTTTAACCAACCCAGTAAGAAAAATTGTTAGACTAGTAAAAAAAATTTACCAACTAAATAAAAGAAAATTATTAGTCTCAGTAATTTGTTTTTAATCAGAGCGTAGGTCAGCCAATATGTACGTAGAAGAAAGCATAGAAAAATTTAAACATAATTTCAATTGTGTCGAAGCAAGTTTTGACCATGACATCATGGAAATATATAAAGAAATATGACAATTAAAGAAGGTTCCTAACCTTCATGATCCTTAGGGAGAGTCTTTCGAGGAGGTTGAGGTTGCCTTTGGTAATAAAAATGTTGAGAATGAGTTACGTGAGGAAGAGTTAGGGATGGCTTCTCAATTTTGGGAGAAAGTTCATTCCAACCCTAAATCCTAGTGAAAGTATAGGTTGCCACTACTCTATTAGTCCACCTCTTCAAATCTACCAACATTGTAATAAATTTGAAGAAACACATAGTAATTCTACAAAAGAGTGGAGTAGTATCAATGATCATATTAATCGATCATCTGGTAAACACACAATTGGTAAAAGGGTAAAAATCCCATCTATGTGGACCCACCACAATGCATTGGTTTTGTGACCCTTAAACACAATCAAATTAAGAATGTAGATCAATATCATACCAACATAAGCAATGAAGTAGAAAATGAGGAACAATCGGTGAGGAATGAAGACAAAGAACCTACCATGAACTCAACTTCTATTGCCAAAAAAAAACAACAATTGAAGTGTGTCAATGAGAATATCATCCAAGAAATAAAGGATGAGGCCAAGGCACATGTTAGTATTTCAACTCAAGAGAGGGCTCCATCGTGAATTCTACCCACGAATGATATTTCCGACATTATAAGGAATGTGACTATGGCGAAAAGGGCAAAGCATCCTGATGTAGGTGCATAGATGGAGCACATAGTTCAAGGAATACTCAACCGAAGCTTTCCAACATAATGGGATGGTCACATGATGATGCAAGGATAAATTTTAAATGTTGTGTAGATATTTACATTAGCAAATAATTTTTGTTATTTAGAGGAATTATTTCCTAATGTAAATGTAATTTTAGTTTCCCTATGTTGTGAGAAGGGGAAACAAACCATCACCTGTAACTCTTGGTTATCCCATGTAACTTCCTTTTTAGAGAGTAAGAGTGTCTGAGAAGAGTAGGGTGCAACAGAGGCAGAGTGAAGAAGAGAAGCTCCAACGCTAGGAGAAGAGGTAGAGGATGAGAGGCCTAGGCTACACAACCCTACATTATAGATATGGCCAGTTTAATGTATGTTGAATTTGATTAATGAGCAAATGTGTTTAAATGCCTCTATACCTGTTTTATTTCTTTTTTTCTGTGTAAAGCTAATTCGATGTTTTGAGGATTACACTTTCTGAATAAATTTATAGTAAGAATATGGATGTGTTAAGAAATGTCATGGATGTATGCCTTTATGTCAAATATGGAGGTGTTGAGAAATGTCATGGTTGTATGTTGTTATATCAAATCGATATTCTTTGGTTTAAATGTATTTTGGGGCTGAATATATTTACCTGTGTGTATGAATCAAAGGTCGTGTGAGGAAGCATTGTTGCCATCATTGTATTCTTATGTGATGTGTTCCATTTTGGTTTGATTTCCGTGTATTGCTTGTCTTTGAAAGTGTGTTCTTACTCCATTGAGTTATATTGAGAATATGTGCGTTGAAGCCTCCATCGCGGTGTGGTGTCCTTTTGTGTATTGATTCCTGTTGGGTCAGCTTAAAGCTTGAGAAGGGAAGTGTCTATGCATCCTTGAGATGAGTGAGCGTGTGGGTTTTGTGATGTGAAACCCACAATAAAAACAAAGCACACAAGTTCGGATTCAGTCACACTTCTGACTGGAATATGATATGCTTTAGTTGGTTCCCTAAGGTTAGAAAAAATGTGTTTAAGAGTGAGAAATCAATTTTGTAGCCTATGGTTTATGATGCGCACAATTGAGTCGATGTACAGTAGAAATATACACATGGTGGCCCAACCATTGTGTGGTTGTTAATGACCCTTCGGTATTTTGTTTCCAAACCCGAGGGGAATGTTCTCTGTGGTTTTGGAGTGTGAATGCATAGAATTTACAACGAATAGGGTGTTGTTATAGAGAAATAGAGTACCTTGTTGTGTGAACGTTTTCAGACACCTTTTGTGGTTGATTTTGTTTGGAAAATATTTTAGCTTTGCAGTCTTGGTGAAGAAGGTCATAATAATTCGATGGTTGAGTTAAGGAACAAGATAAGGTCGGGAAGATGTTATTGGGAAGTCGACTGGAACAAGGGCGAGGCATTTCCGCTTCCCCAAAATCTGAAAAGATAACTTTTGGGGCACTACAAAAATATTTCACAGTGCCTACAATATTTTGATAGCACTTTGAAATCATTTTGTAATGCCTACAACCAACATTTTCTAAGACTACTAGTTTGGGTTTTTGAAGCCAGGTTGGCCTACCAATTTCATATTTTGTTGGTTGGAATCCCTTGTGAGTTGGATGAGGTGAGAAAAGGATTGGAAGGCATGAGAGATATCTCTCATAGCATTTGTGAAGGAAATATCCATTCTCTATTGAGATTGCATATTTATAATTGAATCTCTGAATTTACATAATGTGTTTAGAAAAAGAGTTGTGGGTGTTTGTGTGGATTATCTTGGGTTATGGGCAGCTGGGGTAACCCATCCTATCCCCATCAAGTGGTATCAGATCTCATGTATGTATTTGGAGAATGTCAGAGTCACGAAAATATTTCAACTTTACAGCTCTTGGAGAAAGATATAGGAAGTTGTTGGAGGATGCAGAGTTTAAAGTAGGTTGAGTTAGAATAGTAGAGATTGGATAGGGGATATGCTTGCATGTTTGAAGACAACTTGACAGTGAAAAAAGGTTGAAGAGAAAAAGAACCTTACAACAGTAAGTGAGGTGATTGCAGGGGAATGAAGATATGCCCTTGAGAAAGAACAAATGTCTTGGTTGGAGAGGAATTAGTTCAACGAGTAGATCCAGGAAAGATAGTGGAATATGATATCTTGTTATAAATATTATAAACATTGAATGTGATGTTCATACTAACTTGGCCATTAAAATAATTATTTTTGTAGGGATGAATTGGTATCAGTTGTCATAGAAAGTAATCCATTTCAAAGGATATGGAGCAGAAAAAGCTTTTAGATGAAATATGGTGACAGAACCCAATAACAAAACTAGGAAGAGTGAGTGGTTGAAGATGCAACAATGCTCAAGAAGAGGTTCTACTGCAGAGAACCTAGAGAATAGAAGGTACCACAAATATGACTTGGTATGGGTGACAAGTAGTAGACTTGTTACAAAGAAAAGTAGGGTTTGTTGCAGCTCACTAGTAGACAAGGAGAACTCAACAGAGGAAGAGATGAAGATGTATGTTATTAGTCGTAGTAGGGGTTTAGAGGAAAGTCACAAGCAAAAGAAGAAAAGTGCCAATCAATTGGACTCAATGGAATGAGTGATGAAGGATTAAGATGGAGGTGGTTGAGTTAGGAGCAAAACTAAATCATGCGAAAAAATTGCCACAATAAAGTCAAGATGACCAAAGTTATGGTTGGATAAAGAGAAGGAAGAATAGTGTTGATTTAAAGAACAAGAAGGTTTGCAACAACAAAGGGATGACAACAATAAGAATAATTTTGCAGTAGCATTTTGTGTTCAAGGAATATTGAGCAAGGAGGTAATGGCCTTTTGTTTCCAGTTAATTGTGGATTGACTGTTGATTACAAGTAGCATGATGAATGTTTGCAGTTGAGGATGATGGCAAGGAACCTTGTGCTACAAAGTGAGGAAGAAGGTGAATAATTGCATGTAGAAGCCAGAAGAGTAGAGAGTATTCAGATGAAGATTCTAGAGGAAGGAGTCAGCAAAAATACCAGGAGAAGACTAGGCATAGTATTAAAAGGACCTATGCATTACCACCAAGTTCACGAGGAGAGTAATGGAACTTATAGGATACAAGAACCAAGAGAAAACAAAAACAAAAAATGGTAACACATTTGATTGTTTTTCTACGAAGAAAACTACGTATATTTTTTTAATAAGCCAAATATAATTATATAATCATTATTGTAATCTCTCAAGTAGACATACCCGCACAAAGGGTTACATCACAATGTTAAGCATATTATTTAATATTGACATTGGCCATAATAAAGATCTTTTCATGAAAAATAATAATATAATTGTTATAGTTTTTTGCCTTCAACTAGTATCATAACCACTATTGGCCCATGGTTATCTCGACCCAATCACTTATTTTTTTACCAACCCAGTAAGAAAAATTGATAGACCATTAATTTTTTTTTACCAACTAAATAAAAGAAAATTATTGGTCTCAATAATTTTTTGTTAATCAGAGCGTAGGTCTGCCAATATGTGCTTAGAAGCAAGCATAGAAAGATTTAAACACAAATTCAATTGTGTCGAAGCAAGTTTTGACCATGACATCATGGAAATATATAAAGAAATATGAAAATTAAAGAAGGTTCCTAACCTTCATGATTCTCAAGGAGAGTCTTTTGAGGAGGTTGAAGTTGCCTTTGGTAATAAAGATGTTGAGAATGAGTTACATGAGGAAGAGTTAGGGATGGCTTCTCAGTTTTGGGAGAAAGTTCATTCCAACCCTAAATCCTAGTGAAAGTATAGGTTGCCACTACTTTATTAGTCCACCTCTTCAAATATACCAACATTGTAATAAATTTGAAAAAACACATAGTAATTCTACAAAAGAGTGGAGTAGTATCAATGATCATATTAATGGATCATTTAGTAAACACACAATTGGTAAAAGGGTAAAAATCCAATCTATGTGGATCCACCACAACGCATTGGTTTTGTGACCTTTAAACACAATTGAATTAAGAATGTAGATCAATATTAGACCAACATGAGAAATGAAGTGGCAAATGAGGAACAATCGTTGAGGAATGAAGACAAAGAACCTACCATGAACTCAACTTCTATTGCCATAAAAAAGCAACAATTGAAGTGTGTCAATGAGAAGATATTCTAAGAAATAAAGGATGAGGCCAAGGCACATGTTAGGATTTCAACTCAAGAGAGGGATCCATCGTGAATTCTACCCACGAATGATATTTCTGACATTACAAAGAATGTAAATATGGAGAAAATGGAATAAGCATCCTGATGCAGGGCGCATAGATGGAGCACATAGTTCAAGGAATACTGGACTGAAGCTTTCCAACATGATGGGATGGTCACATGATGATGCTAGGAGAAATTTTAAATGTTTTGTAGATATTTACATTAGGAAACAAGTTTTATTATTTAGAGGAATTAATTCCTAATGTAAATGTAATGTTAGTTTCCCTATTTTGTGAGAAGGGGAAACAAACCATCACTTGTGACTCTTGGTTATCCCATGTAGCTTCCTTTTTAGAGAGGAAGAGTGTTTGAGAAGAGTAGGGTGCAACAGAGGCGAAGTGAAGAAGAGAGGCTCCAGCGCTAGGAGAAGAGGTAGAGGATGAGATGCCTAGGCTGCACAACCCCACACTATAGAAATGGCTAGTTTAATGTATGTTGAATTTGATTAATGAGAAAATGTGTTTAAATGCCTCTATACATGTTTTATTTCTTTGTATGTGTAACGCTAATTCGATGTTTTGAGGACTACATTTGTTGAATCAATTTATAGTAATAATATGGATGTGTTAAGAAATGTTATGGATTGATCCGGATTTAAACAGGAACGCAACAAATTACAGAGATAACCATATACACAAAGATGCAGCGGAAATAATACGTCATTTCATTAATGGAAAATACTGAAACATGCTTACAAACAGAAATGGCAATAAACTAGCTAGGGCGATGGTAGCTTATCTCTGAGAAGAGATGTGATGGCTACATGCCTCTGAACTGTTCTGAACTGTATTACAATGAGGCTCGAAGGCCTATTTATTGTTGAGAAACAATGGAAAACCCTTCACATACCGAAACCTAACCCTAGAAGATGAAACGCCAAATTGTGGGCCCCGTTTGGGTAAATTGGTACATCAATTTCCCGGGGTCGTAACTTTGGCATATGATCTCCGTTTGACGCGTACGATAGCTCGTTAGAAAGATCTATCCGAGTACTACCACTTTGGGGGGCAACTTAGGGCTCGATTGCCCCAGAATTCCAAAAAAACGTCGTTTAGGGCCTCAAAATGGCTCCAGAAGTTCAGGACCCGAAAAACTGCTAAAAATAGTAAACTGTGCTACAATTAAGGAAACTGAAAATGCTGAGAAAGACAATGGTGGGGGTCCAGGTGGACCTGGCAGGTGGCCACCAATATCCACCTGGATCATGGATGTACGCCTTTATGTCAAATATGGAGTTGTTGAGAAATGTCATGGTTGTATGTTGTTATATCAAATCGATATTCTTTGGTTTAAATGTATTTTGGGGCTGAATATATTTACCTATGCGTATGGGTCAAAGGTTGTGTGAGGAAGCATTGTTGCCATCGTTGTCTGCGTATGTACTGTGTTCCATTCTGGTTTGATTTCTGCATATTGCTTGTCTTTGAAAGTGTGTTCTTACTCCATTGAGTTGTATTGAGAATATGTGTGTTGAAGCCTCCATCGCAATGTGGTGTCATTTTGTGTATTGATTCCTATTATGTCAGCTTAAATCTTGATAAGGGAAGCGTCTATGTGTTTTGGAGAGCACGTGAGTAGTGTCTATGCATCCTCGAGATGAGTAAGCGTGTGGGTTTTGTGATGTGAAACCCGCCAGAAAAACAAAGCACACCTGTTCGGATTCAGTTAGACCTTCTGACTAGAATATGATATGCTTTAGTTGGTTCCCTAAGGTTATAAACAGTGCGGTTAAGAGTGAGAAAGAAATTTGTAGCCTATTGTTTATGATGTGCACAATTGAGTCGATTTACAGTAGAAGTTTGCACATGGTTGCCTAACCATTGTGTGGTTGTTAATGACCCTTCGGTATTTTGTTTCCAAACCCGAGAGGAATGTTCCCCATGGTTTTTGAGTGTGAAGGCGTAGAATTTACAACAAATAGAGTGTTGTTATAGAGAAATAGGGTACCTTGTTGTGTGAACGTTTTCAAACCCCTTTTGAGGTTGATTTTGTTTGGCAAATATTTTAGGTTTGCAGTCTCGATGAAGAAGAGCATAATAATTCGATGGTTGAGTTAAGGAACAAGATAAAGTCAGGAAGATGTGATTAGGATGTCGACTGGAACAAGGGCGAGGCATTTCAACTTCCCCAGAATCTGAAAAGATAGCTTTTAGGGTGCTACAAAAATATTTCACAGTACCTACAAGATTTTGACAGCACTTCGAAATCATTTTGTAATGCCTACAACCAACATTTTCTAGGACTACTAGTTTGGGTTTTTAAAGCCTGGATGGCCTACCCATTTCATATTTTTTTGGTTGGAATCCCTTGTGAGTTGGATGAGGCGAGAAAAGGATTGGAAGGCATGAGAGATATATGTCATATCATATGTGAAGGAAATATCCATTCTCTATTGAGATTGCATATTTAGAATTGAATTTCTGAATTTACATAATGTGTTTAGAAAAAGAGTTGTGGGTGTTTGTGTGGAGTATCTTGGGTTATGGGCAGCTGGGGTAACCCATCCTATCCCCATCAAGTGGTATCAGATCTCAGGTACGTATTTGGAGAATGTCAAAGTCACGAAAAGATTTCAAATTTACAACTCTTGGAGAAATATATAGGAAGTTGTTGGAGGAGGCAGAGTTTAAAGTAGGTTGAGTTAGAATAGTAGAGATTGGATAGGGGATATGCTTGCATGTTTGAAGACAACTTGATAGTGAAAAAAGGTTGAAGAGAAAAAGAACCTTACAACAGTAAGTGAGGTGATTGTAGGGGAATGAAGATATGCCCTTGAGAAAGAAAAAATGTCTTGGTTGGAGAGGAATTAGTTCAACGAGTAGATCCAGGAAAGATAGTGGAAGATGATATCTTGTTATAAATCTTATAAACATTGAATGCAATGTTCATACTAACTTGGCCATTAAAATAATCGTGTTTGTAGGGATGGATTGGTAGCAATTGTCATAGAAAGTAATCCATGTCAAAGGAGATGGAGCAGGAAAGGCTCTTAAATGAAATATGGTGATAGAACCCAACAACAAAATTAGGAAGAGTGAGTGGTTGAAGATGTAACAAAGCTCAAGAAGAGGTTCTACTACAGAGAACCTAGAGAATAGAAGGTACCATGAACTGCAACAAACCATACTTTTCTCTATAACAAGTAGGGTTTGTTGCAGCTCACTAGTAGACAAGGAGAACTTAGCAGAGGAAGAGATGAAGATAATTGTTATTAGGCGTAGTAGGGGTTCAAAGGAAAGTCACAAGCAAAAGAAGAAAAGTGCCAATCAATTGGACTTAATGGAATGAGTGATGAAGGATTAAGAAGGAGGTGGCTGAGTTAGGAGCAAAACTCAATCATGTGAAACAATTGCTACAAGAAAGTCAAGATGACCAAATTTATGGTTGGATAAAGAGCAAGAAGAATGGTGTTGATAAGAAGGTTTGCAACAACAAAGGGATGACAACAATAAGAATAATTTTGTAGTAGCATTTTGTGTTCAAGGAATATTGAACAAGGAGGTAATGGTCTTTTGTTTTCAGTTAATTGTGGATTGCTTTTTTATTACAAGTAGTTGTGATGAATGTTTGTAGTTGAGGATGATGGCAAGGAACCTTGTATTAGAAAGTGAGGAAGAACGATAAAATCCCTAGAGGAAGAAGGTGAATAATTGCATGTAGAAGCCAGAAGAGTAGAGAGTATTTAGATGAAGATTCCAGAGGAAGGAGTCAGTAGAAATACCAAGAGAAGACTAGACATGGAAGTTCTTAGTATGGTATTTACAAATAGGTTGATGGAGTCCGTTTGTTGTAGTGACATGTGTGCAAATCACAGTGAGAAGGGAAAATAAATGGAAGAAAGGTATTTGTGACTACTAAGAGTCATGGTAAAGGTTTAGAGAGAAGCTATAGAAAATCAAGTCAGGACAAACCTGATAGAGAAGTAGCTAAAATCAAATTACAGCTAGAGATGATGAGAAGATTGCCACAAAAAGATAAGGAAGACCAGGGTTACAGAAGAGAGTAAAATGTTGGTTTCTAATGAAGCGGAGACAAATATTAAATGATCAGTTGGAGGAAAATCTCAAAGGTGTTGAGTTGAAACCATGGAAGAACAACCTAAGGGTGATGAACACATGTGATGAAGCAAATGAAGATTTGATGAGTACCTGAAGACAACAAATTTCAGCCAAGGGTTGAGTTAGATGATGAAGTTGACAAAATGAAAGAAAGAAGGTATAGTTGGTTGGATAAAGAGACAACATATGATGTATTGGCAAGTTTAGACAATTCGGCAACAAGTAAAAGTTCAGAGTTCGTAGCGGAAGCAGTAGAAGAAGGTACAATTTGATTAAGGATCTGGTATGAGATTTGTTTCACTGTGCATGTGACAGTAGAGGGAAGTGAGGAGATTTGCAATATCCTAATGAAAAAAGTGCTCGTAGGGTTCCAGAGAAGAGAACCAAGAAGATGCCAAAAGCCCAAACTCCGGAGAAATTTTGGTGAGGTATCATGTAGCAAGGTGGAGACTTGTTGCTGCAAAGGCATTTTGCAGCTCACGAGTTGAGGTTGTCACGAGAATACTAGATGCATATGACCCAAAGGTCATATATTTTCGTACCTTAGCAAACTGATGCAAGTTCATAGATGGAGCTCAAAGGTCAAGGAAGATTGGATCAGAGATTTCCAACATGAGGGATGGTCACATGACGATGCTAGGAGAAATTTTAAATGTTTTGTAGATATTTACAATAGGAAATAAGTTTTGTTATTTAGAGGAATTATTTCCTAATGTAAATGTAATTTTAGTTTCCCTATTTTGTGAGAAGGGAAAATGAACCATCACCTGGGACTCTTGGTTATCCCATGTAGCTTCCTTTTTAGAGAGGAAGAGTGTTTTAGAAGAGTACAGTGCAACAAAGGAAGATTGAAGAAGAGAAGCTCTAGCGCTAGGAGAAGAGGTAGAGGATGAGAGGCCTAGGATGCACAAGCCCACATTGTAGATATGGTCAGTTTAATGTATGTTGAATTTGATTAATAAGAAAATGTGTTTAAATGCCTCTATACCTATTTTATTTCTTTGTCTGTGTAACATTAATTCAATGTGTTGAGGACTACACTTGTTGAATCAATTTATAGTAAGAATCTGGAAGTGTTAAGAAATGTCATGGTTGTGTGCATTTATGTCGAATCTGGAGGTGCTGATAAATGTCATGGTCATATGTCATTATATTAAATCGATATGCTTTAGTTTAAATGTATTTTGGGGTTGAATATATTTACCTCTGTGTATGCGTCAAAGGGTGTGTGACAAAGCATTGTTTCCATCATTGTCTGCTTATTGAATGTGTTCCATTTTGGCTTGATTTCTGGGTATTTGTTGTCTTTGAAAGTGTGTTCTTACTTCATTGAGTTGTATTGAGAATCAACGCGTTGAAGTCTACATTGTGGTGTGGTGTCCATTTGTGTATTGATTCTTGTTGTGTCATCTGAAAGCTTGAGAAGGGAAGTGTCAATGTGTTCTGGAGAGTGCCTAGGTAGTGTCTATGCGTCCTCAAGATGAGTGAGCGTGTGGGTTTTGTGATGTGAAACCCACCAGAAAAACATAGCACACATGTTTGAATTCAGTCACGCCTTTTGAATGGAATACAATATGCTTTGGTTGTCTCCCTAATGTTAGAAACAATGCGGTTGAGAGTGAGCAAACAATCATGTAGCCTATGGTTTATGTTGTGCATTGTTGAGTCGATTTACAGTAGAAATTTACACATGGTGGCCAAATTGTTGTGTGGTTGTTACTGACCTTTTGTTATTTTGTTTCCAAACCCATGGGGGAATGTTCTCTGTGGTTTTGGTGTGTGAATGTGTGTATTTACAGCAAATAGAGAATTGTTATAGAGAACCAAAGTACCTTGTTTTGTGAATGCTATCAAAACCCTTTTGTGGTTTATTTTGATTGGCAAATTTTTTAGCTTTGCAGTCCCAATGAAGAAGGGCATAATAATTTGATGGTTGAGTTAAAAAAAAAAATTATAATGCCATGAAGATGTGATTGGGAAGTAGATTGGAACAAGGGAGAGGCATTTCAGCTTCCTCAAAATCCGAAATACATTTTTTAGGGTGCTACAAAAAAATTTAGCAACACTTACAGGATTTTGATGGTGCTACAAAATCATTTCACAGCGCCTAAAACTAGCATTTTCCAACACTGCTTGTTTGGGTTTTTGAAACTTGGTTGGCCCGCCCATTGCATCTTTTATTGGATGGAACCCCTTGTGAGTTGGATGAGGTGAGAAAAGGATTGGAAAGCATGAGAGAGATCTCTCATAGCATTTGTGAAGGAAATCTCCATCCTCTATTGTGATTGCATATTTATAATTAAATTTCTGAATTTCCATAATGTGTTTAGAAACATAGTTGTGGGTGTTTGTGTGGAGTATATTGGGTTATGGGCAGTTGGGGTAAACCGACCTATCCCCATCAAGTGGTATTAGAGCTCAGTTATGTTTTTGGAGAATGTCAAAGCCAAGAAAATATTTCAACTTTACAACTCTTGGAGAAAGATACAGGAAGCTCTTGGAAGAAGTAGAGTTTACAACAAGTTGAGTCAAACTAGCAAAGATTGGATATTGGAGATGCTTGCATGTTTGAAGACAACTTGAAAGTGAAAAGAGGCTAAAGAGAAAAAAAACCTTACAGTAGTAAGTGAGGTTATTGCAAGGGAATGAAGAGTTGATATGCCTTTGAGAAAGAACAAGTGTCTTGGTTGGAGAGGAATTGGTTCATCGAGAAGATCCAGGAAAGAATGTGGAAGATGAGATCTTGTTATAGATCTTATAAACATTGAATGTGATGTTCATGCTAACTTGGTCATTAAAAGAATTGTGTTTGCGGGGATGAATTGGTTGCAGTTTTCATAGCAAGGTATGTCAAAAGAGATGGAGCAAGAAAGGCTCTTAGATGAAAAATGGTGACGAAACTCAACAGTAAAACTAATAAGAGTGAGTGATTCAAGATGCAACAGTGCTCAAGAAGAGGTTCTACTGCAAAGAACCAAGAAAAGAGAATATACCAATGTTTAGAAATCTATAGGGCAGTAGTTAGGATGATTTCTCTATCTATGATAACTGCTTGTGATATATTTTTACTTTTTCTTACTTATTAGTTTCTTCTCTTATTATTATGTTTGTTCTTAACATAAAACAACTACTAAAACAAGAAGAACAATAATACACAAGAACATGAGATATAGGCTACAAGTGAGGTCCAAAACCTCTCCACTTGAGAGGAAAACCCATAAATCTCTACTCTTGTTATAGATTCTTCAATTGATGAATTACAAGACATCTAGACCAAGATCTATACCCTTTCAAGACCAAGTTCGACCTCTCCAGATGATGTGCTTCCTTTTTCCAATAACAGTTATTGCATCCACACGTGTGAGCGAAATTTGTCCTTCCAAGGCCTCCCAGCAACTTCACTTGCCTTGCTTCCTTTTCTATGGCTAGTACGTGACCTATTACGATATTCTTCTAGCAACTTTGATCCTCTTCCAGTAGATAGAGAATTTTGACCAGGAAGTAACAAACCCTAGCCTTCCTTCTTCGCACATGTGAGAGAGAATTAGCCAAAAAAACTTTTTTTCTTCATCCTCCTTCTTCGCTAGCCTTATGTTTCTCCTTTCCTTGTATGAGTGAGAAGTGAATTGTGTCCCAAGGAGGTCGATTTCCTTCCTTTATATAGACTTGTTAAGGTGGACGTGGGTCCTCAAAATAGGACGACTTCTTATCTGCCAGGCTGACTTGGTCTTGAAGGGTATTTTGACACTTTTAAATAAAAAATAATTCTTTTTACAAATTATAATGTGTGCAAAGGGGTCTTCAACTTATGAAAATGACTCTTTTGACTTCTTGAACTAGGACAAACCCTAGAAGCACTAAGTGGGTGATTGACCTCTAAAATAAAAGACCTTGAGCATGAAACCCATGCTAAAAAATAACAATAATAATTTTTCTTTCATTTTACAAAATACAAGAATCAAAAGTACATTTCATATTTATGAAGACCAAACCTATTTACACAGTTTTCAATACTCCCTCTTAACTAGGGAGGTATTCATAAACAATACATGGACATTCTCAATCTAAAGAGATCTCATAAGAAGAGTCATATTGGTAACCCATTTGTTTAGAATCATCACAACCATCATTATCGCATAACAAGGCCTTGAATAACAATTCTATCTCTCCACAAGTTCATAGCACAATGTTGGCGAGACCAATGATTTATAGACGCCATCATATTTGTCTGTTAAGGCACATACTCCACCTGGGTGTTCACAGAGTACGTCATTCCAAGACTATTCTTATCTTGGATAGTCAGTCCTCAAAGAATATCGGTCCTCAACTACTCTTATCTTAGATTCCCTACCTCATGCTTAAAGAGTATCGGATGCCAGATGCTTACCCAATCCTCCATTCTTTCTTCCCAATTGAAGACAAGAATGGTGTGATTATCTCTCCCTCTCAACTAGGGTGGGTATATGAACCAGACCAAGCTTGTCTCTCAAATACACAAGCTTCTTATTAGGAAAATATTTTGTCAATATATCAGCTACATGTTCATCAATGGAGATATCTTGTAGCTGCAATACACTATCTTGTACTAGCTTCTGAATGTACTAATACTTTTTGTTTATATGCTTTGTCTTTCCATGAAACATAGGGTCTTAATACAACCTTATAAAGTTGGTGTTATCACAGTGTATCACTGTAGGGTTCATTGGTCTTTCAAAAAACTCAGAAAACAACTTGCTCAACCAAATAACTTCTCTTCTTACTTCACAGGCTGCAATGTATTCAGCCTCATCACTACTCAAATTAATCAATTCTTGCTTTTGGCTCATCCATGAGACAATGGAGGATCCCAAACTGAAAAATCCTCCTATGGTGCTTCTTCCATCCTTCTCACTGTCTCCCTAGTTGGAATATGTATATCCAATCAAGTGGACATCATTCCTTCTATAATATTTTAGGCAATAGCAGATTGTTCCTTGCAAGATATCTCAGAATGTGCTTGGCTGCTATCCAGTGCTCATGCTTTGGCTCCACTTGGAATTGACTGAGAACATTCACTACAAAACATATGTCTGGTTGAGTATTCACCAAGTACATTAGTGAGCCAATCAATTGTCTATACCTAGTCGAATCCACTGGACTCGATTCAGAACTCAGTCTTTTCAAGTTTTGATCATGGAGATTGTCATAGGTTTGCAATCCATCATGTCAAACCCCTTCAGCATCTTGATCACATACTTTCCTTGACCTAGATAAATCTCATCATGTCCCTGCCAGACTTCCAGTCCCAAATAGTAGTGCATCAGCCCAAGGTCCTTCATATCAAATTATGTTGCTAGTTGCTTCTTGCATTCTTGGATTTGACCTTCTACACCTATCAAGAGAATATCATCCACATATAGAAGAATGATTACAGACTCATTCTTCACAACCTTGATATAGAGATTCAAATCAACAAAAATCTTTGTGAAGCCCAATCTTTGTAGGTATGCATCCATCCTTGCATACCATGCCCTTGGTGCTAATTAAGGCCATATAGTGCCTTCTTTAGTCCGCAAACATAAGCCTCTCTATATTTGAACTCAAATCACAAGGGTTTCTCTATATATACTTCTCCATCAATTGTGCCATTTAGGAATGCACTCTTGACATCCATTTGATGAATGTTCCATCCCATCGATGCTGCCAAAGAGACCAATGAGCGTATAGTTGTATACATTATTGTTGGAGCAAATGTCTCTTCATAATCGATGCCTTCTTGTTGAGAGAATCCCCTAGCCACAAATATTTCCTAATACTTAGAAATACTTCCATCTTCCGCATGTTTAATCTTGTAAAGCCATTTGGAAGTCACCACAGGTTTGTCGGCCTAGGTACGGTCTCCCAAACCCCATTCTTCATCATCGATTGATATTCTTCATTCATAGCATCACTATATTCTTGATTAACTTCTTCAAAGGTGGATGGCTCTACTTCTATCAACTTCCTCATATATGTTGCGTATCCTGAATATATTTTGGGCTTCTTACTTTCCCTGAATGTGCCTTTAGCTGCTCCATGTCCCTCTGCATCTAATAGAGTATATATCAACCAGTTCAATCTCTTTCTAGTCTCGGGGATGACCATAGGTTTTATGGGTTCACTGGGACCTTCATATCCATGATTTGATTATTCTTCCTCCTTAATACCTTCCTCTTCAAATACAGGAAGCTCTTCATCATCTGAGTCCATAGGGAGATCCTTTGATTTCTTGAATGCAATACTTTCATCAAAGATCACATCTTAAGTAACTTCTATTTAGTGTCCTTATTTTATGTAGAACCTATAGGCCTTAGAAGAACTATTGTAGCCAAAAAATGTTCCCTTTGTTCCAGAAGGGTCCAACTTTTTTATTTTGTCCTTTGGTATGTGAATATAGACAAGAAAAAAAAAATTCAGAGATGAACCATGCTTGGTTTCTTCCTAGTGAAAGCTTCTTTGGGAGTAATGTTATCTAGTGACTTGTGGGGACTTCAATTCTGTAGTTGTACAATTGTCTTAGTATCTTCACCCCATAGAAATTTCGGCAAATATTCATCATGTAACATGGCTTTTACATTTTCTTCAATGGATAGATTCTTTCATTTCGCAACTCCATATTGTTCAATATTATCTAGGATTATCAACTCTCTCTTAATCCCAGACTCCTTACAAAAGGCTACCATTTCCTTTGATGTGTATTATCCTCCATTATCATACCTGAAAATCTTGATTCTCCTTTTTGTAAGGTTTTCTTCTTCAACTTTGAATTCTTGAAACTTATTGAATACTTTATCCTTGGATTTCATTAAATAAACCCAAGTTTTCCTTGAATGGTCATTAATGAATGATACATAGTATCGATAACCTCCAAGAAACTTTGGAGTCATAGAACCACAGACATTGAAATGAATCAGATCCAGAATTTCTTTTCATCTTGAGGCATTGCTTCCAAATGGTCTCTTGGTGTTTTTACCCAATGCACATCCCTTTCATACTCCTTCATGATCTTATTTTAGTTTGGGGATGCCATGTACTATTGAATTTAGGGTTGGTAATATTTTGTAGTGAAGATGACCAAATCTTATATGCCAAAGTTCACAAGGGGTAACTTAAATGTGAACCAAATCTTGAGCGAGGGGAGTTAACAATATGTAAAGTCTTCCTTCACGGATCCCAATCAACCTTGCATCTTCTATGATTGAGTTTTTACCCCATACTACAACCTTTCCATCTATGAAATAAATTGTCTCCCTTATCTTCTAGACACGAAATGGAAAGAATATTCTTATGCAAACCTGGAACAAAAATGCTATTGTTGAGACGAATATTTCCTCCATTCTCCAGCTCTAGCGAGGTATATCAAATTCCTCTTACAGGGTAGCTCTTGTTGTCACCAAGCTCAACGGAGCAAGAGGACTTTCCTCTTAACAATATTTTTAGTTGCTTGTGTTTCCCAGTCATATGTCTTAATTCTCCACTATCGATTACCCAAATATTCTCATCTTGAAATGTGCTAGTGAGTGTTGAGAATAGTCCTTCGTCCTTTGTAGATGTCTTGGTCACTTCCTTCTTAAGAGAAAATAAGAGATCCCATACTTCTTTTATGCCCTTCTTGAGATGACTTGCTACCTTTGCACACTCCTTTAGGAAGGAACTTCTTTAATGAAGTAGAGATATTCATTGTGCCCTTAACCAACCTTAGCTTTGTTTTCATGTTGAGAAATATATAGGGCAATAGTTAGGATGATTTCTCTATCTATGATAACTGCTTGTGATATATTTTTACTTTTTCTTACTTATTAGCTTCTTCTCTTATTATTATGTTTGTTCTTATCATCAAACAACTACCAAAACAAGAAGAACAATAGTACACAAGAACACAGGATATAGGCTACAAGCCAGGGCCAAAACCTCTCCACTTGAGAGGAAAACCCATAAATCTCTTCTCTTCTTATAGATTATTGAATGGACGAATTCCAGGACCTCTATGCCAATACCAATACCATTCCAAGACCAATTCCAAACACTCTGGATGATGTGCTTCCTTTTTCCAAGTCCAACCCAATCAAATCTCTTCCAACAACACAAATTCGACCCCCAGCTTCAGAATTTCGGCCTCTACTGCAGGTCTAAAATTTTCAGCCTTGTGCAACTGCTACTGCATCCACACGTGTGAGTGAAATTTAGCCTTCCAAGGCCTCCCAACAACTTCGCTTTCCTTTCTTCCTTGTCTAGGGCTAGTAGGTGACCTATTAGGTCCTTCTTCCAACAACTTTGATCCTCTTCCAGCAGATAGAGAATTTCAACCTTGAAGAAACAAACCCTAGCCTTCCTTCTTCGCACATGTGAGAGAGAATTAGCCCAGAAACTTCTTTTGTTTGTCCTCCTTCTTCGCTAGCCTTCTTGTGCTTCTCCTTTTCTTATATGAGTGAGAAGTGAATTGTGTCCCAAGGAGGTCGAGTTCCTTCCTTTATATAGGCTTCTTAAGGTGGATGTGGCTCTTCAAAATAGGTCGACTTCTTGGCTTCCAAGCCGACTTGGTCTTGAAGGGTATTTTGACACTTTTAAATACAAAAATAATTATTTTTATAAATTACAATGTGCCTGAAGTGGTCTTCAACTTATGACAATGATTTTTTTGACTTCTTGACCTAGGACAAACCCTAGAAGCACTCAATGGGTGCTTTACCTCTAAAATAAAATACCTTGAGCATGAAACCCATGCTCAAAAATAAAAATAATAAATTTTCTTTCATTTTACAAAATACAAGAATCAAAAGTACATTTCATATTTATGAAGAACAAACCTAGTTATGCATTTTTCAACAACTAGGAGGATGACTTGGTATGGGTGACAAGTAGTAGACTTGTTATAGATAAGAGAAGGGCTTATTGCAACTCACTAGTAGACAAGGAGAACTCAACAAAGGGAGAGATGAAGATGATTGTTATAAGTCATAGTAGGGGTTCATAGGAAAGTCACAAGTAGAATAAGAAAAGTGCCAAGCAGTTGGACTCAAAGGAATAAGTGATGAAGAATTGAGAAGGAGGTGGTTGAGTTAGGAGCAGAACTCAATCTTGTGAAACAATTGCTACAAGAAAGTCAAGATGACCAGAGTTATGGTTAGATAATGAGCAGGAAGAATGGTGTTTTTTTAAAGAACATGAAGGTTTGCAACAACAAAGGGATGACAACAATAAGAAGAATTATGCAGCAACAATTGTGTGTTCAAGGAAGATTGAGCAAGGAGGTAATGGTCTTTTATTTTCAGTTAATAGTGGATTGATTGTTGATTACAAATAGAAGAGACGAATGTTTGCAGTTGAGGATGATGGCAAGGAAACTTGTCCTATAAAGTGCGGAAGAACAACAAAGTTCTTAGAGGAAGAAGGTGAATAATTGCATGCAGAAGTCAGAAGAGAAAAGAGTGTTCAGATGAACATTCCAGAGGAAGGAGTCAGCAAAAATACCAGGAGAAGACTAGGCATGGAAGAGCTTAGTATGGTATTTATAAACATGTTGATTTAGTCAACTTGTTATAGTGGGTTGTGTGCAACTCACAATGAGTAGGGAGAATCTCATGTGTTTTAGGCCATTTTGTTGCATCTGGTCAATAGGACTTCAAATGGGACCAATTCACATCCTTTCACATATTTTCATCATCCCTATACAAATCCCTAAGCATGACTTTGTTGAATCCCTGAGTTTCAACTCTTGATTGCCGAGTCTCCAAGATTTTAAGGTCCAGTGCAACCTGGCCCTTTAGGGACCAGCATTAACTATGAATTTGACCCTCTTTGCACTTGCGTTGATCACCAGCTGTTTGCTTAGTCTTGGGGGTGTGTTGTTTCTAGAAATTCAAGAAAAATAAAAAGAATCTTGAAGCATCCTCTTCTAGAAGCTTCCTGAGGTTGTTTCAACCATTTACCTTGGATAAGAGTCTTGAATCCTACCCCATCCTACCTTGAAGTTTTCACCTCTTATCCCTTGATCTCATCCTTCCATCTCAAGTGGATATCAAGCCTAGATTGGTAAATGGATACGAATTCACGAGCTACCCCACTCATCTATATATTTACAACTATCCATGGGCAAGGGGCTGGCTTTTAGAGTTTGATCCTACCCTAATGGTGTTGCTTTAAGAGACATTATTCCATGCATTAGGGTGACATAGAGGCATACTTTGTGGCAAGGAAAGGAAAAGTCAACTTGGGGAGCTCTTCTACACGATCAACTCCTATTTTTGGTTGTAACTCTCTCCATTTCTATTAATATAAAGAGTAGACTATTTTCCTATACAAGATGTTGTGATTTCATGTATTTCAATACCGTGTTGATCTATTGAATGAAGTGATTGGATTATGTTACATAGATTTCATAGATCTTTGGCTTGTCTTGTTTGATTGTGCAGGTTCTAATTATAGCGATTGAAGCTAGGATTGGAGCGTACAAGCTGAGGAAGGAGCGAAGCTTGCGACAGATTCCAGGTAGGCCTCATCCCATCATTCAATTACTTTAAGGAAGACATTATGCCCTTTGTTTTCTGGTGTTCTATGTCAGTCCAACAGGCCAAGGGAAGACACTTATGTCCATAGTTGTAGATTATGTATAACAAATTGTCGACTCCACCGGGGACAAATTCAATCCCTTGATGGTTTTTTCTTTCTCTTACTATCTATTTTGCCTCTTGTTTTGATCTTTATAGTTTCACTCAATCCTTATTAGACATAGGAATACCTATCATTGAGATTCCATTTCATTTTTTGTGTTGGAACTGTTGAAGAAAGTGTATCTAGGTTCAGTCTTCATAATGACATGATCTTTGTAAATGATGTAATAAAGAGAATAAATTATTTTTGTATATCTTGCTACATGGGTTTCATGAGCAAGAAGTTCCATTAGGTCAAAGACTTCTTCTTGATGTCTTTAGGATTTTATTTTCAAAGAGTCATGTCATATGTAAAGAAGCTCTTCATGAGCCTATGGAAATGTATACAAGTGTGTAGCAGCCCTCCAAGACCAAGATCAATCCTCCATTAGCAAACACAAGAAGTTTGAAAGAAAAACGAATCAAAGATCATCATTATCAGCTTCAAATATTGAATTAAATATGTTTAAATGACATGTCGGATCAAATGAAAGACATGTCAGTTCACAAGTTCACGTCGGCTTAAAATAAGAGCAAAAACAACTATAAATACCCGTCTAGGGTATCCGCAAATTCCATGCTAAGATCTCACAATTCTCCTCTGAGATTTCAATGGGTATAGGGTGCAGGAAGGCATGGAACAGGCCTCAGATCGGTTACAAGTCTAATACTTTGTATGGGTACAAGAAGAAGCAACCCCAGACATATCCCTGCACCTAGATTAGCATGATCTCGGACAAGATGTCATCGTAGGCAGACAAGGATTCGGATGAAAAGTAAGTTGCAGTCTTGATGACAGTGAAGTCCTCTCTGTAGTCTCAATGAAGTGAAATGATCTCAGTGTCACAAACTCTATGGACCTATCTATATATACTTGGCATACCCATGGAAGAAGAAATACAATCTCGACATATATATACTATCTCAATTACTGTCTCGGCATAACCATGTTGATGAAATCAGTTTAGGTAATAACAGTGATTCTCAACATACCTGAGAAAGGAGACATATAGTCTTAATGGACAACATAGTATTCGAGTCTGCCTCCTAGTGATCTCAATATGAATATGTATCTCAGATACAGTCACAAGGACAAGGATCATGAGTAATAGCATGCTTATTACAGTCTCAGCATAATGGAAGAAGCAGTGATCACCAAGTCAAGGAGGGTCAGTCTTGGCAAGGATAAGTGACAAGGATCATGATTTCACAGTGATCTCAACTTACAGTGAAGTGCAGTCATGATCTTCGTGATCTCCAAGAAGGTGCAGAGATTATCTCAGTGATAATCTCAAGGAGTAGTCATGGTGTAGCATTGATATTCTCAATGATATTGAAACAGTAATGAAGTTCTTGGTGATGCAGTAGTGTTGATCTCAGAGGTGCAGCAAAAATGATGATCCCAACAGTGACGAAGAAGAGGATTGATGTCTTGGTCTTGGAGAGGCAGAATGTGTCAAGGGTCACGGTCTTGGTATTCGTCAATTGGAATCTCTATAAGAAGAATTTTGTGTGGGTTTTCCTCTCCAAGAGGGAGAGGTTTTAGCCCTGGCAGAGAGCCTAATCTCTTGTGTTCTTGTCTCTTTGTTTTTGGTAGCAGTTTGATGAAGTAATCACTCACACTAATAATGGAAAGAAGATCATGCTAAGATAAATTGTAAAAACGCTTCACAAATTGTCATCATGTCAAGAAGAATCACCCTAATTTATGTTTTCCCTAGATTCTTCAACATGGTATCAGAGGGTGTTCAGCAGTCAAAGAAAGGGCAGAAAAGAGACATGCAAAGATCAAGTTTCAAGCAAAACATCTAAGCAAGTTGCAAAATATCAAGACCTACATTGTAGAATCAAACCCTAATCGTGATCAAACCCTAGATCAAAGGATCAGTCTTCAACAACAACATTCAATAACAAGGGTTGTTGTCTATGCAATCAAGGAGACAATATACTACAGCAAGACCTTTTTAAGGCCTCCAAGACTCTCATCAAATGAAGCTCAAAGGACCTCAAATCAAAAAATACATCAACTCAAAGAAGGTCCTAGAAGTAGTCTTGATCTGAACTACGATTAAAGGAAATAAAGCATGAACATCTTCAGAGGATCATTTCCTTACCCTAGAAGGAAATCAATCAAGGGAAGCAGTGAAGCATTCAAGGAGAAGCCCTCATACATCTTCTTCTACCAACATCAAAGCAATCAAGCTAAAGACTTCATCTTCATAATCAAGTAAGTATATTTTCATTCTATAATCAAGTTTGGTTCTATGAATTCATGATTGCAAGAAGATCTATAGGTTGGATGGGTCATCAAGGTTCTTGCATGGAATAAGAAGGATTTTCATAATCCTTATGGAGAAGAGAAGTCAGTAAACATATCAACGTCTCCTTTGAATTCATAAGAACTCTTAAGCAAGAAAGGAGACATAAAAGGGATACATGAAATGTTAAAAGATATACTCTCTAAAATGCAGTAAAGAAGGTATCAAAAAATGAAGAAATATCTTAATGAGATCGCAGCTAGGAGATCTGAGAAATATGATAAGAAGATAATGATCTAAGAAAGATGGCAAGTGTCCTTGGGACATGCAAGTTTCCTCATGCAACATCTTGTGGTATCTATGCAAGATAGAATAAGGATAATTTATGGACAAAAGTGTTGAAGGTTAAAAAGACTTAAAGATGTGCAGAAAGGAAATGGAAGTTTTCAAGACAAAATAGTATATCTAAGATTTAATGCTATGGAAAGAAACTCATATCACCGGAAGGAAGTTAAAGAAAAGGACCAAGGAAAGAGGGAGTAATAGATCTCCATCATGAATGAGATGGTGTCCCTCTCAAAAGGATCCTATTAGAAGTCCTTGTAGATATGACCATGGTAAGAAGATGCATCGTGGCATCATGGAAGCATTAAAACCAAGAGCTCATGATATCAACATGAGAATCATGAAGGACATATATCTTGGGAATCTCATTGGACATTAAAGGAAAGGACAAGAAGTCAAAAGGGAAAACATTTTCCAGATGGAGACATGCAAGATCCTCACGATTCCTTGATAGAAACCTCAACGGAGGATCCACTAATCTGGTAAAGAAGCAAATGTTTCATTAGGAAATCCAACTTTTGGAATTCATGAGATGATGGTCCGATGACATGAGAAATGAAGGAAATCAAGGGATTGAAGATATTTTCAATCAAAGAAGCTGCTGGAAGAAGCCTAGATAACCTACAGGTATGTATGCTTCTATTTGTAGTTAATATTGTAATGTCATGACATATGGTTGCAGGTAACATGGATCAAGCATGATCAAAAGGAAAAGGATCTCCTCCTCTGAAAGGATGCAGAAATGGATAAGTCACACTAGATGAAATCAACATAATATGTCCTCATATGAAGTATGAGGTAGTTGACTACAATTGAAGAACTCTGATTGAAAGCTACTAGGAATGGAAGGTGTGAGGATGGAAGAGATCGTGAAATATGCAACCATGATGAAGGCTATCAACATCCAAAGGATCAGGAAGATTTGACCAGGAAGTCTCCTGGAAAGATGTGAAGACTCTGATAGAAGTCTGAAAAGATGAAGACCCTTGACAACATATCATTGGGAGATGTGTCAACATGTATGCAAGGTGTTGATACCTACAAGAAGATGTCACTGGAAAAGGCCATCACCAAAAAGGTAATATGTGATTTGTTTTTGGTTTCTGACCTCTTGGAGAAAGTCTGGGTATGTGTGCAGGGCCAAGGTAAGGAGAGTTGTGAAGGATGTCACAACTATGTACCTTGTGAATCACCGTTGAAGAAAAGGTGAAGATAGATGGCCCTATGAAGGAAGCCCCAGATGTAAATCCGAGGAGGATACTTTCTGGGAAAGAATAAATGACATGACAAAGGAAAGTAATGGATGATTTAACCCTACATGTGAAGAAATTGATGACATCGAAGTCTTGAATCATTAGTCAACTAGAAGACCCTATAAAGCATTGATGATAGAGTCCCTGGGTAAGAGGGAGCTTTGTGAGGTTCCTATGAGTAAAGGAACTCAAGTAAGTTTCTGAGTGAAGAGAAACTTAGAACTCATCCCTAGTTGATAGGGAGAGTTAGACACGACATTCTTGTCTTCAGTTTGGAAGAAAGAATGGAGTATTGGGTAATCATCTTGCATCCGACACTCTTTAAGGATGTGGTAGGGCATCCAAGACAAGAGTGGGCAAGAGGACCAATATTCTTGAGGGTTGGGAACCCAAGATGAGAATAGTCCTAGTAGGGCATACTCGGAGAACACCCGGGTGGGTATGACCCTAAGAGAGACAATGATGATGCATGTCTATCAGTCATTGGTCTCGCCAACATTGTGTGCTCTGATCTAAGTGAGAGATAGAGTTGTTAGTCAAGGCCTTGATATATGAAACAATGTTGGTTGAAATGATGCTATAATAGATGGAATGCAAATTTCATTCTTCTTATGAGAAATTCTTCAGATTGAGAATGACCAAGTATCATTATGAATACCTCCCTAGTTAAGAGGGAGTGTTGAAGAAAGTGTAACTAGGTTTGGTCTTCATAATGACACGATCTTTGTAAATGACGTAATAAAGAGAATAAATTATTTTTGTATATCTTGCTACATGGGTTTATTGAGCAAGAAGTGACATTAGGTCAAAGACTTCCTGATTTCTGTAGGATTTTATTTTCAAAGAGTCATGTCATATGTAAATAAGCTCTTCATGAGCCTATGGAAATGTATACAAGTGTGTAGCAGCCCTCCAAGATCAAGATCAATCCTCCATTAGCAAACACAAGAAGTTTGCAAGCAAAACAAATAAGAAACCATCATTGTCGGCTTCAAATATTAAATTAAATATGTTTAAATGACATGTCGGCTCAAATGAAAGACATGTTGGTTCACAAGTTTACATCGGCTTGAAATAAGAGCACAAACAACTATAAATACCCGTCTAGGGTATCCGCAAATTCCATGCTAAGATCTTGCAATTCTCCTCTAAGATTTCAATGGGTATAGGGTGCAAGAAGGTGTGGAACAAGCCTCGGATGGGTTATAGGTCTAATACTTCATATGGGTGTAGACATAAGCAACCTCAGACATATCCTTGCACCTAGATTAGCATGACCTCGGACAAGATGTCACCGCAGGCAGACAAGGATTCAGATGGACAGTAAGCCACAACCTTGATGACAGTGAATTCCTCTCTGTAGTCTTGATGAAATGCAATGATCTCAGTGTCACAAACTCAGTGGACCTATCTATATATACTCGGCATACCTGTGGAAGAAGAAATACAGTCTTGACATATATATACTATCTCAATTACTGTCTTGGCATAACCATGTTGATGAAATGAGTTTCGATGGTAACAATAATTCTCGGCATACCTGAGAAAGGAGATATACAGCCTCAATGGACAACATAGTATTCAGATTTGCCTCCTAGTGATCTCAATATGAATATGTTTCTCAGATGCAGTCCCAATGAAAAAGCAGTGATCACCAAGTCAAGGAGGGTCAGTCTCGGCAAGGATAAGTGACAAGGATCATGATTTCACAGTGATCTCAACCTACAATGAAGTGCAGTCATGATCTTCATGATCTAAAAGAAGGTGCAGAGATTATCTCAGTGATAATCTCAAGGAGCATTCATGGTGTAGCAATGATATTCTCAATGATATTGCAACAGTAATGAAGTTCTTGGTGATGCAGTAGTGTATATCTCAGAGGTGCAGCAAAAATGACGATCCGAGCAGTGACAAAGAAGAGGATTGATGTCTTAATCTTGCAGAGGTAGAATGTGTCAAGGGTCACGGTCTTGGTATTTGTCAATTGGAATCTCTATAAGAAGAATTTTGTGTGGGTTTTCCTCTCCAAGAGGGAGAGGTTTTAGCCCTGGCAGAGAGCCTAATCTCTTGCGTTCTTGTCTCTTTGTTTTTGGTATCAGTTTGATGAAGTAATCACTCACACTAAAAATGGAAATAAGATCATGCTAAGATAAGTTGTAAAAACACTTCAAAAATGCTATCATGTCAAGAAGAATCACCCTAATTTATGTTTTCCCTAGATTCTTCAACAGGAACTTGAGATTCCTTGATCAACACGCCGTCTAGTCTGGAGACAATGCATTGCAATGCACCCAAGCCCTCTTTGTGCCTACGTTGCAGAGCACTAGTGTCCCTTAAGCACCTGCGTTGGTCGTTGTTTCATGCCAAAATCTGCCTTGTTTTGGTTTTCACTCCATCCAGCGTTCTTCTAGCTGCTCTTCTTTGTGTCCCTCAGTGTCTTAGTGTTTCTCAGAAGCCTCCATATGGTTTTTTTGTGGTTTTGATTGTCTTTGATGAGAATTTATTTATATTTTTCTTTGTTCTTGTCATTAGGTCATTAACAAACTAATTTGTTTAGTCATTGAGTGCTTGAAAAAAATGGTGTTCCAGTCATCATTATGAAAAGTTTGTTTTATTAGTGATTAGAAATGCATCTTAGTTTTCTCTCATTTTGAAAACTAAGAGGAAATTGAAAACAAAAATATCTTTTCATTGGCATATAGGGCTTTGTGAGTAAAATTTGAATTGGAACAATTGATTTTTAGGGAATTGCACTTAGTTATTGTTTGTTGCATGTTCTTTGTCTCTGCCCTTCTTTAGATAGGTTCTCATTGAAAGTGAAAGTTTCCATTTCTTCATGCTAGCTTGCATTTTAGGATATTCAGGTGAAACTCACGATGAGCCATGAAATTGAAACTTAATCAAAGATAAGCTTTAATTTTTTTTTAATCAACCTAAGGAGCATTCGTCACATTAATGAAAAAAATTAAAGGTCTAGACTAGAGACATGTTCTAGCGTTGTTAAACGTAGGATATGTCGTTATTTGCCAGCATCGTATCCCAGGGGTGATATCTCGTTCCACGTACGTAAGTGTATCAGATTGTACTCCGTGTACCTTTGGGTATATTAGATGTCACTCCATGCATGGAAAGTATATGGGAATGCTCTCATTGAATGGTTACGCATTAGACAACACTACCATGGACTGCACTTCCACGTACTGTCGAGTATATTTTGGAAGTCCACCATAGGTTTCTATCCTTGCCATAAGTAATAGAGTTGGCCTCCTTGTATACCGTGATACATCGAACACAACATTCGGGGAGATTTCCTACACGTATGTTAAGTCCTTGGTTCGCGAACGTGTATATTGCAGTTCATGGTTGCTTGGTAAACCTTTATGCCTAGTATTACCCTATTTTTTATTTATTTTTTGTATTAACTATTAAAATTTATTAATCCAACGTGGAAGAACACACCCCTCTACTCTGTTGTTCACGTAGAATGCAAAATAAGCCTTCTGTTCCACCAGAGGCTACTCCTGACCATCATCAAAATCATAAGAAGACGCAAACTCCCGAATTGGGAATTTCGGGAACTACTTATGGTCCTCCTCCTGAATCTAATCTACCAAAATCATCTTTCCCCTTGAGTATTGATCCTGAGATTACTTCATCATTTGCTAGTGAATCTAATAGTTGAAACCGAGGCACCTGAGACTTTGTTGCCTAAGGTTATTGAACCTGACTTTACTAAATCAAAGACCTTATTACCTAAGGTACCTCAACCATATTCACTTGTTACTTCAGGAATTCCCTCTTCTCTTCCTCTGTCTTAGACCTGCAAATCATATATCTTGGACCCAAAGATGAACCTCTTCCACCTGGTCTTGTGAGTATTGAAGAGATCCCACAGGAAGAACCTCGACCCTCTACTCCTGTTCATTGGAGTGGACTCCATTTTTATCAAGCTCGCCCTCTTCCTCCTCTTCAAACTCTAACACAAACTCCTTTACTTGATTCTTCCCGCTCACCCGTGAGTTTCTCGTGGCAATATTCTTTGGGATAGTTAACCATGATTAAATCTACGATGGTTTCTCAGCCTGTGTCCACCCCTCTGGATGAGACAACTAGTGTTGCTTCTTCACCCATTTTTGGATATCACCAGAGGCACATCTATATGGTGGCCCGTCCGTCCCACCTGGTTAGCAATCATTATCTAGTACTTTCTCTAGCGCAGCATCCAGTCCATGGACCTCTCCCTTGTTACCTATTCATGTAATTCCATCCAGCACTTCATTAATGAACGCACTATACAACCTACTCTTTCTCCTCCACCTACACCTATAGTTGAACAATAGGTTTACCCTTATGTTAGTAGGCCTGGTTACCTTCAAAAGCCTAACTCTCGTAATGTTGGGTACCCTCCGCTACAGGGGCAATTTCCTCCATCATCCCCTCCTCCTTTAGCAGGGGGGGAACCTATTGTTGGTATACCCTAAATTGGTGCTCAACCTTATCTAAATCCTGCATATGCTGGAATGGCTGATAATGTTTGGAAACCTACTTTGTCTTACAACCTAGTTCGATTATGGATCCCTTTCTGGATTCTCAACCTATGTCGTCCACATCTCAAATTCTTACTTATCAATTTGTACCTCTATAAGCTCAAATGAATGTACGCCAACATTTACAGGTTGTAACTTTGACTCAATGTATTCCGTTAGTACCTGGTACCCCCCAGGTTCCACTTACCTAGCCTTTACAAGGTACCTTACAGACTCAACTGTTTGGACAAGGTATTCCTCAAATTCTAGTTAGAAAAATTGCTTATAGTATGGCACAACCTCCACCAAATCTACCTTATGTTGGGATGATGCAAAATCCCATGGGGCAACAACATCTACCTTATCAAGGTATTCCTCAAGTGCCCTATCAGGGCCAACAAGTCCAAACCCAACCTCTCCAGCATTTGCAAGGTTATCCTAAAGCTGGACAGCAAGGTTATGTGTATGTTGTGTTGGCATTATGAATTAGGTGTTGTCCTTGATGGAAACCTACCTGATGAGTGGTCTTTGATGAAAACCTATCTGATGAAGGCAACCTACTTGATGAGTTGTTTCTTGATGGAACTCTACTTGTTGAAGGTATAAACATGATGTGTTTACAGATGTGACAGAGTGTTTTGACAAATCCATAGTAGTTCAGAGGCAGAGGAATGATAAAGTTGGAAGTTCAAGAAGTATACACAGGTTCTGTTAAGGAAATCCGCTTACACACTTGAGTATGAAGAAGAAAAGGCGCATACAATTTCCACACCATGGTAATCTAAATACCAAGGGTACTTGCCATAGTATTTCCCTGTGGTACTGAGTCCCATAACAAATATTTTGATCCCATCTAAGAAAAACATCAACAAGAGTATGGTTTTGACATGTGGTATTGATAAAGGCTAAGCTATATAAGGTGATGAAGATCAAAGTGGTAGTATGTGTGTGCAATGTGTGCAAGTAATGGAAATATTATGAATAGTTCAATCTAAAGCAAATATGCATGTAATGGGTTATCGATGCTTTGCTTGATCTAAACTAAGTATGCACCTAGGAGTTTGATGATGGATCAGATCCAATAGATCTGAGATGACAATCATGATTGTGAGATGAGTTGATTTGTGTTAATGTCATCTTAATGCATGATTTGTCTGTGTATGCCGAGATTTGGGTATGTCTGAAGTTCTGCGTTGTAGCGAAGTTTTAAATATGAATTTGCAGATCTGTACGCGGGTTTTATAGCCTACAAGGTGCGTACACACCTGGATGTGTTTTTGGTAAGTCACATACACACGGGTTTGGTTTTTGAAAAGTGGTACACACGCGAGCGTAGGGTTTTTGATGAAAAATGATGTATGATCAGTTAATCAGTTTTGATGTGTTTCTGTTGTCTATCAATGAAGTCTTATTGATGATCTGGGCTTGAAAAATGATGTTTTGATTATGGATTGAATGATTGAATAATGTTGAGATTACTTTCCAATTGTGATTAAAGATCATAAAAATCCCTGTAATTGGTTCAGAATGATGTAGTAGATCTGAGTATGTTTTAGTGTTTGTTTCAAAATGGCAGTGGTTCAGTTTTAAGTTTTCATAGGTTTAAGATATGTATGCGGGTATGCTTCATGAAAGGCACGTACACACGTGGGTTTGCTACTGCAAATTACCGTACAAATTTTGACAAATGGTTGATCAAGGTTTACAGAAACAGGATTTGATTCCTATGATGTGTAGTATGTTGTTTGATATTATGGGTATAGTGATCTAACTGTTCTAGTTGGTTGGTTGATTTTTTGGTTGAATTTCAATTGATTGGGTTTTAGTGATTGGTTGCTTCAGTTTGGGAAGAGATTGGCGATTGATTTACAAAGATAATTTTCAGTTTGATGATTGATATTGAGCTTAAATGTTGGTAGTGGGTCCAATCTAAAAATCTGATGAAATGTGACCAACAAGTTGTGATGTTATGTAGCAGGTGGATTCAATATGAAAATTTATGAAACGTGGTCCCCGAAGTTGAGGGATTTGGAGCTTCCTTCTAGTGGTCGCTGGTAAATTAGATCAGGGGGGCGGAGCTCCCTTCCAGTAGCAGTTGGAGAACGCGTGAAGGTTGTAGCCTTCAACAGGTTGGTGCCTGCGTACTAGTATGATTTTGTGCTAGTACAATATTGTAAAAGTTTTTTTTTATATTAAGGAAGACAAAGATAACCACAGCAGGTGGTTTTTTCCTGCATTGGGTTTCCACCTTAAATCTTGGTGTTCATGTGTGTTGCTTATGTGTGATGGTTTATTTTTGTTCTTACTGCACATGGTTATTGTCTATCTAATGTTTAATAAAGTACGGATGCACTAGATCAAGATAAATAGATGATGAATTAACTAATACATAAGTTCTCTAGATATACGCTAGTTGACTTAAGAATAGTTGCGTACACACGCAGGTTCCCTTCGGTAAAGTTGCGTACAAAAATCAGAAAATGAAATGAAAGGTTTATTAATTGAAAATAATGATTCACCTCCCCTCTCAGTATTTTTCCAACAATTGGTATTGGAGCAGGTTCTTTGGAAGAAGCTTGATCGCTTGAAGGAGATCCGTCAAGATGGGTAGTCACGAAGGAGTATTTTCTATCAGACCTCCTATATTTAATGGAACTAACTTTGTCTTTTAGAAAGTTAGGATGAGAGCATACTTGTAGGAACTAGGAGTTGATGTGTGGGAAATCGTTGAAAGTGGATATCAATATCCAACCTCTATTCCTTCAGATGTTGCAAGGAAGAAACAATATGAAACCAATGCAAAAGTTATAAATGCCATAGAATTCTAGCCGAGACCAAGTTCGTGAAAGTAATGCAACTGAACACCATAAAGGCAATGTGGGATAAGATTATCCAAAGTTATGAAGGTGACAACAAGGTAAAAAGTGTTAAACTTCAAACATTCAGAATACAGTATGTGTTGAAGAAAGTGTAACTAGGTTCGGTCTTCATAATGACTTGTAATATGATTTTACGTAAAGAAGAAACAAATGTATTCCTCGCATCATGGCTTTCATGAGCAAGAAGTGTTTTTCATAGGTCAAAGACTTCTTCTTGATGTCTTTAGGAATTTGTTGTCTTGTCATAAATATAATAAGAAGTCATGTTACATATGTAGAAGACATGTCATTTATGTAAAAGTTGCACTCCAAGACATTGTCATTATCCCTCTTACAATCGGCTAAAAGAAAGACATTATTCTCCTTAAGGAAAAGTAGTTTTATCTCCAGGATCTCATGTCGGCCTAGATAGCAAGCATAAGTCACTATATAAAGAGTGACTTGACCTCACACTGACAAGCATCTTAGACACATCTGATATGAAACAATACAGATCTCAGAGAAAAGAGATAAGTGTAATACAGTGAGGAAGGAAGGCTACTACAAGTGCGCAAATGTCTCAAATGATTTTGGACTAATTCTGTCTCATCCCTGTCATATTAGCAAAGGTCTGAACACTGTTCTAGGACAGTGACAATTCAGTTAAGGGCTACATCAAGTGTGTAACTGTGATAGAAAGAGACCGAAGTCAGAGAGGCTCTCATGGACCGAAGGAAGAGATCAGTGGAAGCCGAAGAATGTGTCTAGAGCTGCGAAGAAAAGAGACTGAGACTTTCTAAGTGACAATGCCATAATAGTGTGAAGGAGGATTGAAGTGATACAGTGCAAAGAAGGAAGACTGTGATATGAAGGTCGAAGAGTGCAAGAGATAATGACAAGTGTCTTGAAGGTAAACTTGTGTCAAGTGTCCTTGTCAAGGTTTATGGTCTTGGTATTCGTCAATTGGAATCTCTATAAGAATAATTTTGTGCGGGTTTTCCTCTCAAAGAGTGAGATGTTTTGGCCCTGGCAGAAAGCCAACTTTTGTGTTCTTGTCTCTTTTATTTTTGGTAACTATTTGATGAACTAAGAAGACACACTCTAATAATATCAAGAGAGGATTGTGCTATTAAGGAAAAGGTAAAAATACCTCACAAATAGTTATCATGGTGAGAAGAATCCTGTTAAATTAATTTTCCCTAGATTCTTCAACATGGAATCGTAGCTAAGGTACTAAAGTCAAAGGAAGGGCATAAAAGAGACATTCAAGGATCAAGTTTCAAGAAGTGCATCAAAGCAAGTTGAAGGGCTTTGTGTTTCAGAAACCTACATCAAATATTGAAGAATCAGTCTACAACAACAGTCTACAATGGCAAGGGATTTTGTCCATATAATCAAGGAGACAGTCTACAACAACAAGACAAATCAAGATAAGTACTATACTGAGATTGATTTGACCCTTATCTAAAGTTCTCGGTAGGTGATATGACTACAATCTCGGGTTCCATTCAGGTAACATACTACCTACAGTCCTAGTACCTTCCACAGATCATTCATGGCTCAGATATTTTACCTAGTGCTCAAAACTCAGATCACAATCAAAAGAAGAGAAGGTAGTTTTTTTTTTTTTTTTTTTATCTCAATAACTTATAGTCTAGAGAATTTTCGGTGCTTGGTGTTGGACAGTGCAAGAAAGTCTCAAAACAGATCTTAAAAAGGGGATTTCAGTTGTTCATGCTAGGAAACTCAAGCAAGGATCTACAATAAAATCACATCAACTCAAAGATCAACCAGAGGAAGCATCAATGCATCTTCAACGTGATCAAGGTGAAGATTCTATCTTCTCTTACCAAGTAAGTATCTTTCATTCTATAATCAAGTTTGGTTAAATGACATCGTGTTTGCAAGGAGATCTATAAACTGGTTGGGTCATCAAAAATTCCTTGCATGAGAGAGGATAATAGATATAGTCCCCGGAATAGAAGTCATTGATGTCTATGGAAAAGTCTCTGAAAATCAAGCATTGTTTGAGTGCATATAAAAGGATCAAGGGATTCTTATGAAATCATTCAAAGGTCCTCTCATCCCTATAGTGCAGGAGAGGAGACATAAAGAGAGATATATGAAATTCTAGAAGATATATTCTCTGAAAATGCAGTAAATAAAGTCATATCACTTGGACCTGATTTAAGGTATTAAAGAATGAAGGAATATCTTCATAAGATCTCAATTGGGAGATCTGGGAAAGATCATAAGAAGATAATCATCATTGTTCTAACTGATAAGAAAGGTAACAAATGTCCATAGACAAGAAGGTTGCCTCATTTGACAACTTGTGGTCTCTATGCTACATAGAAAAAGACAAGTTGATGGAAAAAGTGTTAAAGGTTAAAAGACTCAAACATTTGCAGAAAGGAAAGGGAAGTTTGGTCCTCAAACAAGACAAAACAGTATAGCTAAGATTCAATGCTATATAAAGATTATGGAAATAAATCTCATATCACCGGAAAGATGGAGGAAGCTAAAGAAAAGGGCCAACGAAAGAGGGAGTAACAGAGCTCTACTATGATTGAGATGCTACCCCTCACAAAAGGGTCTTAACATAAGCTCCTCAATATTTTGAAATGACTGTGATAATAAGATGCATTATGGCATCATGGGAGAATCAGTAACAAGATCTCATGACACCACCATGGGAATCATGAAGGACAAAATCCATGGCAGTCAAACATGAAGGATATAACTCTTGGGAACCTCATTGAACATTGAAGGAAAGGATGAAGTCATTTACGACAAGGCTCATCACATCAAGTCAAAAGGAAACATCTGCTAGATGAGGATATGCAAGATCCTCAAGATTTTTTGATGGAATCCTTATTGGAGGGATCACTAATCTATAGAGGAAGCAAGTGTTTCATCAGGAACTCCAACTTATGGAATTCATGGGATGATGGTATGATGAAGCAGATCAAGGGATTGAAGATATTTTCAATCGAGGAAGCTGTTGAAAGAATCCTAAATGACCTAAAGGTAAAATGAAGTATGTATGCATGTATTTAATATTATAAAGTCATGCCGTATGGTTGCAGGTAACATGGATCACTACTTCTATCTTGAGAAGCATGATCAAGAGAAAAAGGATCTCCTCCTCTGAAAGGATGCAAGAAGGCATAAGTCACACTAGATGAAATCAACATAATATGTCCTCATATGAAGTATGAGGTGGTTGACTACAATTAAGGAACTCTAATTGCATGCTCCTGGGAATGGAATGAATGAGGAAGGAGGAGATAGTGAGATATGCAACCCTGATAAAGGAAATCAACATCCAAAAGACCAAGAATATTTGACTAGGAAATCTCCTGGAAAGATATGAAGACTCTTAGGAAAGTCTGAAAAAGATGGAGACCCTTGACAATGGATATCTTTGGGAGATGTGTCAACATGTATGCATGATTTTGATACCTACATGAAGATGTCATGATCAAGAGCCATCTCGTAAGGTACGATTTGCTTTAATGTTATGTTTTTATTTCTTGAATAATATCTCGATGAGTTCATGCAGGGCTACTAGAACAAGAGTTGTAAGTACAAGTACAATTAGCATCCATGTGGTAGATGGAAATTCCTGAAAGAAACATGATGAGGAAGAAGTATCCATATGACGAAGGTTCCATAAATGTATCAAGAAGGCCACTTTCCATGAAGAAAGGAATGGCATGAAAAGTGATCGATGGCTAATGCCCTACAAGGAAGAAGCTCGACTGAATTTCATGACATCAAGGATGGAAATTGATCAAGCAGCTGAAGGACCCATGAGGAAGAAGTTACTAATGAAAAAGAGAATCCCTAGTTAAGAGGGAGATCTGACAAGTCCCTAATTAAGAGGGATCTTGGGCAAGTTCTTGGTCAGAAGGAGCTTGGGTACATTACTTTATAGGAATGGGCATATCTTCCCTAGTTGAGAGGGATAGATAGACACAACATTCTTGTCTTCACTTGGGAAGAACGAATGGAGGATTAGGTAACCATCTGCAATCTGATGCTCTTTGAGGATGTGTAGGGAATCCAAGATAAGAGTAGGCAAGAGGAACGATATTCTTTGAGGTTTCAGAACCCAAGATAAGAATAGTCCTAGAAGGTCATACTCAGTGCACACCCGGGTGGGTATGAACCTTGAGAGATAATGATGAAGGTGTCTATAGTCATTGGTCTCGCCAACATTGTGCTCTAATATGATGAGAGATAGAGCTGTCAGTCAAGGCCTTGTTGTGGAAACAATGTTGGTTACTATGATGCTATACATATGGGTTACCAATCTGATTCTTCTTATGAGAAATTCTTCAGATTGAGAATGACCAAGTACCATTATGAATACCTCCCTAGTTAAGAGGGAGTGTTGAAGAAAGTGTAACTAGGTTCAGTCTTCATAATGACTTGTAATTATGGATCTATGTAAAGAAGAAACAAATGTATTCCTTTCATCATGGGTTTCATGAGAAAGAAGTGTTTTTCATAGGTCAAAGACTTCTTCTTGATATCTTTAGGAATTTGTTGTCTTGTCATAAATATAATTAAGAAGTCATGAATTCATGTTACACATGTAGAAGACATGCCATTTATGTAAAAGTTGCACTCCAAGACATTCTCACTATCCCTCTTACAGTCGGCTAAAAGAAAGACAACACTCTCCTTAAGGAAAAGTCGACTTATCTCCAGGATCTCATGTTGGCCTAGATAGCAAGCATAAGTCACTATATAAAGAGTGACTTGACCACATAACAACAAGCATCTTGGACATATCTGATCTGAAACAATACGGATCTCAGAGAAAAGAGATAAGCGTAATACAATGAGGAAGGAAGCTACTACAAGTGTGTAAATGTCTCAAATGATTTCAGACTAAGTCTGTCTCATCTCTATCATATTAGTGAAGGACCGAACATTGTTCTAGGACAATGACAATTCAGTTAAGGGCTACATCAAGTGTGTAACTGTGGTAGAAAGGGACCAAAGTCAAAGAGGCTCTCATGGACAAAAGGAAGAGATCAATGGAAGCCAAAGATTGCATCTAGGGCTACAAAGAAAAGAGACTTAAACTCTCTAAGTGAAAATGCCATAATAGTGCGTAGGAGAAGGAATGAAGTGATACAGTGCGAAGAAGGAAGGCTATGATATGAAGGCCGAAGAGTGCACGAGATAGTGACAAGTGTCTTGAAGGTAAACTTGTGTCAAGTTTCCTTGTCAAGGGTCATGGTCTTGGTATTCATCAATTGGAATCTCTATAAGAAGAATTTTGTGTGGGTTTTCCACTCAAAGAGTGAGAGGTTTTGGCCCTGGCAAAAAGCCAAATTTTATGTTCTTGTCTCTTTTTTTTTGGTAACTATTTGATGAACTAATAAGACACACTCTAATAATATCAAGAGAGGATTGTGCTATTAAGGAAAAGTTAAAAACACCTCACAAATAGTTAGCATGGTGAGAAGAATCTTGTTAACATAATTTTCCTTAGATTCTTCAACAGTATGAGACATTGAAAATGCATGATGATGAAAGCATTTCAGTATTCTTTCTTAGAGTAGATGAAGTTGTGAATTCTATTAGAAATCTTGGTGAAGAAATAAAAGATGCTTTTATTATTGAAAAGATTTTGAGACCTCTAACTCCGTAGTTTGAAACCAAAGTATCTGCTATTGACGAAATGTAGGATCTGAAAATTCTTACACTTTATCAACTTCATGGAATATTCACAAAATTTGAGATAATGAAAAGTGGTCCTACATATATGAGAGAAGCAACCTTCAAAGCTAGTACAAAAGGAAAAGAGAAGGATGAATCAGGTTATGTATCAGAAGAAGAAGAGGCAAACTTCATAAAAATACTCCAAGTGGGTACAAGAAGATTCAGAGGTAAGCTTCCTTTCAAATGTTTTGCCTATGGTAGAGTTGGTCATTATGCTGCTAAGTGTCCTTATAAAGAAAATCAAGAGAAAGGAAAATAAGCTCCCAAACTAGACAGGAATAGGTTTGAAAACAAGAGAAGTTTTTATACACTTGAAGACAGTGATGGTATTTCAAATGGTGAAGAAGGTGATTCTGATCAAGATTGCCACTTACTAATCGCATTTGAAGATGAGTCTGATGATAATTTTATGGATGCCCTAGAAGAAAAATATGCTTTTATAGATGTCGGAAAATATTCAAAACAAGGAGAAACCCACTTTCTATTGATCAAGAATGAAGAAGATGAAGCATCATCAGGTATGGATGTTTGTTCAAGATGTGATCCATTTTATTGTCTATGCAACAATGATAGTGATGATGATAGTGAAACCACTAAGTTTCAATTATGGGTAAAAGTGAAAGTAAGTCTCTTGAAGCAACAAATCAAGGCAAGTTAGAATCAATGGACAATGCAGATGTTCCTATGCTAAGCAAAGATAATTATCAACAATGGAAAGGAAGGATGAAACATAATCTAATGAATCTTGATGTCCGACATCTAGTATGTAATGGTTACACCAAGTTTCCTCCATCAGACAAGGAAGTGTAGAAGAACAGTAAAGCTTTGAGTAACATATTTTGTAGCATATATGAATCAATATTGAATAAGGTTATGTAGTATACTACTACAAAGCAAGTATGGGATAAATTACAAGCAATCCATGAAGAAGTACCAAAGGAATATCTCAAAGGTAATCTTATATCTAACAATGTGTCCAAATTGAAAATTGAAGTTGTTGATTCAAAATAAGACAGGTTAGAAGAAATTATTGATCTTAGAACAAAACTTGATCTTGCTTTGAAAAAGATTGATAAGTTGCAGGCTTACAATAAAAAGGATCATGTTGGTATTGTATCTAACCAATATTGTGAAGGTCTTGAAGCTGAGGTCATCTCTCTAAGAGAAGATCTTGAAAAATCAAATAAGCAGAATGAAGATCTACTTCAAGTTTTTGAAGAACAAGAGAATGGGCTGAAAGAAGAGATTCTCAAATTGAAACAGCAAGTGGAGGAAGGAAGAAAGATTGAAGAAATTTTGAAAAAGCAGGAAAAGTAATATCAGGTTGAGGTAAATTAGAAGAAAAGGATAAACATTTGTGATTTCAATATAGTACTAATATTTTGAATAATATTCTTAGTAGTCAAAGGTCTCCTACCATCAAATCTGGTCTTGGTTTTCATGAAAATGTTAAATGTGAATCTAGCTCACAAGTTGAGGCAAGGAATTTTAATGCAAAATATGAAATGCTTAATAAGGAGATAAGAATTCAACCTCATCATCAACCAAGGAAAGAAATTCTTCAAAGGAAACCATTTACTCCTAACTATAGAAGTGTTAATCAATTTTCTCCTCTGATCAATAATGTTGAATGTTCTATATGTCATAATTTTGGACATGTTGTAGCCAATTGTAGAAGTAGAATGTTTCAAGCTAATAATCATCTTACAGAAAGACCATCAACTTCCAGGTACTTTAAGGGATATTGTTTTGCTTGCAATATGTTTGGTCACAAAGTCATTTATTGCAATAGAAGGAATCTGAAATATATAAGATGTTATGCTTGTAACAAGTTTGGGCATGTAGCAAAACAATGAAAGAACAAGTCTATGGATCGCCACAGACAACATGATGAGAAACCAGATAAGAACATTAATATCAGAAAATCTGAAAAAGGTGGATCCACCAATAAGCAAGAAAAACAAGAACAAATAAGGTGTGGTATTGCTCTTTTCTCATTTGAAGATGAAGATGAATGATAAGTAGATAATGGGTGTTCTCATCACATGGCTGGAGATAAGAGTAAAATGGAGTCTCTCAGGAAGAACCATCATGGTAACGTTATTCTTGGAACTGATGTTTCAGCAAAAGTTTGAGGACAAGGTAAAGCCATAATTAATAAAACTAGAGCAAAAATTGATGCTTCATTAGTTCAAGGACTAAAGCAGAATATTCCAAGTGTAGGAAAAATGGCAAATAAGGGAAACATAATTGTGTTTACATCAACCAAGTGTAAGGTTATGAATGAAGTAATTGGAAAAGTCATAATAAGAGGATATAGAAATCGAGACAAATTATATGTGTTTGAAGATCAGAATTAACATAGATATAAGAAAGGTTTAGACTTAGAGTAAAAGAAGATGGTGCCTATGGCAGTCTCTTATTCTTAAATAAACATTTCTAACATTGACTGCAAAAGTGGTGAGAGGCACTTGAACTCAACAAAAGATAATTATCAGGTCCTCAATATCAATGATATGTAATCTCGGGAGGAGTAATACATGTGTTGTATTAATGATGATAATACATGTGTTGTATTAATGATGACTCCCATGGTTTTTGTTTTTTATTTTCATGTTGTTTATACTACTGATAATGGCTCTGGTGTAGTAACAGTGCACAGGTACAGACATAACAGACTCGGGAAGCTGAAAGTGTGAAATTTCAATATTTCACCTTTTGTATGTGGATCTTATGAAGAAAATATGTGTGTATATGCAAGTTCTAAGTTGCACAAACACCTATATTTTGGTTTTATGAAGAAACAGTGGGACAGACTCAAGAAAAGGGTTTGATATGCTTCAGTCAATTATCAGTTGGATTTTTTGTTCTGATGGTTGAAGGTCACAGTTTTTTGATGCCATTTAGAAGTGTTTTCGACCTTTATTAATTTTTTATGACTTAATGGATGGCTAGTTGATAATGATGCCTTAATGATTCTTAGTGATATATGGAATGGTATGATCAGATCTGACAGTGAAACAGTTGGCATAGGTTCAAGGGGAGCATTTACTATGCTTCTAATAATGCATTGTTTGCATTATGTTTGCTTCATACATAATGATTCTTTGGTGGTTTTGGTATGATAGTTCTTCTTGGATGAAGAAAATGGGCCAAGAGAACGGTGTCACTGCAAATTTCATGAAGACAAGGTTACTTGGAAACATGACATATTGAAGAATGATACTACATTATCCTATCATATAATGATCCTCTCTTATGATGTTGTGGTTGCATACCACGTCACAAGTTGATGATATTGAAGCTACATTGTCTTATCTTGTGAATTGATGATGGACATATACAGGTTGTTTATCTTGGTATTGATGACATATGCTTATGGTACAAATCATATATGGTGTATGATAATTGCTAATAACTATCATGGTCTTGTTGAGGTCTTTGGTCTTGGATATAAATGTCTTATCTATATTTTGATGTAAAGTTAATGTAAAGACCTAGGATATACTCATCGTAAAATTCAGTCATACATGGACTACTGTGGTCAAGTCCTTTTGGACATATGATGTAATGTGTAACCCCACTGTGATTGGGAAGTTAATGTAATAATGATGTCAAATATGTAAACCCACTGTGATTGGGTGATTGATGTAAGTTTGAGTTCTTGGTGATATCACAATTCATATGAGTCATAGAGTCATGTACTTCATTGTACATCTGTCAGAAACTTCAGCATGTGCTCAGGAGGAGCATGGTCAATGTTCATATTCAACAGTTTAGATATGGAAGCCTTCATTCAGCATTGGTCACCCCTTTGCCCTTGATGTCAAAGGGGGGGAGTAGCTTGGTGTTCGGAAAGTAGGTGTTTGGAGAGTAGCTTGGTTTGGTGATTAGATTGATGTATTTACAGGTTGTGGTGACCAAACACCAATTGGTTGCCATCAAGTCCAAAGGGGGGTGTTGTTGGCATTATGAATTAGGTGTTGTGCTTGATGGAAACATACATGATGAGTTGTCTTTGATGACAACCTATCTGATGAATGGCAACCTACTTGATGAGTTGTCTCTTGATGGAAATCTACTTGTTGAAGGTATAAACAGGATGTGTTTACAGATGTGACAGAGTGTTTTGACAAAGGTATATCAATTCAGAGGCAGAGGAAGGATAAATTTGGAAGTTCAAGAAGCATATGTAGGTTCTGTTGACCAAATCCACGTACACACGCAAGCATGAAGAAGAAAATGCGCGCACAATTTCCACACCATGGTATTTTAAATACCAAGGGTACTTACCATAGTATATCCTTGTGGTATTGAGCCCAATAACAGATGTTTTGATCCCATCTAAGAAAACCATCAGTTGTAGTATGGTTTTGACCTGTGGTATTGATTAAGGCTAAGATATATAAGGTGATGAAGATCAAAGTGGTAGTATGTGTGTGAAATGTGTGAAAGTAATGGAACTCTTATGAATAGTTAGATCTAAAGCAAATATACATGTAATGGGTTATTGATGCTTTGCTTGATCTAAACTAAGTATGCACTCGGGAGTTTGATGATGAATCAGATCCAATGGATCTGAGATGACAATCATAATTGTGAGATGAGTTGATTTGTGTTAATGGTGTCTTAATGCGTGATTTGTCTGTGTATGCCAAGATCTGGGTATGTTTGAATTTCTATGTTGCAGTCAATTTTTAACTCTAAATTTACAGATATGTTCACAGGTTTTATAGCCTGCAAGGCGCGTACACATGTGGATGTGATTATGGTAAGTCCTGTACACGCGGGTTTTGTTTCTGAAAAGCACGTACACACGCAAATATGCTTTGAGGAAAGCGCATACATAAAGTAGGGTTTTTGATGGAAAAGGATGTCTGATCAGTTAATTAGTTTTGATCTGTTTCTGCTATCTGTCAATGAAGTCTTCTTGATGATCTAGGCTTAAACAATGATGTTGTGATTGTGGATTGATTGATTGAAGAATGTTGAGGTTACTTGCAAATTGTGATTAAAGATAAAAGAAAGTTCAGTGATTGATTCATAATGATGTAGTAGATCTGAGTATGTTTCGATGTTTGTTTCAGAATGGTAGTGGTTCAGTTTTCAGAGGTTTAAGATATGTACGCGGGTATGCTTCATGGAAGGCATGTACACACGTGGGTTTGCTACTGCAAAGTAGCATACACATTTTGGAAGATAGTTGATCAGGATTTACATTAACATGATTTGATTACTATGATGTGCAGTATGTTGTTCGATATTTTGGTTACAATGATCTGACTATTCCAGTTGGTTGGTTGAGTTTCAGTTGATTGGGTTTCAGTGATTGGTTGTTTCAGTTTAGGAAGAGATTGATGATTGATTTACAGAGATAATTTTCAATTTGATGATTGATATTGAGCTTAAATGTTGGTAGTGGGTCCAGTCTGAAAATCTGATGAAACATGACCTACAAGTTGTGATGTTGTGTAGCAGGTGGATCCAATATGAAAATTTATGAAACGTGGTCCTTGGAATTAAGGGAGTTGGAGCGTCCTTCCAATGGTAGCTGGTAAATCAAAGAACGGGGTTGGAGTTCCCTTCCAGTAGCAGCTGGAGAACAAGTGAAGGTTGTAGCCTTTAGCGGGTTGGTGCCTGCGTACTGGTACGAGGGTAAGCTAGTACAAGATCCAGGGGGTTGGTGCTCCCTTCCAGTAGAAGATGGAGAACGAGTGAAGGTTGTAGCCTTCTGCAAGTCGGTGTCTGCGTACTGGTATGAGTCTATTCCTGTACAAGATTGTAAAACATTTTCTTTATATTAAGGAAGACAAAGATGACAACAACAGGTGGTTTTTTCCTGCATTGGGTTTCCACCTTAAATCTTGGTGTTCATGTGTGTTGCTTATTTGAGATGGTTTGTTTTTGTTCTTACTACACATGGTTATTGTCTATCTAATGTTTAATAAAGTACTGATGCATTGGATCATGATAAACAGATGATGAATTAACTAATACATAAGTTCTCTATATATACGCTAGTTGTCTTAAGAATAGTCACGTACACATGCTGGTTCCCTTCGGTAAGTCGCGTATAGAAATTAAAAAAAATGAAATGAAAAGTTTATGATTTGAAAATACTAATTCACCTCCCCCCCATCTTAGTATTTTTCCCAACATGTTGGTTATCAGAATCCTCCTTATTCTGGTTCCCAAGTTCCTCTTTATCATAACCCTCCCTATCATGGAGCATAGATACCTATTGCTCGGGCCATTCCCTCTTATCCAGGTTATCCTCCACCGGATTTTAACAGGCAGTTGTTGTTTGTAACAACTCTCGAATTGCTCGATTTGACTCAACTCACCAATGATCTTATTGCTCATTCGCCTTGGTGGTTGATTATTCCTACAAAATTAACTTTTGATATCCTAAAATTCAATGGGAATCCTAGAGAAGACCCATTGATGCATGTCATGACTTATCATTTGTGGTGTTCATTGAACTCCCTTAATGATGATTCAATTTGATTACATCCTTTCCGGTGTACTCTTACTGGTACGGAAGCTAGATGGTATATCGAATTACAGAGAACTTCGTTTAACAATTTGAGTGCCTTGGCTACCACCTTCCTCACACATTTCTAGTTGCACATTAGATACGAAACTGGAAAAAAACTTCTAAACAACTTCAAACAATATGATTCCACTCACATCTCTGATCATATTCATGAGTGGAGATGTTGTCGTCGGTTGGTTAAGACATATGTTCCAGATCAATTGTTGGCAGAATGATTTACGAAGTATCTGTTGGATCCTATAACAGAAGACGTGGCTAAGGGTGGAGTTGTAACCGAAGAGAAAGTAATTGCTCGTTCTGAGTAACTGGATCTAGTTTTTACCCAATATGGCACGCTTTATGATAAGATACCAAATGCTTCGCGAACTTCAAACATTATTTCTCAAGCTCCTGGTAAAGAATCTCATGTTGTTGATGGGATGATTGGTTTTTCCAGTTCACAGTTAGTGAGTAAACCATATGGTACTGCTCTTACTGCAACTACCAAAATCCCTCAATCCAATCCTTCTGTGACTTCTACTTCTAAGATCAATGTCGTTCATTTTGATAAAGGTAAATCTCAACAACAACCAAGAAGTAAGAAGAAAGGAAAAGGTAAGAAGAAGAAAGATTCTCCTCTGCAGGATAAACAAAACAATCAATATTCTGACGAGAAATAGAAACCTCGTTACCCATGCCTGATTTGTAATGAGGAACACTTCACTCATGATTGTCCCCACCGGGCAAAAGTGAACCAATTTCTGAAGTCTTTTACTTCATCCATCGTGTTGCCAGACCCGTTTCCAAATCAGGAGACTCATTTGGTTGCTTGGGACCCTACTTCCTCTAACTCGGTTTTGATGCTTTCTTTCGCTAAATCAAAAGTTGATATTATGGTGGCTACCCGTAATAAATACTATGGTAATTTGAATCCCCCGAACGGTCAAGCTACTGATCAACTTATCAATTCAGATGTATGTCCGTCGGATCCTACTTTTCTTATGATTCCTATGGAATTAACTATTAAGCCTCCAAAGGGCATTATCCATAAATCTACTTTCAACCCTTGCACGAGAGCTGCTCAAAATTACAGTGTAGTTGAGGACTTGGCTCAGTCTCCATCAGCCATGTCTACTCTCGAGGTGTTGCAGAACTGTCCCGCCCAGAAAAAGTCTTTGCTTTCCGCAACTGGGTGCATCGATCTTTCAGATTCCAACCTAGCCATTTTCAGTCATGAGAACTTTACACCTAGACTTCCAACTCAAATATAATTTATGATCCAGGTTGTCTTCTGTGGTAAGAACATTCATCGTTCTATTGTGGATGAGGGAGCCTCAACCTGCGTCATGTCCTTGTCTTGTTGGAAGTCCATTCGTTCTCCTCAATTGATTCAATCACCCACCACCTTGAAATATTTTGATGGAAGAACATATAAACCTTGTGGGATTTTGAATTCCTTACAAGTAGAATTGGGAGGTAAATATGTATCCATAGAATTCAAAGTTATTGACGGACCACTCAATTATAATCTTCTATTGGGTCACACCTAGGTTTACACCATGGTTGCTGTCGTTTCAACTTATTTCTGGATGATCGCCTTTCCTCATAAAGGCGGCATAGTATCCATCGATCAACTCACATTTTTCGCCTCCAATTATCCAGTTACTAGAAGTGTCCCTCTCATAGGGGAAACTCTACACCCATACCAACATGTCGAAGTCAGATTGCTTAAGGATTCCTCTCTCATGGGAACCTTTTTACTTCCTCCTCCTTTGCTTCCCAACAACTCCTCTTCAGTTGCCTATATCAATATGATATCCTCTTCTATTATTCCAACTGATCCTGGGACAGTACCAGACAAAACTAACATTGATAGATTTGGCGACCATATGCCTCTTAGCCCCATCGAGCTTGATTATGAAGCCATTCATTTAGCTTGTGCAACTCATTCCGATTTAGTCTCTTTGATTAATTGGGTCGATCGCTCATTGGATTATGGCACGTGTTATGATCCTTTCTCTCATGAATTCCCTACCAATGAGAGCATCATGGAGATCATGATGCCAGACGATGTGCCATGGGATGATCATCACCATCATTCCTCCTTGTCAGATTCCATCAAGGATAATCTTTATGACATTTATCCACCCAATATTGTTGAGATATCTACAATTTTTTTTTATATTCATGAAGTCAATTTAGAGAAGAACCTATTTAATATTGAAGAGACTATCCCTCTCGATATCTTGACTAAACCCAACATTGTCAAGAATTTACATATCGACGCAGCTTTCTCTTCGGATGAGATTAAGACTTATAAAGCTCTATTTCAGGGGTTTTGAGATGTCTTTTCCTGGTCTTATGAGTAAATGTCAGGGATTGATCCAAACACTATGGTTCACAAAATAAAAACGTATCCTGATGCTAAGCCAATCTCGCAACGCCTTCTTTCGATCCATCCCAAGAAGGTTGTTGTGATTAAATATGAGGTTGAAAAGCTTCTACGCGCTGGCTTCATCTATCCAATTCCTTTGACTGATTGGGTGTCAAATATTGTTCCTGTCATGAAGAAACAAGGAACAATTTGTGTATGTGTTGATTATTGGGACATAAATCGTGCTTGTCTGAAGGATAATTATCCCACCCCGTTCATCGACCAAATTGTTGATGATTGTGTTGGTTGTGAAATATATTCATTCATGGATGGATTTTCCGGCTATAATCAGATCAACATTCTCCCAGTGAATCAACCTAAAACTGCATTTATTTGTCCCTAGGGAACGTTTTCATATTGGAAACTCCCTTTCGGGTTGAATAATGTTAGGGCTATGTTTCAGAGGGCGATCACTTACGCCTTTCATGATATCAAACACATCGTGCAACCTTATCTGGATGATCTCCCTGCTCACTTGAAACATCGGGTTGATCACCTGATGCATCTTAGAGCCATTTTCTTACGATGTAGGAATTACAATATTTGATTAAACCCTCCAAAATGTGTGTTTTGCGTTAGCTCTAGTTGATTTCTCAATTTTTTGGTTTCAAAACATGGAATTGGTATCAATCCTTTGAAATTTCAAGCGATCATAGATCTGTCTACACCTTCTTCCCTCCTTCATCTCCAACGACTCCAAGGGAAGGCTAACTTTCTACAGATGTTTGTCCCTAAGTACGCTAAGTTGACCGAAGGATTCACTCGCTTGTTAAAAAAAGGGGTTCTCTTCCATTAGGATGACGCTGCGCAAATGGTGTTTGATGCCTTGAAAGATGTGTTGATTCAGGCATCTTTGTTATATCCCCCAGATTACCAATGCAATTATTTCTTGTATCTCGTCACTGCAGTTACTACCATTACAATGGTATTGGTCTAAGAGGATGATGTAGGGACTGAACATCCCATTTACTACTTGAGTTGGAATCTCAATGATACTGAATTCAAGTACACTCACGTTGAGAAGTTAGATTTGGCGGATGTTCAAGCTATCCAAAGATTCTACCATTATATATTGCTTCGGAAAACTATGGTCATTTTGGATTGCAACCCTATGACATACATTTGTCACGTCAATTTCTATGGGGAAAGTACTCCAAATGGATCGTCATCCTACAAGAGTTTGACTTGGAATTCATCAAATCCAAGTCAAAGAAATCCTTATTTTTCGTTGAGATGATCTGTGACCTTCCCACTGGTGGTTCTGAATCCACGTCTGAAAATTCAATCTGAGATGAGTCGTTGTTTCTGATTTCGTCATATGACCCTTGGTATGGAGACATCCTTGTATATCTCCAAACCCAGACTTTCTGGTCTAATACCTCTTGCTCCAAGTAGCGACGTATTCAATATCAAGCCAAAGATTATATAATCATTGGCAACACCCTCTATCACCATGGTATCGATATGGTTTTCCGAAGGTGCCTCACCCATGAGGAGGCCGAGAAAGTCCTTAATGAGTGCCACTCGGGGGCATGTGGCAGTCATTTATCTGGTTATGCTACCACACAGAAGATCCTACGTGTTGGTTACTTTTGGCCTACCATTTTTCGTGATTGTATTCTCGTTGTCCAAAAGTGTCATTCATGCCATATTTTTTATTGTAAGACCCGTGCTCCACCCACACCTATGCATCTTGTTATTGTTGTAGGTCCTTTTGCGAAATGGGGTATCGATTTCATGACATGTAACCCTCACTCGGTCAGGGGGCATGGCTATATCATTGTAGCGGTTGATTACTTTACCAAATGGGCCGAGGTGATGCCTACATTTAACAATACTGGCGAAACAATTGCATATTTATTTTTCAACCATGTCATCACATGGTTTGGTGTTCCACAAGCCATAGTTATGGATCACAGAAAGCATTTTCGGAATCATATGATGATTAAACTGACCGTCAACTTGGGACTTTCCCATGAAAGTTCCACTCCCTACTATCCACAGGCAAATGGACAAGTTGAGTCTATCAATAAGGTTCTTAAATTTATGCTTCAATGTATGATAAGGGCCCATAAATCGAACTAGCATTTGCTTCTTTTTGTTGCCTTGTGGGCATAGTGAACCTCCATTAGGATTGCTATACACCATTTCAGTTGGTTTACTTTTGGCCTATCATTTTTCGCGATTGTAATCTCACTGTCCAAAAGTGTCATTCATGCCAGATTTTTTATTGTAAGACACGTGCTCCACCCGCACCTATGCATCTTGTTATTGTTGTAGGTCCTTTTGCGAAATTAGGTATCGATTTCATGACATGTAACCCTCACTCGGTCAAGGGGCATGGCTATATCATTGTAGCGGTTGATTATTTTACCAAATGGGTCGAAGTGATCCCTACATTTAACAATACCGACAAAACAGTTGCATGTTTATTTTCCATCCATGTCATCGCGTGGTTTGGAGTTCCACAAGCCATAGTTATGGATCACGGAAAGAATTTCCAGAATCATATGATGATCGAACTAACTGCCAAGCTGGGACTTTCCCATGAAAGTTCCACTCCCTACTATCCATAAGCAAATGGACAAGTTGAGGCTATCAATAAAATTCTTAAAATTATGCTTCAACGTATGATAGGGGTCCATAAATCGAATTGGAATTTTCTTCTTTTTGCTGCCTTGTGGGCATACCGAACCTCTGTTAGGATTGCTACTAGATTTACACTATTTTAGTTGGTTTATGGCCTGGAAGCTATCCTTCCAATAGAATGTGAGATTTTGTCATTGAAACTAGCTATATAATTTCTTCCTGCCACTTTAGCAAAAGAGGATCGTCTTTTACATCTCAGGCGCTTAGATGAGACATGGCGAGATTCAGCTTTAGCTAATGAATCTCATAAGAGACGTATCAAGGCACAATATGACAAGAGTGTCAAGCCTCACGTCTTCTTAGAAGGAGACCTTGTTCTGCTTTATGATCAAGAGTTTGATAAATTAGGATTACGAAAGTTTGAGCCAATGTGGCTAGGTCTGTATATTTTCAAACATGTTCTTGCAAAAGGGGCCTATGAGTGAGTATATTTTGATGGAGTTCCACTGGCGCAACCTAGAAATGGGTTGTACCTTAAAAAATACTATGCTTAATTTTGTGTAGTACATTGTGTACATGTTGTATATAGGTGTGTTGAGTGTGTTTGCAGTGTGTTCCTTCAGAATTTATTTCGGTTTATACTAATCCTGTTTATATTTGGTTTGTAGATGTCGTCATCCTTGGAACCATTTGTTGGTTATGTTGATGGTGCTAGTCATAGTACTCAGAACCTATCTTCTGCAACGTGGTCCATATTCGCTCCAGATGGCAAGTTAGTGAGTCTACAAGGTATTTGTCTTGGTCACTCTACTAATAACATCGTTGAGTATAGCACAGTGATCAAACTACTATCTAATGTTATTTCACATGGTATCCACCATATAGTAATCAGATTGGACTCACAGCTCGTAGTACTACAGTTTACTAATGTCTACTCAGTTATAAGTCCAACTATGCTTCGCATGTTCTTAAGGGTTCACCTTCTAGAAAGACATTTTGATTACATCCAATATCAACACATTTCTAGAAATCTAAATACATTGACAGATGCGTTGGCTAATCATGTTTTAGATATACATTTGTGATACATGTAAATAATTTCAATACACATCACATTAGTTGAAAGCGATAATACAAACGTAGGAAACACTGAATATAGTTATATAAATGTTTGGTTTTACAAAATTTGTGTCTGAGACACATATGGCCACACAACCTATCATATCCAAAAATATACATGCAAATATGGCAGTATGCCTCCTAGTAGACTAATCATAGTGCTCATGATAACATGCCACTACACGAGCTATCTTGCGCAGTAGTTGACCGATACACCCTGACACTCCAATAGTATGTTGTTGTAATCACATAGGAAGTTGGTCGACCGTGGTTTCAGTTATGCCATGTGTCAACCCCTCCATATGATGCTCTACCTCTCGAAGGTCTCTACTATGTTGAGATCCTGTAGTACTTCCTGTCCTACTGCAACAACATGTATTAGTGCTGGTGTCGGTTGTGGGTCTCCTACTCATTGGAGATATGAGACACCCACAGGTCGAATGGGTCCAATATCTACATGTACAAATCAATAGTTTAGTCTCAGAAACATTAAAAACACAAAACAATTGTAAAACTCAAAATAAAAAATGGTCAAAATATCTTACCTATAGCACTCCATTTCTCTCCCTCAGGAAGCGCGAGCTCTGGGTCTCCACAGAAATCCACCCATGTATGGATAATCATCTACCATAATAAAATGCATGCAAAACCATCTGAATAAAACCGGTCTAAAGCTCATGGACGATGGCCCTACATGGCGAGACATGAGATCTATCCACCTCGTCATTCGTGGAACTCTCGCATCAATGGGCTCAAGTGAGATATGTTGAGGTTTCATGAATGGAATCCTCTCTAGAGAAAAGGAGACAAAGATTTCTCCATAGCCAAAATTATTTAGTCTCCCATCTTTTGCTTTAGTAAGTTTTTCTTTCATGTTGATCAACACTCTATTGCTCTAGTTGAAGACGGTTGGCTCTATACATTCTAGAGAAAATTGCATGTATGACATGTTGGCCACATGTAGTGTAGAGATACCTTCCAATCGGGCGATAATGAACATGATCATTCATATAGGTAGTCGGACCACATCTTTTATGTTTGTTTTACCATCATTGGTCAGTTAGGCTCGAGGTCTGCAATGAGTCGCGACATAATACTTAATTGTTTCTCCTCCCCTTCTCGTGCTTGTAAAAGAGATGGGAGCACCTCGTCTAGATAGACCTGTCAAGAAATATATGCCTTCCACCTTTACCTCGAGAAGATGTGCTCCTCGCCTAAACTTTTGTGCCTAAACATCCCAAGCACATACAATATTTTCAAGTAATTCCATTTGTTTCCTCATTCCAAGAAGCTAAAAGAATTTTAGCAATCCACAATTTCTGAGTGCCTGGATGGTAGCAGAATCATTGGATGCATTCATATCTTGTTCTTCATGTTCTCTTTCCTGCCATATCAGAGACATTTTATAGCAATGAAGTCTTGAAACATCACAAAGAGACTCATTAGGATCATTTTCATGCAAAAAATTTAACAAATTTTGAGAAAAACCAGTGGGACAAATTTGGGTTTTGCACCCAATGCACCACCCTAAGGGAGGACAGTGCATTGCAACACCCCCTACAGTGTTAAGTCTCCATGATCAATGCATGTTTCGACCTTTTGGGGGTGCGTTGATCCATGGGAGAAATATTTGTGCCCTAGGACCTCCAAAAATCCAAAAAATGTGCATGAAAAGAAAGAGAAAGGTCTTAGTTCCTACCTGGAAGTGATGACACCTGAAATGATCCTTTGGATTAACCACAATCAACTATAGAAGATCAAGGGTAAAAAGCACTCAGAGCTCCAATGTTAAATGGTGAATGTGAAATGGTAAAAATGAATTGTCATTTTAGATATTTATGGTCATTTCTCCATTATTTTATTCATATTTAATGTTTTGACCTAGTTATAGTTCAATTTTATCATGAAACGGGTATTTTTAATCCATTTGATGGTGTTTTGAGTAGGTCGGCAACTGTTTAACGGATTTTGTCGTGTTTTGAATGGAATAAGATCATTTTGACCGAGAGTAAAATTTTATCACTTTTTTGGGCTCTATAAAATTACGAAAAAGGAACCCCCCTGGAGTCCTCTTTTAGCTCTTTTTAGACTCCCAAAATATGAAAATATTGTTGAGCACTTGTCTTTTCAAACTCATTAAAGTAAATGAAGAGATGACTACTCAGTATAAGTTTAACCCTTTTCCAGACTGAGATGGACTACTTACGAAAAATGAATACCTTAGTCAAACATGGCTAAGAGGTTCTACAGAGTATTACTTCTATCTTTTCAAACTCAAGAGATTATCTATGAAAAGGAACCTTTGGAGTTTTCTTTTTCACCTCTTTTTCAAACTGTCTAAACATGTAAAAGATGTTGAGTTATACCTTCGATGGACGCGTAAAAACATCAAACAACGATGGACTCGTTGATCATGATGAGGTCGAACCACTCCTTCTCTAGGTTCGTTAAATATTCTTAGAGGGATTCATATGAAGGATGAACTTACAAGTCAAGAATATGTTATCCTCCTCAACCTTGTCAAAAATAAAGAGGTACCGACCAGTAATGGTTGGGGAAATTGGGAAAACGGGATACTCCACTTGTTAATGGCAACGAGTTTCTCTTGAACATGACACTCTTCCACTTCATCTTCATGGTTGTTGGGTTGGGGAATCTGATTGTCTCTTGGTTTATCATACCTTCACAAAGCCTCCATTTTGGTTTTGGGTCAATGTTTCCAACTCCATTTTAGTGCCGCATTTGTGTTCAAGAGAATTCATTCAATCGATCTCTGCTACAATACTCTTAAGCATTCATTCCATGTTTGGTGTTCCTAATCTAATTCTATATCAGCATCATTCTGATTATTTTGTCTCAAATCATCATACCTGTTTCGTGTCGATGATGGGGGATACATCAAGGCCCTCCTGTGACCAGTCACTTCTTGTCAACATCAGCTCATTATCTAGGAAGTTGACTTAGAAATACCCCTTTGGTACATTGGTGCTTGCATACATCAATGACAAGTTTCCTCGCTCTCAATGACATGTTTACAACATTGGCCTTCGACCGAAAGATTTTGTGTGGTGTTTGACATCAACTCATTCATTCACATTATACAGATTGTACTAGAGTATCTTGAGAGCCATTAGCATCATCATTGGTTTCTCTCGCGTCTATTAGTGGCTTACAGCATTGGTCGGTAATCAGATGGTGTCTACCATGTTTGACCTCATCTCATTGATTCACATGGCTAGACTCGTACATTGGTTGGCCGTGTGAACGAGATAAAAGACCCTAGATTTAGTATCATCCATCCGGGTTGCGATTTCAGGAGTAATACAAGATCACAATGTATGATGGCTATGATCATACAACAGTCATCCAGTCATGGGTCCACCATCAGTCATATATGGACATGTCTTTTGGTCATTGTACATGTAATGTTAGCTTATGTGTTGAGCATGGGTATGCCTCCCTCAACAAAGATATCATGATGTAAATGTATTGTAACAAATGATGATCTTGTTGATTATTCTTGATCCTGACTTGTCACAAGGTAAAGCTCTTCAGTCATCAGTTGTCATTTATGACTTTGCGCTTTAGGGGGCAATATGTTATATGTCATTTTGTCGCATCTAGTCAATAGGCCTTCAAATGGGACCAAATCACATCCTTTCACATATTTTCATCATCCCTACACAAAGCCCTAATCATGATTCTATTGAATCCCTTAGTTTCAGCTCCTGATTGCAGAATTTCCAAGCTTTTAAGGTCCAGTGCACCTTGGACCTTTAGGGACTAGTGTTGACTACCAGGTTGACCCTCTCTGCACCTATCCTAATCACTAGCAAGTTATCCATCTTGTGGGTGCGCTAATTCTAGAAATTCAAGAAAAATAAAAAACAAAAAATCCCTAAGCTTCCTCTTCCAGGAGCTTCCTGAGGTTGTTTCAACCATTTACCTTGGATAAGAGTCTCAAATCATATCCCATTTTACCTTGAAGTTTTCACCTCTTATCCCTTGAGCTCATCCTTCCATCTCAAGTGGATCTCAAGCCTAGATTGGTAAATGGATAAGAATTCATGAACTACCTCCCTCATCTATATATTTACAGCCATCCATGGGCAAGGGGTTGGATTTTAGAGATTGATCCTACCCTCATGTTGTTTCTTTGAGAGTCATTATTCCATGTATTAGGGTGGCATAGAGGCATACTTTGTGGAAAGGAAAGGACAAGTCAACTTGGGAGCTCTTATACAAGATCAACTCCTATTTTTGGTTGTAACTCTCTCAATTTCTATTAATACAAAGAGTAGATTGTTTTCCTATATATGATGTTATGATTTCATGTATTTCAATACCGTGTTGATCTATTAAATGAAGTGATTGGATTATGCTACATAGATGTCATAGACCTTTGGCTTGTCTTGTTTGATTGTGAGGGTTCTAATTATAGTGATTGAAGCTAGGATTGGAGCGTACAAGCTAAGGAAGGAGCGAGGCTTGCGACAAATTCCACGTAGGCCTCATCCCATCATTCAATTACTTTGAGGACATTGTGCCCTTTTATTTTTGTTGTTCTAGGTCAGTCCACTAGGCTTAGGGAAGACGCTTATGTATGCATTCATAGATTTCATTTAACATCATGGAAGAAGGAAATTTGTGACTATTGAGAGTCATGGTAAAGGTTCAAAGAGAAGCCATAGAAGATCAAGTCAGGACAAAGTTGATAAACAAGTAGTTGAAATCAAATTACAACTAGAGATTATGAGAGGACTGCTACAGAAAGATGAGGAAGACCAGGGTTACAAATGAGAGTAAAATGGAGTGTCTTGCAGGTGAAGCTAACACAAAGATTAAATGCTCAGTTGGAAGAAAAGCTCAAAGGAGTTTAGTTGCAGCCATGGAAGAACAACCTAAGGGTGATGAACACATGTGATGAAGCGGATGAAGATTTCATGAATAGCTGAAGAGAACAAATTTCAGCCAAGGACCGAGTTAGAGGATGAAATTGAAAAAAGGAAAGAAGGAAGGTATAGTTGGTTGGATGAAAAGACAACCTATGATGTATTGGAAACTTTTGACGATTCAAAAGCAAGTAAAAGTTCAGAGTTCGCAGCGGAAATGGTAGAAGAGTGTACAAGTTGATTAAGGATCTAGTAAGAGATTTGTTTCACTTTGCAGGTGACAGTAGAGGGAGGTGAGGACATTTGTAGCAACCTAGAGCAAAGAGTGTTCACAAGATTTCGGAGAAGAGAACCAGGAAGATGCCAAAATTCCAAACTCAAGAGAAAGTTTGGTGAGGTATCATGTAGCAAGGTGGAGAGTTGTTATTGTAGAGGTACGTTGCAACTCACGAGTTGAGGTTGTTACGAGAAGACCAGATGCATATGACCAGGAGGTCATATATTTTCGTACCTTTCGAGTCTAATGCAGGTGCATAGATGGAGCACAGAGTTCAAGGAACACTGGACTGGAGCTTTCCAGCATGATGGGATGCTCACATGATGATGCTAGGAGAAATTTTAAATGTTTTGTAGATATTTACATTAGGAAATAAGTTTTGTTATTTAGAGGAATTATTTCCTAATGTAAATGTAATTTTAGTTTCCATATTTTGTGAGAAGGGGAAACGAACCATCACCAGTGACTCTTGGTTATCCCAAGTAGCTTCCTTTTTAGAGAGGAAGAATGTTTGAGAAGAGTAAGGTGTAGTACAAGCAGAGTGAATAAAAGAAGCTCTGATGCTAGGAGAAGAGGCAGAGGATGAGAGGCCTAGGTTGCACATGCCCACATTGTAGATATGGTCAGTTTAATGTATGTTGAATTTGATTAATGAGAAAATGTGTTTAATTGCCTCTGTACTTGTTTTATTTCTTTTTCTTTGTAACGTTAATTCGATGTGTTGAGGACTACACTTGTTGAATCTATTTATAGTAAGAATATGGATGCGTTAGGAAATGTCATGCATGTGTGCCTTTATGTCAAATCTGGAGGTGTTGAGAAATGTCATGGTTGTATTTCGTTATATCAAATCGATATGCTTTGGTTTAAATGTATTTTGGGGTTTAATATATTTATTTGTGCATATGGGTCAGAGGTAGTGTGAGGAAGAATTGTTTCTATTGTTGTCTGCTTATGGATTGTGTTTCATTTTGGTTTGATTTCAGCGTATTGCTTGTCTTTCAAAGTGTGTTCTTACTCCATTGAGTTGTATTAAGAATTTGCGCGTTGAAGCCTCCATTGTCGTGTGGCGTCGCTTTGTGTATTGATTCTTGTTGTGTCAACTTAAAGCTTGAGAAGGGAAGTTTCTATGCATTCTGGAGAGTGTGTGGGTAGGGTCTATGCATCCTCGAGATGAGTGAGTGCGTGGGTTTTGTGATGTGAAACCCACTTGAAAAACATAGCACACTTGTTTCGATTCAAACACGCCTTTTGACTGGAATATGATATGCTTTGGTTGGTTCCCTAAGGTTAGAAACAGTGTGGTTGGGAGTGAGCAAGCAATCCTATAGCCTATATTTTATGTTGTTCATTGTTGAGTCGATTTACAGTAGAAGTTTGCACATTGTGGCCCAACCGTTGTGTGGTTGTTAATGACCCTCTAGTATTTTGTTTCCAAAACCCGTGAGGGAATGTTCTTTGTGGTTTTAGAGTGTGAAGGCGTAGTATTTACAACAAATAGAGTGTTGTTATAGAGAACCAAAGCACCTTGTTGTGTGAACGTTGCCAAACCCCTTTTGTCGTTGATTTTGATTGGCAAATGTTTTAGCTTTGCAATCCCAGTGAAGAAGGGCATAATAATTCGATGGTTGAGTTAAGGAATAAGCTAAGGCCATGAAGATGTGATTGGGAAGTCTATTGGAACAAGGGTCTAGAATCTGAAAAGAATTTTTTTGGGACGCTATTAAAATATTTCGTAGTGCCTATGTGATTTTGACAGCATTGCGAAATTATTTTGCAGCACCTACAACCAACAATTTCCAGGACTGCTAGTTTGGGTTTTTTAAGCTTGGTTGGCCTACCCATTGCATATTTTGTTGGATGGAATCCCTTATGAGTTGGATGAGGTGAGAAAAACATTAGAAGGCATGAGAGATATCTCTCATAGCATTTGTGAAGGAAATCTCCATTCTCTATTGTGACTGCATATTTAGAATTAAATTTCTGAATTTCCGGAATGTGTTTAGAAGCAGAGTTGTGGGTGTTTGTGTCACGAGTATCATGGGTTATGGGCAATTGGGGTAACCCAACCTATCCACATCACATCCCATAGATTATCATAGATAATTTCTTTGGTGTTTTGGGAAGAATGGTTGGTGCAACATAATACGAGTCATTGCCCCCAATAAAAGAGTAAATCGAATGTTCCATAACATCATCAACATGCATTGAACAACATTTCAGTGGGAAGTGGACAATGAGATGAAAAATGTAGCACACAATTGTTATCAATGTTCGTTTTAAGACCATATGAAAAGTACAACAACAAGACACAATAGAAGATCAAATGAACTCTATTCTACTCCAATAGGGGCACCATCTCTTCAATGAGGAGTATGAGGTTTTGACATGCATACCATACATTATTGTCATAGACAAACACATTCTCATGTTAGTTGTCGACACGAAACATTTTCTTACTCATGATATTGGTCACTTTAAGAAAAAAATCATCGACAACTACATGGAATCGACAATCCACTCCAACAATTAATCTTTATGAGAACAAGCCATCGATGATATAAGTATGACGAGCAAAAGAAGTCGAAGCAATACAAATTGATCAATTCTTATGTAGATGGACCACCTAGATTTGGAAAATGCATGGAATACATTTACAACAAGTATATAGACAACTTTAGTAGATGCCCTGATGTAAGTGATTATCCAATATTCTCATTTAGTGTGTCATTATCTTTCCAACTAGTTCGTGGGCCAAATCAAAGGTTAATGTCATGCAATCCTTTACGACTTTCTCCCTGTAACCACTTTGCAACTTAAAATTTGAATGTGAATCAAGATGACATTACAACGGCAAAAGAAAAATGATAGGATTTGGAGGAAGGCCCAAGAATAATCAATCTCTTCTCCAGATTTCCCACCCCAAGAAGGAACAACTTAAGTGGGCCAAAACCAAAAAATGTTGAAACGAAAATGGATCAAGTGATAGTCACACTCTCCCATGTAGTTTTTATGGAGAGTTCCCAAAAACTAGAGAATAATTGAAACAACAAAGTATTCCCCTTGAATTTGCCAAGGACCAATGGAATTCATTATGAATTTCCAAAAGGATCTAATTATAATCATAAAACAAAAGATGGGAATGCCATTGTAGGCAACTGGGGATTGATTCTTTACTTGTGGAGTCCAATCTCAATGAATTCCATAAATACATAATGGATATTATTTAAATAAGAAACAAATTAGATAAAATTTTGTTCATTCGTGTAGATGAAATTTTACTTGTGGCCACTGCTACTTCGAAGAGCCTTCAACATTATGGTGCACGAAAACTAGCATATGAGTGTTGTAGGAGATGAGATTTGAATTCTTCACGTAATGTTATCAAGTTCATGGGGAAAGGAAATGTAAGGATGGATATTTCTACCGAGTTTATAGATGAGAATTGTGTTAATGGAGACCACCATTTGGAGGGGTCAATTGTCACTACTTCTCAAAGGCGAAGGTCGCCAAATTATCAAATTTCTATGTTTATAAGTACTGTGAAGCCAAAGTTGATAGATAATCCACCATCTAGATGACCCATTGATCATGCTCCCCTCACTTATCTTTCCAAAACCCCAAAAAAACAAATCACCTTCAAGCTTTCAAAAACATGTCTCATGCATGCACATCCATTTGTGATGAGGGTGATTGAATTTAAATGACAAATATATTGAATACATTGAGGATGTATTTTGAAATGAAACCTTTAATGTTGCTTTAAAGCAAGTTGAAGAAAGAACACTATAGGAGTCATTGTCCATATTTTTTGATGTTAATGGTAAATTTGAGGTGAAAACAATAGATATGACAATTACAACTCTTCAGACAGTTGTGTTATTGATATTCAATGAAATTTGGAGGATTAGTTATCAAAAGTTCATATCTCAATTTAATTCGAAAGATGTAGATGTTACTATTCTATTCCATTTAGTTTCACGTGGAAATTATAATATTGTACAAAAGATGCTTGTGAATAAATAAGGTAATTAAATTATTATAAAATGTTAATAATAAATAAATATATCCTAATCAAATAAATTATAAGTTTAATAATATTAAGAGTTAAATATGCAATGATTTAAAAAATAATAATATTCAATAAATACATAAGAACCTTAAGACTAAGGAATATAAATTTTAATTCTTCCCTGCAAGAGGTTAAATGTGACTGAGGATATTATCTAGTCTCATGTATGGAACTAAAGTTAAATGTTATTATAATGCACATGACCCTATTGGAGGTAGCTTTAGCGATGATTATAAAGGCTACTAGCTTTCTTGCAAATGTTATCTTGGCTCAAATTGTCTTTTGGTCCTAGAGTAAGACCTAACAATTGCTTCTGATTGACTAAGTTTGTTTTCCTTAAACTTAAAGACAGATTAACAATTCAAATCCGAAAGATTATTTAAAATAACATAATTTTCATTAAATAATGGTGATGAGTTTACCTACATTTATGAATAATAGCCAGTGATAATTATTCTCATTGTTAATTAACTAAATTATTATAAAATTTATCATTTTTAAAATATATAAATAAATTTAAAATTCCTATAATTATACTATTTAATTAATTAAATTTTCTAATAATTAAAAATAATTTAATTATTATGGCCTATTATTTTATATATTACATAATAATAACGAATATTCCATCCTTAAAAAGAATCATTATGAAGATCGACTTATTATCAAGTGAGCTCATTCTAACGCTATGTTGATGAATATTAATAACACAAGATCAACCGAGATATTAGTTTATAAAGTTGATTTATCACACTGCTATGCAAATTCTCTTAATAAATGATATAAAATTGAAGAGTTCAGTCCCAACTCTGGTAATATGTTTGAAGAGTTCAGTCCCAATTCTGGTAATATGTTTGAAGAACGGGGAGAGTGGAAATGTACGCACGGGGAATACACAGAGGAAGGTATGGGAATGGAAAGGGAATGCGATGGGATTAGATAGGGGATTAGATGGCGAGAAGGGGGATTTGATGTGGAGGGAATATATAAAGAAGGGTAGGCAAATGTGAGAGTGAAGGAGTAAGTGAAAGGAATGGGAAAGGAATGGTGGTATGAAGATATATGTAGTGGCTAATGGATTACATATAGGGAAGGGGATATGAGGGGGTAAGTGAAAGGGTTGGATTGATTTTTTATTTTTAAAGAATTTTAATTTATTAATTTTAGATAATAATTTGTTTTTTTTAATTAAATTTTTGATATAATTATTTATATTTTTTTCAAAATGAATTTTTTTTCTTTGTATATATTAGTTTGACCAATATTAAAAACATGGTTTTTAAATTAATTTATATATGTTTATTTTTACATAGATATAAATATTTAAAATACATAAAATAAGGTAAAATTTGGTTTATGAAAAAATTATTTAGAATATTTATATTGAAAATAGTAAAAAAAAAAAAAAAAAATTACTAAAAGAACCGTTAATAAGAATATATTTAAAAAATAGACAAATTCACTAAAAAAATGTTTTAAAACAATCTATGTAGAAATAATTATCATTTTTGTGTTTTTTTTAGGAATTTGTAGAAAATCTTAATGACAAACTCATGAGTTTGTTGCTATATTTTTAATGGTATTGTGTATTTAAGCATATTTCTTGAAGCATAAGGATCGTGTCGTTAAAATTTCAAGGAATTTACAACATTAGTTGAAAAGCAATGTAACCAATCCATGAAATCTCTAAGATCCAATAATGGAGAATAATATGTGAGCAAGGATTTTGAGAACTACTTTTCATGACATGGTATCTCTTGCTAAGATCGGTACCCTACACACCTTAATAAAATAATGTGGCTAAAGAAAGAATAGAGCCTTGGTTGAAATGGCATGGCATTCAATTCAAGCCAAAAGTATTTGACTAGGTTTTAGGCAAAGGCTATCCATTGCTCAAACTATTATTTGAACATGATTTTGACGAAAGTTGTAAGTGATATGACTCCCCTTGAGAAATTGAGTGGAGAGGAAATGTTCAATTAGACATCTCAATATGTTTAGAAGTATAGCATGAGTTCATATTCCAAATGATAACAAAATGAAGTGGATGGAAAGAGTGGTGATTGTATTACAGTTGCCTACTTTGAAGAGTCAAAAGCTTACAAGTTGTTAATTCAAACAAACAATCAGTTGCAAGAGGGATGTTATCTTGGATTAGAAAACTTTAGGTATTGCTCTATTGAACTCCTCTTCTAGATTGTTGAGCAATGACCCATTTGAAATTATGAGAAATTCTAGATCCACTCACTATTACACAACGTCAATCGACATGTCAACTTACATAAGACATTCAACTGGCAATCCACCTTCTAAAGAAAAGTCGATTGCATGTAATGGCTTGTGTAGTCATTCGACAATGAACTCTCATGGTGAAATCAATGCAGAAATTCCCTCTATAAGGAGCATTTGTCTTCCTTGACGAGTGACTAAGACAATTGAAGTTGTGGTGTTGATGCAAGGGATATAAACAATTCAAGGAAGAATAAAGGGCAAAAACAACGTGGAACAATGTAAACTATCAAACAAGAACTGTACTGAGTACTCGTTTTTTTGAGGTAGCAAAAAGTCATCTGATTTTGAAAAGTGTTGATTCAGAATACACATTTTTTAAAACATATTTTGACACTTCAAATTTTCTAATATATCAAGTATGAACATTTTTTTTAAATGTTAGTGATTTTCATGTTGATTTTGAAAACTGTTGATGCGACATCAACCTCTTTTTTTAGAAGGCTTATTTTTTATACTTTAAATTTTCTAATGTATTAAGTGTGGATATATTTTTTTTAAATGTTGGTGATTTTTATGCGCATTTTGAAAACCATCAACACTTGGCACTCTAAATTTTCTTATATTTTAAGTATACACAATTTTTTTTTAAATGTTGATTATTTAACCATTTTTCAAGTTGTCTTATTCCTCTCCTAAGATGTTTTTTTTAAGGGTTTTCTAAACATGTGTTTTTTGTTTTTCTTTGCAATGCTTTTTTATAATGAAATTTCAATCTTTTTTGCAAAAAAAAAAAAAAAATTAATAATAACATTAATATTTTGAGGTTATGATTTTTTATATATTTATATATTATTAATTAATACATCAATACACATAAAATAATTATCAGTAAAAAATAAAAATTTTAAGCACTAGACAAAAAATATACATTTTTCATATAGATATAATTAAAAAAAATATATGTATTTGAAGGCTTTTTCGCTAAAAATGACAAGTTAAATATATATATATATATATATATATATATATATATGAAAAAAATGAATAAAAAAGTTGGAAAAATAGCAAATTTTACAAATTATTTTATGAATTTTATAAAAAAGATGATGACATTTCAAGTTTTATTTTCCAAAACAAACATGATTTAATAAAATTTTAAGTAAAAATAACAAAAAAAAAAATAGTTAAAAAAAAACATATAATTTTTAAAACAACAAAATTAAAAAACAAAAAAAAAGCCATTGAAAAAAAAAAACTAAAAAATAAGAAAAACATCTAAAAAATAAAAAATAAAAATAAACATTGAAATTATTTTTTTAATTAAAAATAAAAATTGACAAAAAAAATAAAAAATAAGTATAATTTAATTTTAAAAAATAACAAAAAAACAATTAAAAATAATAATAATAATTGTATATGTATATTATTATTATTATTATTATTTTTAATTGTTTTTTTTGTTTTTTTTTTTTTAAATTAAATTATACTTAAATTTTATATATATATATATATTGCCCATGGGGCTTTGGATTGACAGTGAATGGGTGCATTGTTAAGGCACTCCTTACGATAGGTCACTGGTTCAAATCCCCCTTGGGTGCTTACCTACCAAAAAAAAATAAAAATATATATTTAAGAAACATTAAAAGTAAATAAATAAATTAAAAATCATGGTCCCCGCCCAGTGCAGTGGCCCAACGGGACCTAGGTCATGGAAATCTGATTTCGGGAATCAGATTGCCACGGCACAGGGCTTGTTGGGCCGTTGCACTGGGCGGGGAGGGAGACTGCTACGCCACAGTTGCCTCCCCTAACCCAACGGGCCCTAGGTCGTGGCAATTCAATTCCAAGAATTGTCCTGTCATAGCGCAACGGGCCCTAGGCCATGGCAAGACCAATTCTGAGAATAGGCCTGCCACAACCCAGGGCCCGTTGGATCGTTGGGCTAGGTGGGGTGGAAGGCAAACCACAGTTTCCTCCCCCATCCCAACGAGCCCTAGGTCGTGGCAAGTCGATTCTGAGAATTGTCCTGCCACAGTGCAACGGGCCCTAGGCCATGGCAAGGCCAATTCTGAGAATTTCCCTGCCACGACCTAGAGCTCGTTGAGTCGTTGGGCTAGGCGGGGGTGGGGGGCGAGGCAGTCGACCCTAGCTGCCTCCCCCACACCCAACCCAGCGGCCCAATGAGCCACGACCCAAGGCTCGTTGGGTCATTGGGTTAAGCGGGGGGGAAGGAAGTTGACCCTAACTACCTCCCCCACACCCAACCCAACAGCCCAATGAGCCCTAGGCCGTTGGGCTATTGGGCTAGGCAGGGACCACGATTTAAATTTTCTTTTTATTTAATTTTAATGTGTTTTTTTTGTATGTTTTTTATTTTATTTTAATGTTTATTTTATTTTATTTATTTATTTTTTTAATATATTTTTAATTTTGTTTGTTTTTTTTTTTTTTAATTATCTATTTTTTATCTTTCAGGTTTTTTTTGTTAATATTTTAAAAAAAAATTATATATATTTTTATTTACATGTTATTTTTTTTTTAATTTGAATTTTTTTATGTTTTTATATAAAATTTTATTTACTTATTATTATTTTTTTTTTAATTATGTTTGTTTTTTTATTTTATTGTTTTAATTTTTGTTTTCTTTTATATATATATATTTTTCATTTATTTATATATTTATTTATTATTTTGTTTTAATTTAATTTTCCTTGCAGGGTTCGTGTCGATCCTCAACTAACAATCTGATCTCATTATGTGTCAATTTGATAGTTCATTTTAAAGTTTTCGTTATAATGGATCGAGTTTGCCCCCACAATGTGTCAATTTCATGGTTAGTCTTTAAGTTTTCATTACAATGGGTCAAGTTCGCCTACACTATGTGTCAATTTAATGGTTGATTTTAAAATTTGTGTTGCAATGTGTCAAGTTGTCTTAGGCTAAGATTTTAAAGTCATTATAATTTTACCATTTAAAAAAAATACTCTTGGTATAATGACTCTTTATTCAGGTGTTAATTTTTTAAGTTTTTTTAGTCATAAAAAATTCCATAATGTCATGGTTGAAATATGTTAAAAACTTATGGTTTTCTATAGTCATGATCTTTGGTTTTAATTCCATGGTTGACAATTTGTCAAAATTTTAAGGTTTTTTTTGAGTCATGATATTTTATCTTTAATGTTATGGTTAAAAAGAATTTTAAATATTTTATCTTTAACACCATGGCTGAAAATTATTGGAATTTTTAGGTTTTTCAAAGACATGATATTTTATCTTTAATGGCATGCCTGAAAATCATTGGAATGTTAAGGTTTTCCGAAGTCATGATATTTTATCCTTTAACGTCATTGCTAAAAAAACGTTGAAAATTTAGCTCAAAAAAAAATGTTACTCCAACATCAACACTTTTTGTTTTCAAGGTTTTTTGCACCAAAAAAATTGGTTTTTATTGGTTTTTACTGTCATTTTTTGAAAATTTACCCAAAACAAATAAAATCATTATTCCAGCATCAACATTTTTCGTTTTCGGGTTGTTTTTCATGTTTTTTGGGGTTTTTTTACTAGAGTTCTTGTTTTGAGTTTACAGTTCTCGTTTAATAGTTTACATTGTTATGGTAGTATTGCCTTGATAGCACATTTGTTAAAAGTATGGTATCCTTCCATGGTTCGAAAGAAGCCCCCGTGGCATGATATGAGAAGATGAACTAATTCTTTCTCATTTTTTTTTGGTTTCAAATGTTGGTCACAATATTTATGTTTTACATGTGAATAATGATCCTTAAATTATTGCATTATATGTTGATCATTTATTCATTACTGGAAGTAGTACGAACCTAATTCTAGGTTTGAAGAAGCAGTTAGCATATGCATTTGAAATAACCAACATCAATCCATTGCATTTCATTCTGGGCATCCAAGTTTCACAAATGGATGACGGTGTATTTATTTCTTAATCTAAACATGTGTTGAATCAATTACAAAGGTTCAAGATGGAACACTATACATTGTGTGCCACGCCATATTAGATTAGAGTGAAGTTAACAAATGAATGATTCATCAAAAGTCAATACTCTTTATAGGTAGAGTCTTGGGAGCATCATTTCTTTAATTCACAGTTGACCTAATATAACCTAATATAAACCTCATTCCAAGAACCCAAACAACGCCATTACTAAGTAATTCACTAAATCCATTCTTCTTCTTTAAACCCTTTAATGCAAAAACTCCTTATTTTCCATAACCCTCAAACCCTAAGAATATATGGTCAACCCAAAATTCATAAAACGATAGTTATATCAAAAGTCTATAGTTAGCGCTATAGGAGCTCCCACTTACACTCTAGCTTATTTTCTAACTAATAAACTTTTATCTTTTATTGGAAAAACTTCTCTATTTATTAAAGTTTCTTTTGATTTCATTTTAAAAACTCGACATTTCACCTTGATGACAATCACGTCATGGCCAATTTTGGTATTGTCTCCAAGGATAATTTTAGGGGCGAATGTTCACCCTTTGGCGAAATTAAGGGGTTTTAACTTTTTAGTGGGCGAATATTTTGTATCATAGTACATTTTTACAAATCACCTCAAATAGCCCACCTTATTTTAAGGGAGAGGGTAAAAAAGGTAAATTTAGCCCTTCAAATTAGGACTTACAACCTTCCATTCGCCCATTTTCAAGAATAAGTTTTATTTAAGTGAATCCATTCGCCCATTTTCAAGAATAGGTTTTATTTAAGTGAATCCTATGGGCCAAATACCATATTTATAAAAGAGGTATGGTAAATTAATAAAAATATAAATAAATGAGAGGTATGGTAAATAAATAAAACATTTTTTATATTTACTCCATAAGTCACCTTATATACATGTAAGGGTGTAAACAAATAAAAATATAAGTAAAGTGGAGGTATGGTAAATAAATAAAACGTCTTTTTATACTTACTCAAAAGGTATGGTAAATAAATAAAAATATAAATAAACTAGACGTATCATAAATAAATAAAACCTCTTTTTATATTTAGTCCATAACCCTCGTTCTATTTATGAAGGCTCAAGAAAGAGGTTTTATTTAAGTGAATCCTATGGGCCAAATACCATATTTGTAAAAGAAGTATGGTAAATTAATAAAATATAAATAAACGAGAGGTATGGTAAACAAATAAAACATTTTTTTATATTTACTCCATAAGTCACCTTATATTTACGAACACTCAAAAAATGGGTTATATTTAGGTGAAACCTATGGCCAAAATACTATGGGACAAATACCATGGACTAGATTGTTATTAATACCATGCAAAAAACCATTATTAACCCTAATATTAGAATTAACAAAAATAAAAATGGCACATGGTATTGACCCATGGTATTCACCTGGAATGTAGCCTATTTAAATGGGGGAATTAAACCAACATGTAGCCTATGCTAAGATTCACTAGGACTTTACAAAGTTTTATTATTTAGTGAAAGACTCGCCAAGGTCTTACAAGATTTTATAATTGAGTAAAATATTCGCCATGCCTGGTGAGAGATTCGCCAAAAAATTATATATACATATTATATTATTGATAAAATCGCCTTCCATTTTTCCTATATACCATGGAGATTCGCCCATTTATTATATTTATAAATTTAGGGGGGGTTCTTAAAATTTTCCCTGATTGTCTCCTTATTCACCAAAAATTTTGTTCCTGAAGCTCTTGATCTTATCTCCAAACCTTTTTACCACAAAACCCTTCAACCTATCAAAATATGTCTCAACCCTACCTTCTTTACCTTGAAAGGAATTTTCTATGAACAAATGGAAGGTACAACTACAAGGTCATCCCTTCCCAAGTGGTTGCTAACATTATCATGGAATATTTTGAGGCTTTAGCGTTAGCCATCTTTCATCTAAAACCCAAATGTTGGTGTCAATTTGCTGACAATACCTTTGTCATTTGGCATCATATCCATCACCTATTGAACTATCTCTTTAACCATCTTAATAAAATTTTCCCCCACATCCAATTTACTATGGAAATACAAACTAAAAACTCTCTTCCCTTTCTTCATGATCTCATTTCTCATCAACCTGATGAGACCCTTACCCACCACATCTATCATAAAAAGATTCACACTGGAAGAAACCTTCACGCCCATTATCACCAGTAACTCACTCAAACATATGTCATTCTTAAAACTCAAGTAATTTGAGCCATTCAAATCTCTACTCCCCCTTTCCTTGAGAAATATAAATTCCACCTTACTAAATCCCTTATGGCCAATGGTTATTATATTGCCCAAATCAATAAAGCATTTTTCTCAACTCTCCATTCTAATTCTGAATTCTCCACTCCTTTTTCCCCGACTCTACCTCTATGTTTCTCTTCCCTACATCCAAGGCATCACTAATATTTTTAATTTTTTGGCTAAAAAGAATATCAAATCTCTTTTTAAATCTTAGGAAACCCTTAGATAATTATTTATAATTATCACTGATAATTATGATCCTATGCTTGGTCAAGGAGTTTACCAAATCCCGTGCTCTTTTAGAAAATCATACATTGGTGAAACTGGGAAATCTTTCAAAGCCCAATTAAAAAGACACATAATTGACACACCCCACAACCAAATATCTAAGTTGAGTAAACATTGAACGCTCCACAATTCCAAACACCTCATTTACTTTGACCAAGCCAGAATTCTTGCCTCAACTCTCTTCGACTCATCTCGCATCATTCAAGAATTGCGAAAAATTGAAAAACATCTCAAGAATTTTAATCAAAATGATAGCTATAACCTAAGTCAACCCTACAAACCTACCATCCATCATCTTGCTCATTAGACCTTTTTACCTTCTTATTTGAATTCTATTCCCCGTAAAAGGTTTTCCTCTGTTTTTACCTTTTAACACGCCATAAACCCACATTCTTATTTTTATTTGACTTTTACCTATATTTATTACATTAGTTGATTCACCTCCTCCATTTAATTTCTTTCTTTCATTTTCGTTCTTTAATTCGCTTTATTATTATTCATGTTTAATTTTTTTTATTTCCTTCAATTCCTTTATTCTGAATCTTTTCTTTTTATTCTCTCATTAAGCATTAACAAATTAATTTATTTTCCTCGTATTTTTATTTTCACTCTCTAACACTAATTATTTTTCCCTAACTTTATTATTACTTTAATCGCCTTGCACTTCCCTAACTTTATTATTACTGTAATCACCATGTACCTCAGTTTCTTAGGTTATTTGACTTGCTTTTGATTATTTTATTCTTATTTTTACAAGCAAATTCTACGTATATTATTTTTTTATTCCAATAGTTATCAATTTTTTTTTGGTCATTTTTAATTCTTTTTATTTCCTTCCATTCCTTTATTGTGAATCTTTTCTTAATCACCCTGCACTTCCCTAACTTTATTATTACTTTAATCACCATGCACCTCAGTTTCTTAGGTTATTTGACTTGCTTTTGATTATTTTATTCTTGTAAAATATTATTACTTTAATCACCATGCACCTCAGTTTCTTAGGTTATTTGACTTGCTTTTGATTATTTTATTCTTATTTTTACAAGCAAAGTCTAGTATATTATTTTTTTATTCCAATAGTTATCAATTTTTTTTGTCATTTTTAATTCTTTTTCTTTCCTTCTATTCCTTTATTGTGAATCTTTTCTTTTTATTCTCTCATTAAGCATTAACAAATTAATTTATTTACATCATATTTTTATTTTCACTCTCTAACACTATGATTATTTTTCCCTAACCTTATTATTACTTTAATCATTGGGTTATTTGACGTGCTCTTGATTATTTTATTCTTATTTTACAACCAAAATCTAGTATATTATTTTTTTACTCCAATAATTATCCACATTTTCCCCCTTTAAATCATAACATTAGCACTCATTTCTAGAGCTTTATGTGTCTGAAAAGAGAAATGTTTGTTACATCAAGGGTACACGTCAACTTAGCATAAAGTACTGCCATAAGAATATGAACCATTTGGTCAATTATATTATTTCATATTGGGTTGAAGACATAAATGACAAGTTGACTTCAAGCTATGTGTTTCATCTTGGATCTAGATCCATAGTCTAGTCTAGTAAAAAGTAAATAGTAGTTTATCTATCGACAACCAAGGCTAAATACAAAGGTGCAACTAATGTTGGCACGGAGGTAACATGGGTTCACAACCTAATGGGTGATCTACGTGTTGAAGGAAATGTAACTAGGTTCGGTCTTCATAAATGTACTTTTGATATTTGTACTTGTTCAAGAAAAAAAAATAAAAATTATAATGTATATCAATGAGTTTCTTGCTTATTGAAATAGGTCTAGCACTAGCTAAAGTGCTATTGGTGAGTCAAATAGTCAAAAGAAAAAGGTTGAAGACCTTAAGGGCATGTTACACCATGTATGTATTAAAGTCAAGAAAATACCTCCAAGCAAAGTCAAGTCTCCTCCTATGCAAAGGCACCATCAAAGAGGATCCTTCAAGCATGTGACACCACCAAAGAAGCCATCCAAAGCAAGACAACAAGTCAGCCTCCAAATAGTCCTCAAGTCGACCTGCAAACAAGTTAACAACTCAGCCTAAAGGAGGGACATACCTCTATATATAGAGGTTGTCCACTCCCTCAAAAGACAATGCACTCCTCTCTGAAATTTACAAAGGTAAAAGGCAAGAAAGAGCAGGGTCTTTAAGGGCAACGAGGAATAAAGGTATACAACTGAAGTTAAAGAGGTTTCTTCAAGGGCAGTTGCAGTCACACGTGCGAGGAAACAGAGGGTTGTCCCTGCAGCTAGGACAACAACAATTCATAGTCACCCATCTATCTTTGTTTGGGGCTAAATCTATACCTACAAGGCATCCTACTCAAGCGTAGAAGAAAGACATGCAAGCGAAGGAGAGAATGGCATACAACACCTAGTGAACCTCCCACACATGTGAGAAACTAGGGCAACAGAACAATAGTATAGTCATACACTCATATCTCAAGAAAGATCTCGGCTGGTCAAAGAAGAAGTCTACTTGAGAAAGGGATAGAAGAAGAACACCTCATCTAAAAGGCTCACTCAAGGAAGGTCTATCTCTAGACAAGAAACAAAGAAGGAAGACAGAGTGCTGAGGAGTAAAGTGTCGGAAGGAGGAAGCCTATGTGCCGGAGAACAAAGTGTAGACAAGAGGAGAGGACCTGTGCTTGGAGGATCTTCTTATCAGGTCTAGGGTTTGGCATTGATCAATAAAAGCTTCAATAAGAGAAATTCACAAAAGGGTTTTCCTCTCAAGAGAAGAGAGGTTTTTGCCTTGGCAAAGAGCCAACATCTTGTGTTTTTGTTCTTATGTTTTGGTACCAATTTGATGAAGTACACACACATGCATTAATAAGAAGAAGAAGAAGATTAAGCTAACAAGAAAAAGTAAAAAGACTCCACAAATTGTTATCAAGTAACAAAGAATCACACTACACATATTTGCCCTAAATTCTTTGACATGGTATAAGAGGTAAGGTGACACATAAAGGAAAGGGCAACTAAAGAAACACTTATCAAGGAAGGACATCTACAAGGTTGAAGCATCAAGCCTAGAAGTCTCAATCACTTCAAGGACAAGAAGGTCTCCAATCCATCATTCATCAAGGAAGTCTACATAGCAAGAAGAAGAGCCTTACATAAAGGCACCTACAAAGAAGATCAGATCGAAGCAGGACCTACATCAAGCTACAAGTCATCAAGCAAGTCCACTTGGAGAAGGAAACTTGAAGAACATCAAGATCCAAGGAAGGAAAGCCATCAAGTCTTCAAGGAGGAAGCAAATCCATTACATCTCAAAAATCTATCAAGTAAGTATATGTCCCCTTCTAAATATACATCAATGTCTTTTTGCAAGGAAAGCAACAAATTGGTAGGTACCAATAACTTTCTTGCATGGAAGAAGAGGACTAATCTACTTCTCAAGGAGAATGAACTTCTAGAACATATCAAAGGGAATATCATTATCTCTACTAAGGAACAAACTCAAGCCTTAGCTAAGTACAATAAGGATGAGACAAGAGCACAAAGGATTCTAATAGAATCAATCAAAGACTCTCTCATTCCTTATGTCTCCAAATTTGAAACATCAAAAGAAATTTATGATAAGCTAGTAGAGCTATTCTCGGTATCCACAACCGGAGAAGTAATATCTCTAAGAAATGAATTGTACAAGATGAAGATAACAAAGGAAGGAATAGCTCCCTCCTTTATGAAAATCTCTGAAATGAGAGATTGAATTCAAGAGCTTGGGGAAGTCATGTCTGACAGAGAAATGACAACTGTAGTACTCAATGCTCTACCTGAGGATTGGGGCAACTTCACATCAAGCATATATGCCAAGAAGGAAGCAACCACACTCAGTGAAATGTGGTCTCTATGCAAGACAGAGGAAACCAGACTTAAAGCAAAGGAAGATGTGGGATCAAAGGAGCAAGCATTTGCTTCCATGGCCAAGAGAAAGGGAAAATTTGGTCCACAGAGAACAAACAACAAAGACATGTCCAAAATCCAATGTTTTGGATGCCAAGAATATGGAAACTACAAAATGAAATGTCCTAAGCTTAAGAAGGACAACAACAACAAAAGAAAGAGGGAATAAGCTCACATGTGAAAGAAGAAAAGAAGCAAAAAGAGGAATATCCTTTAGATCTCTACTATGACTAGGTCAAACTATTTACTTCAAGTCTTCTTTCAAGGTTTTGAGTAGGATAGGAGCATGTAGGAATAAAATAAAATTGCATAGCTAGAAACATTTTCTAGAATCTAGAAGCATGAAGTACATAGAGTTCTAGATACTCATGAAGATGTAGCATTTATAATGAGAATAAAAATGCATGGGTAGAAATATCTTCTAGAATATAGGAGCATGGTAGATATAGCTCAAGATATTCATATAGAAGGAGCATACCTAGTATAGGACCTCATCCATGATAAAAGAAGATTGATCATGATTAAGAATCTTAGAAGACCTCCATCATCAAAAGAAAAGAAACATTTGCAAGGCAAGGGTCTTTAAGATCCTATAATGGAATCTTCAAAAGAAGGTTCATGAACCAAAGCAGATGTCTCATTGGGAATCCCATTCATGGGATTCAAGAAAAGGATGATATGCAGGCAAGCTAAGATGAAGCAAGAAGGGCCACACCAAGGACAACCAAATGAAGCTAAGATGATCAAAGGAGAATCAAGATGAGGTATGTATGCATCAAAGTTTAGTCATGGGAATAGTTCTATAACATGATCAAGTATGAAAGAATATTTTTCACCAAGAACATGCTCAAAGGCATGTACTACAATGCAATGAAGGTCAACAAAAGAATATGATCACATAAGGAGTATAAGATTGTTGACTACGAAGCAAGAAGAAATGTTGACTAGTCCAAGAAGCAAGCAATGAAGAAATTCTCTCACAAGAAGCATAAGATGGTTGACCTATCTATCTAAGAAGAAGCAAATGAAGAAAGAGATCAAGCATGTGAAGAACACCATGATCACCGAGAATAACTATCTAAAAAGATACTCTAAAGATATCTCTCAAAAGAAGGCAGGACAACTCTGACAAAGGAAGGAAGGACCCTTGACACCTATGAAGGCCTTAGAGATATGAAAGATGCAGATAACTGATTCTACTCTACAAAGATGTCGTGATGAAGAAGCCATCCAGCAAAATAAAAAGCAATGTTGAAGCAATATCAGGATGAATTCATGATGGGCTATTAGGTCGAAGCATGTAAATAAGCAAGTACAATGAAGCATCCATGAGAACAGTATTCTTAAGCATGGACAGATGACAAAGGAGTAGCTGAATGACAAGAAAACCTGATGTATGACAAGAAAGCCACTTTCCACGAAAGAAGAAATGACATGACAAACCAAGAAGGAAAGTGATCGATGGATGGTTCCCTACCTAGAAGAAGTTCAAACAAAGACTTCATGACATCAAAAGAAAGGAAGGAGATGAAGCAGTTAAAGGACCCATGAAGAAGAAGTTGATGATGAATGAAAAAGTCCCTAGTTAAGAGGGAGCTCTGACAAGTCCCTAATCAATAGGGAGTTTTGGATCACCCATGATTACAAAGGAGTGACATTTGTATTTTTCCATCTCATGGGTCATGCACTAGACCAGGAATAACAGCCATAAGTCTAGATGAAGGTCATGAATGGAAATATAGACACAAGATAGACACAACATTTTTGTCTTCACTTGGGAAGAAAGAATGGGAGGATTGGGTAATCATTTGGCATCTGATACTCTTTGAGGATGTGTAGGGCATCCAAGACAAGAGTGGGCAAGAGGGCAATATTCTTTGAGGGCTAGGAACCCAAGATAAGAATAGTCCTAGAAGGTCATACTCATAGAACACCCGGGTGGGTATGTACCTTGAGAGACAATGATGAAGGTGTCTATAAATCGTTGGTCTCGCCAGCATTGTAGCTCATGATCTCATGAAGAGATGGCATTGTTAGTCAAGGCCTTGCACTATGACAATGTTGATGGATATAATGTTATAACAGATGGATTCCAAATCCGGTTTCTCTTATGTGAATTCTTCAAGATTGATAATAGCCAAACACCTTGTAATGTTGTATGAATACCTCCCTAGTTAAGAGAGAGTGTTGAAGGAAATGTAACTAGGTTCAGTCTTCATAAATGTACTTTTTATATTTGTACTTATTCATGAAAAAGAAATATTATTTTTATAATGTATGTCAATGAGTTTCTTGCTCATTGAAATAGGTCTAGCACTAGTTAAAGTGTTATAGGTGAGTCAAATAGTCAAAAGAAAAAGGTTGAAGACCTTAAGGGCATGTTACACGATGCATGTATTAAATTCAAGAAAATACCTCCAAGCAAATTCAAGTCTCCTCCTATGAAAAGGCTCCATCAAAGAGGATCCTTCAAGCATGTGACACCACCAAATAAGTCATCCAAAGAAAGAAAGCAAGTCGGCCTCCAAACAGTCCTCAATTCGACCTGCAAACAAGTTAACAAGTTGGCCTTCTAGTGGACCTAAAGGAGGGACAAACCTCTATATATAGAGGTTGTCCACTCCCTCAAAAGACAATGCACTCCTCTCTGAAATCTGCGAAGGTAAAAGGCAAGAAAGAGCAAAGGAAAAGGGTCTCTAAGGGTAGCGAGGAAGAACGGTATACAACTGAAGTTAAAGAGGTCTGTTCTAGGGCAGCTACAGTCACACGTGCGAGGAAACAGAGGGTTGTCCCTACGGCTACGACAACAACAATTCATAGTCACCCATATATCTTTGTTTGGGGCTAAATCTATGCCTACAAGGCCTCCTACTCAAGTGTAGAAGAAAGACACTCAAGCGAAGGAGAGAAGGGCATACAACACCTAGTGAACCTCCCACACATCCGAGAAACTAGGGTAGCAAAACAATAGTACAATCATACACTCATATCTCAATAAGGATCTCGGCTTGTCAAAGAGGAAGTTTACTTGAGCAAGGGATAGAAGAAGAACACCTCATCTAGAAGCCTCACTCAAGGAAGGTCTATCTCTGGACAAGAAACAAAGAAGGAAGACAAAGTGCTGAGGAGCAAAGTGTCAGAAGGAAGAATCCTATGTGCTGGAGAACAAAGTGCAGAAAAGAGGAGAGGACTTGACTTGTGCTTGGAGGATCTTCTTATCAGTTCTAGGGTTTGGCATTGATCAATAGAAGCTTCAATAAGAGAAATTCACAAAAGGGTTTTCCTCTCAAGAGAAGAGAGGTTTTGGCCCTGGCAGAGGGCCAACATCTTATGTTCTTGTTCTTATGTTGTGGTAGAAATTTGATGAAGTACACACACATGCATTAATAAGAAGAAGAAGAAGATTCATCTAACAAGAAAAAGTAAAAATACTCCAAAAATTGTTATCAAGTAATGAAGAATCACACTACACATATTTGCCCTAGGTTCTTCAACACTATGATTTCCATTCAAGGAGTAAATTATAGCATATTATCAAAATCAAAATGTAACACTAGTTGAAAACCCTATTTCTTATGGTAAAATGAAGTACGCATAGGTTCATCCCCATCATTTATGACAATACAAGAAGATGTTGTAGTTCTTGTTTATCATAAGATAGATGATCATATCGTCAATATCTTTAAGAATTATGTATAATTTCATGCACACCATTTGAAATGATACATGAAAATGTTGTACTTCTTGTTTATTGTAGGATAAATGATCATATCGTTTATATCTTTATAAAGCCATTGGCAAAAGATAAGTTTTTGAAACTTCAAGTTATGCTTGGGCTTTGGGAAGCTACAAATATGGGAGGTGTATTGAGATAATTTCAACTCTTGAATATCTAAAGAAATGTGCGAACAAGCTGATGTTGAAATATCAACTTCACCACACATCTAGATCTTCCAAAGACAACCAATGGATTGTCAAATATTGACTTTAGATTTGACTAGAAATTTCAATTGGACAATTAATTGATCAATTGAGCCAACCAAAGGTGGACTTGACTTAGTGAATTGATGTGCAAGTTGAGCTAGAAAAGCAATAAATCTAAGCATGCCTAAGGTGATCAAAATCCAATATCCTCCTCTTCTAAGTGAGTTACTTATGCTTTCAATTATATATAGATGATCCCATGGATTGATCTATTATGGTGATATGTAAATATTTTGTGACATTCATTATATATTGAGCTATGATTTTGTTTTAGTGTTGTAGTGATGTCATTAGACACCACCTCTCCTTAGGATTCATTGTTATTCACTTTTGTAATTATGTAGTTCGCAAACATTTTCTATGACAATTGTTATATGAAAAAAGGTTGTGTATCCTCTCGCTTAAACCATACTATTCTAGATGTAGATATGATCCAAAAGAGATCCACTTAAAGTTTGCAAAGAGGATTGTTTGTTACATCAAGGGTACACATAAACTCGGCATAAAGTGTTGCAATAATAATATGAACCATTTGGTCAATTATATTAATTCATATTGGGTTGAAGACAGAAATTGACTTCAAGCTATGTGTTTCATCTTGGATCTAGATCCATAGTCTAGTCTAGTAAAAAGCAAATAGAAATTTCTCTATTAACAACCAAGGCTTAATACAAAGGTGCAGTTTATGTTGGAATAGAGGAAACATGGGTTCACAACCTAATGGGTGAGATAGGATTCCCATTTGAAGAGCAAATTATAGCGCAGTGTCAAAACCAAAATGCAACACTAGTTGAAAACCTTATTTCTTATGGTCAAATGAATTATGTATAATTTCATCCTCGTCATTTGAGAAAATACAAGATGTTGTATTTCTTTTTTATCCTATGATAGATGATCATATTGTTGATTCCTCTAAGAAGTATGTCGAATTCCATGCCCACCATTTGAAATGATACAAGAAAATGTTGTACTTCTTGTTTATTGTAGGATACATGATCGTATCATTTATATATTTATAAAGCCATTAACAAAAGATAAGTTTGTGAAACTTAGGCTATGCTTGAGCTTTGGGAAGCTACAATTAACTAATGAATTGAGCCAACCAAAGGTGGCCTTGACTTAATGAATTGATGTGCAGGTTGAGGTAGAAAAGCACGAGATTTAAGCATGCCTAAAGTGATCAAAATTCATCATCCTCTTCATTCTAAGTGAGTTAGTTATGTTTTCGATTATATGTAGATTATCCCATTTTTCAATCTATTGTGATGATATATGGAAGTCTTTTGTGACATCCATTATATGTTGAGCTATACTTGTGCTTTAGTGTTGCAACAATGTCTTTAGGCACCACCTCTTCTTAAGATTCATTGTTATTCACTTTTGTAATTTTGTAGTTCACCAACATCTTCCATGACAATTTCTCTATGAAAACAGGTTGTGTATTGACTCACTTAAACTATAGTATTCTAGATTTTTACCGCCAAAACATCTCATTTTAAATTTTATCAAGGTAGTCAGAGTTTGATTCTACTTCAACTAGTTATTCCTAAGATAGCACATTATGTTCTATGTTTTCTTTAATGTCTTCAATTTTTATTCTAATTCTAGTATCTATGAGAAAATTTTCTAAAGAACTTGTGATTCCATTCCTTTAGGAGAGATTTTAGCTATTGTAATTTCTTGAAGAATGAATACAAGTATGTTCTTAAAGGGCCAAGATTTTCCATCTACCATTTCTTGGTTCTAAATTTTGGATCTAGATGGTAAAATCACATTGATCCATCTTTGAATGGGATACTTTTTGGCCTCTATACTTTCTATAGATTTAGGTGCATTTGCCAATGCTCTTTCCCCATTCTAGAACTCACTTATCAAGAAATTGTTTAGTTTTTCCATCATTAAAGCCTTTCTCTTCCTCTTATTCTTATAGGTGTAGTTCCCATTCCTTGACTCTTAACCAATGAAATCTCTTTAGATGAAGTACATTTACTAGTGTTACCTCCTTTCTTATCATGGGCCCTAAAATTAGATTTAAATCTCATCAAATAGCCCATAGAAGCTTAGGAGGTTGTTCCTTTCTAAGGATATGAGGTTCCAATACAAAAGGTTAATTAATCTCAGGATAGGACCATATACATTGGTCATAATAAACACAAGATTCCATACCATTGAAAAAAGTTCAAAGCTTACCCAGAATCTTCCTATGGAGATCTGTTTAATTTTGAGGGTGTTTGGATTGGCCCTAAATATAAGTCCACTTTATTTATGACTAAAATATTTATGGACGCCTTCTCACATGATTTGAATTGATGCTCTTCATCTTTCTATATTATTTGGTTTGTATTTTGTTTCTTGCATAAATGTTATGCATGGCTTTTCTAATTAGAATTTCCTTTTCAATGACCTTTTCTTTGGGTTAGAATCTATCCCCTTAATATTCCAAAAGGAAATCTTCTTAACTATGATATCTAAGATTCCCACCCTACAATTTTTTTCATGGGATCAATATCGGCAATGCAAATCATCCAACGATAAACTCTATACTAAAGGAAGAGTAAGTATGTAGATATGACACAATCAAACCCAAACAACTAAAGTGTCAAATTGAATTGTACCGGTCTCTACTAGAGGTTGCTACCAATTTCATACAAGTTGGAGTCTTTGATTATTAGAAGCTTACCTCAACTTCGGATTTGGATATATGGAGGGGCTTTATGATCCTCTAAAATAGTTTTTTTTTTTTTTTTTCTTTTAACCTTTGAAATTTGTTTGTCAAAATGGCTTGACTTTCCTCTAAATTATTTTTTGCTTTTAACTTTCAATTAGGACCCCTTGCAAATTCCATATTGGCTTGGTTTCGGATCTAGTATTAGTGCAGTTGGGAGGAACTTGGGATTTGGATTTCTTGAAAGGAATCTTAGAGATAGTGGAGGATCCCCTTCATCAATGACCTTGATTCCTAGGAAAGATAGAAGAGATAATCATGCAGGTGAGAAGAGAGGATATGGAAGAGGTATTGATAAGGGGTGAGGAGCAAGGGAGGAAAACATGAGGGGATTCACAAGGGATGGGAAAGGTGGAGGGGGGAGGTGAAGTAGAGGATAGGGGGATCTTAGTGGGAAGTGGGGATGGTGGGGGAAGAACTAAATCCAAAGAAGGGGATGTGAGGATTACCTAGATCTGGAGTCACATTTGAAAGAGATGAAAATATATTTTATCAATGAACCCCGTTCATAACTATCCAAGCCTTCTTTTTTTGAGCTTTGGGATAAGGCTTGTGTTGCTCCTTCTTTTAAGTCTTTCAGTAATCTTTGGCTTGCCTAGCCGATACTCGTGATATGCTCTGCATTTGAAAGGGGTACTCTAAGAATTAAAAACTTGTTTATGGACTTTCTATCAAATTTGATTAATATTTTATTTGGGTTAGGTTTATAAGATCGATGGTTACATCGATCCTAACATAACACACTATTTCTCTATAGGGTGAAGGAGAAGGCTTGATTGAACTCTCCCAAACCATCATCAATATGCTTGAGATAAATAGGGTTCCAGAATTCATAAGGCGAAAATGAGAGGCTTACCCATACCAAAGGTTTGGAGAAGACATCAAGCCTCCAATCAAAAGCCTATAGAACAATAATAGATATACAACTTTCCTTTCTTCCTAAACCAAGGCCCACTCTCAAAAATCTTGTCTTATTTTAATATCAAGGCATAGATCACCAAGAACTACCCTCAGGTTTCCTAGTTCGCTGAGATCTGTGATTTATGGGTCTTTTCAAAGGCAAGATATTAGTAAGCCAAAGAATCAAACCCCTAGATTTAAGCTTGACCAGGGCTTTAATTCTTACCAAAGTGTTAATTTCGATAACATTTTTTAAATCATTTTTTTCCAAATATCATTTACTTGAACCATAAGAGATTTACTTCTTTACTTCTTCATAAGGAAGGTGGGAAACTCTGCTTGGAATGGAAGGGGCTCTACTCCCATTAAGATGACCCTAAAAGATTTCAATGATGTCAACACATTAGCCTTTGGTAAGCAACCCTTAAAACCTCACAAGCCTTTATTGTGCTCTATTCCCCTCCCAATTACATGGTTCATCTATTCCAAAAATTAATTATAATCACACATTTCATTTTTTTAATAAAAATAACATTCTAGAAACCTTATTTATTAACATTTATAAAATAAAATCATATTTTATACTAGTTTTTATATATTTAATGTATAGAAACACAACATTTAACACTTCTTTACATATAATCGCTAAAAAAAATAGGAAAATTAGGAAAATTAGCTTCAATGGTAAACATCCCATTCATAAAATGCTTCACTCTTTTTATATAATATATTAAATAGCATTGTTTGGATAGCAAGAAACAGGTGTATCTTTACAGACAAAGTTACCCCGGCTGAAATTATTGCGATCCAATGCACTGCAATTCTGTCCAATATCCCTGAATCAGAGGAGGCAAGGAATCCTAAACAGAGCAGAGAAGAACAAATCAAAGCAGGGATCCCATGGGCTTATTTTGATGGGGCTTCTCAGAATAACTCAGCAGGGGCAGGGATAATCATTCATTTAAATGAAACTCATATCTTAAAAGCTTCAGTGGGCCTTGGAACCGGAACAAACAATTTTGCTGAACTTTCCGCTTTAAAACTCCTTCTTTGTTGGCTTATTCACAGGAACATCTTCACAGTTCAGATCTTTGGGGACTCTTTAAATGTTGTGAAATGGGTTAATGGACAAAGTAGATGCCAAAATTACATGCTGAGACCTCTATTAGAAGAAATTTTGAATCTAAAGCTTTCATTTAATGTTTTTTCAATTGGCCATATTTACAGGGACCGAAATGAAGCAGCAGACAGGCTTTCTAAAGATGGTTTGCAGCAAATTATGGGCAGTTGGAAATTAACAGAACAAGAACATGAACAGATCCGTGTGTCGGATCATCCTCCATATGTTTAGACTCAATTTTTATTTCCTGTTTTTGATACTTCATATGCTATATAAAACTGATGTAAACTGGATGATTATACAGTTTGTCTCTTGGCAAACTGAAGGTTATTTTTGCTGATATCCAGGATATCTAGTTTCCATATGTGGGTTGTTTTCCTCTATGAGGAGACCCAGGAATTGAAACGCGACCTGGATATTCGTCTTTTGTGTTTTTAAAGGGCTGATTGTAGAAAATAGCTAGAATGGGTGATGAATTTTTTGACCCAGGTGACCAGAGTCTTTTCCTACCCAGTTTTTGTACAGAGAAGATAGGCTCTTCTCTGGAGTAGCTGTAGGACTTGCTCATACAGCAAACTGAATGCTTTCGCATATACTTGTAACTTTTTATCTTTTTATATAAAAAGTTCACTTTTTTCTTTGAAAAAAAATATATTAAATAGCATTTAATATGAGGAAAATAACCCCTATTTAAATAGCCCATAATTATTTTGTTTTTCAAGTGCACTGTAATGCTTAAAAATATCTTTTTATTTAATATATTAAATGCTTAGGAAAATTAGCTTCAATGGTAAACATCCCATTCATAAAATGCTTCACTCTTTTTATTTAATATATTAAATAGCATTTAATATGAGGACAATAACCCCTATTTATTTTATAAAAATAGCCCATAATAATTTTGTTTTTCAAGTGGCAAGTAATGCTTAAAAATATCACCACGGGTGTAGAGAGATATAGTTTTTTTCACAAAAATACTTTAAAAAATCCTTGCAACCACAACTCATTCTTTAAATTTTCCCAAAAAAATATATATTGACCCTCATTCGGTTTAATTTATACTTGCCTAGTTGCATTCGTAAAATCTATTATAACTTTAGTCAATCCAAGGAAGAACTTGTAAGTCATTCCACTAGTGCTCGTAACACTACATGATATTGATTCAATTGGATGGCCATGTAACGTATACAGTTGTGTCATAACATTTTATAGTAGTTAATGTATATAAATCCTTATAGCCTTTTTTTTTTTTGTCTTCTTTACATAGTTCTCACATAATTCATAGCACAATGCTTAATACATGTACTTATCACAAGCCCCTCCTAACCATAGTACTTAACCTACCCAATAAAATTTATAATTTTAAAAGTACAAGTACTTAAGGCATCACATATTAAGTGAAATTTTGTCTCCTATTACATTATTATTTTTGGTCTATTCTAGTATAAACCTATGTTAAAAATTGACATGTCAAGCATAAATTTCTTACTCATGATAATCTAGGAGATGTGTATATATTGGTTGGAAAATGGAAGAGAAATATGATGTAGGAAATAATAGATAACAAGGTAATGTTTTTCAAAATAGCCATGACAATAAAGGCATATTGACCAACAACAATGACTTATAATGATGACCAACAACCCTAATAATGATCAAGATATGACTCCAAGGTCCACTTACCTGGCTAACACAACAACAATCTAACTAGACACAAGTCTAAACACAACTAAAAATTCAATGAAATCAACAAGAAACAACAAGGTAACATAAGTATCAAAAGGCACCTTCACATTTGACTAATGAGGGCCATACTCTAAAATCCTTGCTCGAGCATGGTAAAGATTGGACTCATAAAACCATAGATGATTATATGTTTGAATGTCATAACACAACAGCATGATACACTAGCCAAACATAATAAGGGATAAAGAGAAAATCTTACAAGCCATCTTCATAGTGGAAGTCAAAGCAACATTATAGCTACTAACACAAAAAGAATAATTCACTTTGTAACAATGCCACATACTTGACACCTTGCTTGGATGGCTTCAACCAGGGAAGCTTGAGTCATTCAACACTATAATGTGGCACCTTTACAAATGTGTGGCATTTTGCACAATTGGAAATGCCAATAGATATGGAGTTTCCCCAACCTTTAACATCGTTTGTTCAAAATTGGTTATATCAAACATAACACCCTAGAGTATCCTCACATAGGCAATTCCCATAATAGGCTATTGTGACATCTCACTTGGTAAACCTACTAGGTAAGGAGTTTATAAATCCTAATCTCAACATTAGTTCCTCAAAATTGGTTAAAGTGTAACCATGGATACCCTCTCATAGATAATTTGCACAACTTTATCAACACAACATTATCAAAAGTTCATTTCAAATTTATGATGATCATGCTTAAATCCAAGGAGAAGAATTTTGTTGGCACACTTTTGTAATAGTTCAATGAAATTTTTGAAGAATTGTTAGGCATCACAACACAACACTTAGTTCGACATTTCACTTAAGTTGTGCCAAGGTTACCTATACTAAATGGCCTACTTTATAAATGATCTTTGTGGGAGAACAACAAGATCATGGGACATTCATGGGACATTCATGGGACATTTAAGGAGTTGATTGATGTCCACAACCAACCTTACTCATCTACATGTGGTACCCCAATTGTTTTATCTACGGAGAAATATCACCCTTGGAAACTCTACATTGACTATAGAGTGAAGATGATGATGGTTATGATTAACGTCCACTAACACGAATATGGCCTATCGTGTTGGAAAAAGTAACTAGTTTTGGTCTTCATAATTTTCATTGTACTTGTGTCATTATGTATATATTATGTTACAAGAAAAAGAAGAAAGAAAATTAATATTTTTAAGCATGGGTTTCATGCTCCCTTCTGTTGGTCAACTAGGTCGAGCATGAGTTTCATGCTCCTAGGGTTTGTCAAGTCAAAAGAATATTTTTCTTGAGTCAAGAGAGTCTTTATCATTTGTATAAGACCTTATTGGGCAAGTTGTAACATGTAAAAGATATTATTTTTGAGTCTATAAAGTCAAATTTGACCTCCAAGACCAAGTCGGCCCCGCTAGAGGAAGTCGACCTAATTTGAGGTAATTCGACCTCATGAGAAGGCTATATAAAGGAAGAGAGATTGATCTATTTGGACACACTTCACACATTTTCAATATGCAACAAGAAAGCAAGAAAAGGAAGAGCGAGGAAGTCCAAAAGCCAAGGAGAAGTCAAAGTGAAGAAAGAGGACCAAAATTTGATCTTTTAGGTCCACACATGCGAAAACTAGGGATTTTGCAGTTGCTAGGAGGCTGAGAATTGCAGGTTTGAACTACAAGTCTAAAGTAAAGGGCAGAAGATGTGATTTGGAGCAGCTTGAAGAACATTTGACTCTCGCTAACTTTGAAGACTTTAACTTGTTGAAGGAAGGATTTCTTGGAGGGTTGACTTGGTTCTTGAAAGAGGTCTTGAATTTGGTATTTGGGTCTTGGGATTTTCATTTGATTAGATTCTATAAGAAGAGAAGAGATTTTTTTCTGGGTTTTTCCATTGGAGGGATTTTTCCCTAGCTTGGAGCCTATATTTTGCATCCATTGTCTTTTATGATCATCATAGTTCATGCTTTTGATAATTGTTTGATGAAGAGAATCTAATAAAGAACAATAAGAAGCTAACTAAGTTCACAAGCAATTATTAAGTAAATGGAGAATTGTTGAAATAGTTTCCTTGCTAGATTCTCCAACATGGTATCAGAGCTAAGGTGAGAAGAAGGCAACTTGAAGATCACCTTGTAGGCATAAGAGAAGAGTGATTGTCAAAGGAAACCATTTGGAAAAGGACACAAGGAAAGGCCTAAGCAAGACAGACCTATTGATCTAAAAAGGAAAGGTAATACACCAAGCTCGCATTGAATACTTCATCATCTTAAGAAGGATCAAAGCTCTTGTTGAAGGAAGGAAAGTTATTATCTGTCTCTCTCATTGAAGGAAAATCTTTGAGCATTTGTTCTCAAGAAAAGAAGGTTGAAATTTCGGATAGTCGAGCTGAACAAAAGCAGAAGAAAGGAACATTTTTTTGTCTTTGTTTATAATTTGGTTTGCCACAGGTTTAAGAAGGACAGTTGGTTGAGTTCGACGAGGAAATTATGGGCACATTTTAGGAAGGGATTCTCTATATTATGCAGGTTGAGATTTTGTTGTAATTGCAGGTAGAAGGAAGTATTGTTTTGGGAAAGCCAAGTAGTCTAGGAGACTTCCTAGACTAGGTTGCATCCTTCTATGAAAAAAACGCAACAAAAGAGGGAATGTGGGAGAGTTTGGATGCAAATTGAAGGTATTTCATGATGCCCTAGTTAGGGATGAAAACAAAAGCTCAGATGAGTGTGTTTAAATATGAAGATTTCAGAGGTCTAGTTGGACGTCCTTAAGAAGAAAAGAGTGTAGGTTGGAGGTTCTAGTTTAGGATAGAATTGTTAGAGGGTACCAAGTAGGTGACCTTGGGAACCCTAAGTGCAGACCTTGAAGGATTATGTCTAAGAAAGAAAATGATGCAGGGCTAGACCTGCAAATACCATGATCTTAAACATCTGTTGCATATCAACTTAATTCACAGCTTTTTCCCCAAATCAAAATCCTCAATATTTGGCAAATTCACACTTTGCACATATGTTCTCAAAACCCATATTCTAATAAGCGGTAATTAATAACATGTCATCATAATTTCTCTATTTGCTTTGAAACTCATACAAGGTTCTATGATGAAGCCCAACTCAAATCTTCATATAAAACTTCCACAACAATTAAACCAGTCAATTTATAAGAGTTTTCTTATTTCAAAAGACCATTGATATCCCATCAAGATAAACCATACCTGTGTTAAACACGATGTCCATTAAAAGGCTGTCTCTATCATACCCCTTTAGGATTACTGTTAATCTTTCGCAACTGCTGCACTTCAATGAAATTGCCAGATTTGACTTTCCACAATTCTTCAGCGCCTTTTAATCTCAATCATTTCTCATTTTATTATTAAAATCGACTCACCATTTCGTTCTTGATTCTGGTTACTTGCCTCCATAGATCAATTTCAAACCTGCGCTCTACGCTGGCCCACGCAATTCTTTACAAACCTGCATCTTACAACTTCTTTACAAATACTGCGTCTTCAACACTTCTGATACTCCGGCAAACTGCGTCTTGTCCATGCTTCTGGCATGTTATTTCTGCATTAAAATGCTGTTTCCACTCCAGCAGAAAACGTTGTTCCTCTCCAGCAGAATTCTGATGATCGATTTCATTTAAGATTCCATTAATAACACAGGCTCTCACGCTCCCAATTCGTCTTCTGTATTTGCTGTGGAACTCTGTCAAGCACAATTTACCCACGCTGGAAATGTCACCACAGATTTCTGCACCCTTTCTCTCAATTCACGACTTCTGGCATATTAGAAATGAACTTCAGCAACCTTCAACAGATACAAATCACCACACCTGCGTTCTTCAATTAAACCATTAAATCGATTTCCACCTCTGCAATAACATGCGTCCTTCAATTTAAAACATTCAATCAATTTCTTCAGGTAAAGCTGAAACCCAATAATTAAATTCGTTTTAAGTTAACCAGTAACTGAAAAACACATTACGTTTTCTTCATTTTAACTGAAACACAAATCTGAAGTCGAATTCTTCTATTCAATTGAGTCTGCGTTATGGATTAACCCCTCCATTGAATTTAGAACCCTCATGTTCAGCATTCATTCTTGCAATTAGAATTCAATGCTGTATACACCACAATTTCAACGCATTCACACATATTCATATCCAGTTCAACGTTTTCCATAAAAATCGATTTTCCAATTGGATATGCTGAAGCCACTCATTTACCACGCTGTTAAAACTATGCCAATGCTATTTGAAACATAGCAATTTTCAATTGAATTCCGACAGAGTTTCAGAACATAGTTCTGCGCACTACTATATTCAATTTTCAATTTCCACTGTACCTCATATTAACCAATCTGAATTTTATATCGACTTTCAACAGAAATCTTTACTTAGAATGGCGCCCTTTGCAAACAGAGATTTTAACACCGTTTACCCTTGATGATTTGCATAACAGTTTTCACATAAACAAGTGCGATTTCAAGCCCATCGATCATTAATTTAACAATGTTATGAACAAATATACAATTTCTCAATCACCCAATATATATACTGAAACAAAACAATGACTTACAACTTTTTACTGGCCAGATGTTGCAATGCCATGGCCCTTTACAATTTCTGAAGGCTTACAGCCTTGCTACTTAAACCATACTCTCAATCTCCTCTCCTATTCTCAATGTATTTTTCTCTAAAAACCCCTCCTATTTATACAATTTTAAAAATCATTTAATTAAATGCTCAATCCCTTAAAATCCTCAACAAACCCCTAAATCTCTCAACATCCCTAAAGGATAGGTTTTTATCCCTAAAATCCTTCAATTTATTAAATTTCCTCATATCCTTTTATTAATAAAAAGATATTTACATAAATCCTCACCTTCTCCTATTTAATTCAAATTAATTAATCATCACACCCCATATTTACAAATTAATATTATCACACCCCATATTTACAAATGGAGAAAAAGGTCTTGATGCTCCTGCATCAGAAAATATGTGCAAATATCTTATGAATATCTTACAGTTGAGGGAACTAGTTGCAAGGGCTTGGGAAAGTCACTTCTAATAAAGAGATGATTACTTGTGTACTAAATGCTTTGCCATCTAAGTGGAGCAGTTTTGTGAAAAGGTACTACTCCCTTTGATGAATTATGGGCTCAACGTATCTTGGAAGAAACAAAGATAAAGGCGAAGGATGACAACAAATAGAAGAAAATATAGATCAAAGACTTGAGAAATAGCCTCTTCGAGGGGGTAACCTCCTTTACATCACATAAATGGATAATTATTGGATGATACAAATGACAAGACCTCATTTCTATTTATAGGAGTCTAAGGAGTCACAATATAATCAGAACCTACATAAGAATAATAATGTAAGGGCACAACAATAACAATAGTGGGCTTCTATAGGGCACAATGATAACAGTATGGGGGCTACATTAACAATAACAATAAATGGACTACACTGTTATTATAGGGACCTAACATACCCCTCTCCTTCAAAAAAAGTGTTGTCCTCAACTCTTGAGTAGTTATGGATGCTTCTGTATAAAATTCTCATCCTCCCATGTGGAATCTTCAACGGGTGAGTTCTTCCACTTAATGAAATGCTCTAAAAATGATCGATTTCATAGTTGTTAGGTTCTTGTTTTCGTGGCCACTTCAGGCTCCAATGTGATTTTTCCTTCTTCGTCAATTTCTGGCAATATTGTTTGAACTAGGAGTTTGTCACCAATAACCTACTTTAAGCATGAAATATGGAAAATTGGGTGTACTCAATAAGACACAGGCAACGCCAATTGTATTCCATAGTACCAATATTTTGCAACACCTTGTAAGGACCATAGTACTTAGGGGATAATTTATTATCCTTCTTAGCTTGCTTGAGGGACATTTGTTTGTATGGTTGTAGCCGTAAAAATAGCCAGTCGCCTATGTCAAAACTTTTTTCACTGCGGTGTTGATTTGCTTGTTATTTCATTCGATTTTGCGCCAAAGTGGAGTCGTCCTTTAAGAGTTGGAGAACTTCTTGTTGATGCTCGATGTGATCTTCCATTGCTTAAACCTTAGAATTTTCTCTTAAAGATGATGTGATGGACGGTGGGTGATATCCATAAAGTGCCATAAATGGGGTCATCTTTGTTGCAATATGGAAGGAAGTGTTATACCACAATTCAGTCAAAGGTAACCACTTGACCCATTGTGTTTGTTTATCAGATACAAAGCAACAAAGATGTTATTCCAAACATTTGTTCACTATCGCAATTTGCCCATTATATTGAGGATGATAAGATGAGCTATGAGCTAATTGAGTACTAAGACAAGAAAATAACTTCGTTTAAAAATTTCTAGTGAAAATGGGATCCCTGTCACTTACAATAATATTTGGGTTTCCATGTAGCTTTGAAATTGTTTCCATAAAGGTAGTAGCAATTGTACTGACTTTAAAAGGATGAGATAATGCACAAAAGTGTGCATACTTGGTAAGTCTATCAACTACCACCATGATGACTCTTTCCTTCAAACTTGGGTAAACCTATGATAAAATCCATTGAGACATCCTCTCAACGCTGACTTGGAATGGATAAAGGTTGTAATAGACCTAGGGTCTTAATTGTCTAAACTTTATTTTGTTGGCAAAACAAATATTCTGTCACAAACTTCTAAATATCATATTTAAGGCCATCCCAAAAAAAATCCTTCTTGATCATGTGATAATGTTTTGTTTGAGTTGGGAATTCTTACAAATATATAAGTGGTCTTTGTACCATAATGAATCATTTTTCCAACTAAATGTATCAGAAGTACTAGGGTTTTGCTGCAACTTTTGAATGAGTGTCCACACCTCTTATTCATTCTTCCATTCATCCCTTGTTTCGGTTATCCAATCAGGTTAGATAATAGAAATGGTACAAAACAATGCTTCCACGTCCTCATCATTTCTTAGGAGTGCATTTGCAACAACATTTTGCTTCCCTTTCTAGTAAATGATTTAAAATTCATAACCCAACATCTTTGTGACCCATTTTTGTTGCTCTTCTAGAGATAATCTTTGTTCCAAAAAGTATTTAAGGCTATCATGATTTGTTTTTACCTTGAAGTGTCTTCCCATTAGGTAAGGTCCGCATTGCTTTAGTGCATGAAGTGTTTCAAACATTTCCTTCTCATCAATAGGTTTGTGTAAATACTTTTCTTTGATTGGACGAATTTCAAAAGCAATGGGTCTTCATTCTTGCATTAAAACAACACCAATACCATTTCCTGAGGCATCACATTCCACAATAAAGGTTTTTGTGAAGTTTGGCGTAGCTAAGACCAGTGTTTGGCACATTGTCTCTTTAAGATGTTCAAAGGCCTTAGTTTCTTCTGGAATCCAAGAAAATGCATCTTTCTTCAGTAATGTTGTTAGAGGTGATACAAAGAGAAACACTTTCTTTAGCTAATTGATAAATCTCAAACAAAAATTATGTTGAGGGGAAGGTCGGGATGATTTCAATCTCTTCTGTGGCAATAATGTTGTCAGTAGCCCTATCAGTGAGTGAGCTTTGTTCAGTATTTTGGGGTGTGTTGAGTATTGTTTTTGTTTCAACATTTTCCTCCCCTTGTTGTCCTTTAAGTTTTCAATCAAATTGTTGCCATGCCTCATCTAGTTGGTTTTTCAAGGGGGTCTCCTTTATGTACACTTTAGTGGAAACATCTTCCACTTCTTTCTTTGTTGAGGCCTTTTCAGATTCCTTCTCAGTGTCCTTTTCAGGACTCTTTTCTGGGCTCTTCTCTGGAATTTTCTGTGAATCATGCTCTGAGTCATGTTATGAGCCTTGTTCTGAACTCTGGGCCGATCTCTGCTCTGAAGTTTGTTCAGAACCCTATTCTGATTTCTCTTCTAAATTATGCTCATAATCGTGTTCTGAGACCTTCTCTGAATCATGCTAAGAATCGTGTTTTGAGACCTTCTCTGAATCATGCTTAGAAGCATGTTCTAAGACCTTCTTAGAATCACGGCTTCAACTCTGTTCCTTTTGAGCATTTGGCTTAGGTATTTCTAACATATCCAAAGGAACCTTTAGTAACTTTTTCCTTCTATACTGGTGGAAATGGGCCAAATCTGGTGGATTGAATCTCAGAGTAGTCAAATGTTGGACTTGTGAAAACAGCTCGGCTAACTCAAACAAATCATCAAAATCATCTTCCTCATGGTTGAATTGTCTTATTTTAACTAAAGCAGTGAAGTTCTGTGCAACCTTGTTGGGGTCATATTGTCTGCCAAGAATGGTGGTGAGCTTTAAACATAAAATGTGTTCGATTTCAAGTGCAACATGCTTGAAATCATGCAATTCATAGACACCACATTGGAGGGGAAAATAAGGCCAAAGGGATTTTTTGGATTCTTTTAAGGTTTTGGTTATCCCATCCCCTATAGTCTGGTAAGCAATCTCCCTGGCAAGAAGCTTATCAAGTACATACCAAGGGAGGACATGAGGGGGTGCTATGCTTCCAAAGACCCAGACATAAGTAAACAATTCTTCCCCAAACCACCTACCTACTAGTAAAATATCAATCTTGGCCTCATCAGATAACCTTGGGGCCTTCTTGTCAAAAACTGCTTGGTGGATGGGTAACATAATTCCTTGGTAGATTTTGTAGAAATGGGTTTGGTAATTGGATTCCCACAGAATTTTGTGATATATGTGAATGGGGGTAGGGTCTTGAATAGTCCATTTCCACCCCATAGTTGGGAAAATAGTGGTGAAACAGACTGCATCCATAATGTAGGCACTCATAAAAAATGGTGGGACTATTCTAGTGGTGACAAATCGTTTTTTCCTATATTCCTGAATTTGCAAGGCAAGGTTGTTAGACAAAATGGTACCCCAATCCATTATAAAAGAGTTTACTATTGCATCTATTAGGGGAACCAACTCAACATAAAACTTGGTTATATTGGCATGCCCAAATAATCTACACATCATAACTGTGACATAAGAGTAGGGAGCAACGAGCGGTGCTATAGGATACATACTCTATTTCTCTTGTTTGAATTGGACCTCCATTGCCTAATTGGGTCTGATGGTTCCTCATTCTCTTTCGCAAAATGCTCGAGGAAGGCTTTATCATATACCTTCTGTGGGTCTGGTATATGATACATTCTCTTTAGGGCTTTTGCTGTGAAGGAACCAATAACTTCTTGGTGCCATTCACTTTTGAACATACAAGGACTGTTATTATTAATGCATTGATCAGCACATGTTTAAACAACATTTGATGCGATATATGTTTATAAATTATTTTGATTAGTTGTTTAATCAAAATAATTATTTCAAAAACTTTTTCATTTCTGTTAGTATTTGGTTAATCTCCATTATTCTGTACTAAAGATTATCATTGTAGATCGCACAAATATGAGTAAAATCCCAGATAATATATAGATAGGTTATATATATGTGTGTGTGTGTGTGTGTGTGTGTTTTAGTTAAAAACCACCCCATCTATCACTTAGTTTCGGTAATCAAACAGCATATCCATCCTATCACATTTTATTGGGAAATTAGTCCCATTATATCCAGTCGAAGCCACTAATCCAAACAAAAAAGGGACGGTATTCAATTCCCCCACCAGGTGGTTTTCCCCCATGTTGTTCCAACAATTTTCGAGGCTTCAATAGGTTCTAAATATAAAGATGCAATGCATACCTTTTGTGTGTGTTGCACGTCATGGAGATCAAAATATTTCTCCATTTGTAGTATCCATGTTACCGAATCCTTGCTATCAAACTTCCACATATCTATCTTTGGAATGTGGTGAGCCTTAAACCTGGCATTGGAATCTCTAAAATCATAATTCATATCCCTTTTGTCCTCATCATGATTTTCATGGATTACCTTATCACCAGTGAGAAGCTTTTCTTGCAGCAACTTTGTCAAACCTTCCTTCAAACCTTCCATGTCTGCTTTTAAACCTTCCATATCCCCTTTTAAACCATCCATGTCTCCTTTTATTTTTTTCTCTAAATCGTCCATCTTAACATTCATCACTCCCAATTCATTTTTGGTTGCTCTTTGGGAGAGTGAAATTTGTTGCACTTGGTCCTGTAACTTTGATATATCATGTTGCATTTCTTCCTCTTCTTCATGCGTCATATTAGAGCTTTCTGGTTGCTTACTGGGTGTGTCCATTTTTTTGTTTTGAGGCATATTGGAATGAAATAATGATATATATGCTTCTTTATGCCCTTTGAATCACTTCAAATTGATTCTTCAAACAAAAGTTATGCAAATTAAAGAGAAAAAAAAAGCATGCACACATTTTTCCTTATTTTTTGGAGCTAGATATCGAAATTGTTGTATCTCTGTAATTTCGACTCTCTAAAATAAAAAATTCCATCTTGTGCTAGCCCTATGAGTCTTCTTTCCAACGCCACAAGTCAAACCAAAATTGGATTCTTCAAGATAAAATTACACCCAGTCTCCTAGGATGACCTAATTATGGACTGGTGCAGTAGAGTGGGGGGGTGAATCAGTATTAGCAAGTCAATAATATTTCATTTCCATATTCTGATTCATATTCGCTACTTTAGTTAATGAAACTTGCATGTATACGCAACAGTATATAAGGCAACTAGCGTATACCCTGTAAACTTATAATTTAGTTAATTCGTCATATGTTGATCTTTAATCTGTGCATCAGAACCATATAAAAAGTAACCAGGAGTAGTAAAAACAAAACAAACAGTCACACACATGAACACAAGATATAAGGTGGAAACCCAATGTGGGTGAAAACCACCTGCTGCAATCATCTCTATCTTTCTTTTAATAAGAAACTTCTTTTTACAATATTTTGTACTGGTGCAGTCTTATACCAGTACGCAGGCTTCTACCTGCAGAAGGCTACAACCTTCTCTCGTTCTCCAGCTTCTCCTGGAAGGGAGCTACAACCCCCTAGCTCTTGTACTAGCTGATGTACTAGTACGTAGGTGCTGACCTACAGAAGGCTACAACCTTCTCTTTTCTTCCAGGGACCACGTTTCATAAATTTTCAGACTAGATCCATCAATAACATCAATCAAATGTCAAATATATCTGCATCAACCAATCTCCTTTGCACCAACCAAAACTGAATCAAACAATCACTTCTATGAATGCTGTAACCAGAATACAGTAACAGTAACCAAAACCCAAGCTAGAACCCAGAACACTACAACAACAATCAAAAGTAGCTAAAGCATATTTTATGAGGTGTATGCTACTTCAATGTGATGAACCTGTGTGCATACGCACTTGTATCAAGGCAAACCTACGTATACGCACTTTTGAATTGCCGAACCGGCGTGTATACGCGCCTTTGCTATAATGAACCTGCGTATAGATCTATAAATGATGATTTAACCTTTACAATTATTCAGACATCAGTTATACCCAGATCATCATATTTACAGATTACGACATGCGCCAATTATTAAGATAAAAGATCAAAAACCACACAAAGATACTTCTCTTCAAGCCTTAAGATCTTGACCCATCAATAGAACTTATCCTTCATCAAGCGCTCAGGTTCATCCTTGATTAAGATCCAGCTGTGCACCATAACCCAATAACTTGTATTCTCGATCTTGCTCTTCATTAGATATTCAAGTCATGAGTGCCTTTGCCTAATGATCTTCTCCTCCTTTTATAGTCTTAGGCCTTACTCAATACCATGGTCCAAAACCACTTAGAATCCATACCTTGGATCAAATACCTGGGATCAACATGTCGGACAAGATACCTTGGACCAATACCATGGATCACAATACCATGGACCAAATACCACGGACCAAACCAAGTTTTCCAACATGTACGCACCTTTCCTTTTGTGAAAGTGCGTGCGTACGCCATACACACCTTTTGGTCTACGAACCCGCGTGTACACACGGCTTGGTCAATGAGAACCTGTGTATACCTCTCTTTCTTCATTTTGTAAACCTGAACTGTGATCTGTCATTTGTGAGAGTTGCCATCAAGGACAACATCTATGTCATAGTGCCAACAATCTCCTCCTTTGGACTTGATGGCAACCCCAAGTCACTCTCCCCCTTTGTCATCAAGGGCAAAGGGTTATGCTCCCCCTGAGTACATGCTGAATTCTCTGATATGCTGAAGTGTGTTGTCTGTGCTCCCCTTGACTGCAAGCAAGGTATGCAAAAAGATGTTCTACAAGAAGAACATGACTCTATACATCATAAATGACCTTCCTATCACTAAAGACTCATACATACATCCATCTCCCAACCAAGTGGGGATATACCAAGATTGACTCATCCACCCAACCAAGTGGGGATATACCAAATGTTTATACATGACAATAACAAGAACATTACATCATCCATCCCATTCATAGTGGGAAAAAAAAATAATAATAAAAGATATACATGACATAGAGACAAAATATCTAAAACAAGACTATGATAGTTATCAGCAACTGTCATCAGCAGCATCTGTCAATCACCATCCAGATCAGCAACCATGATCTCCCTCTGCACTTGTTCCACCTGAATCTGTGAATTTGTACCAAGATCTTCTAAGATAATGCAAACAATGCATTATTAGAAGTATATGCTCCCCCTGAACCTGTGTCAGATGATCACTGTCAGACCCATATCATACCCTTTTCATCCTGAGTCTGGCCCACTGTTTTTCTTCAAATCAACATATACGCGACTGTGTCCACAACAACCGGCGTATGTATGCGGATACGCTTCATGAAACTCACGTACAACCACTTTTCTCTAAAACGGATAAATTTCAACAGCAAGATGATGCATCAACTACTCCCAAAATCTGTCTGAGATATTCAAATGTCTCTTTGGGCAATGGTTTGGTGAATATATCAGCAACCTGTTCTTTGGAGGGAACGTAATCCAATTTGACCTTTTGTTCAAGCACTTGTTCACGGAGAAAATGATACTTGATAGGTATGTGCTTAGTCTTGGAATGCATGACTGGATTCTTTGAAATACTGATTGCACTTGTATTATCACATAGAATGGAGATGGGTGGAGTACATGTAATCTGAATGTCTTGCAATGTTTGCATCATCCAAAGGAGTTGTGTGCAGCAAGATGCAACAGCCACATATTCTGCTTCAGCTATAGATAATGCAATTGAACTTTGTTTCTTGTTGAACCAAGATACTAATCTGGAACCCATATAAAATGCACCACCACTAGTGCTTTTTCTGTCATCCACGCTTCCTGCCCAATCTGCATCTGTATATGCATGAAGTGTAAGATCTGTATCCCTAGGATACCATAAACCAAAGTTCTATGTTCCTTGAAGATATTTGAAAATCCTTTTGACTGCCTGAAGGTGTGATTCCTTTGGATTTGCTTGGAATCTTCCAACTATTCCCACTACATGCATGATGTCTAGTCGGGTACCTATTAGATATAGCAGATTGTCAATCATGGATCTGTAGGTTGGTTGATGTATTGTTGCTGATTCATCATTTGAACTGAGACTGCATCCTGTTACCATAGGGGTATATACTGGTTTAGAATCTTCCATGCCATATTTTTTCAAGTTCTACTTGAGATACTTGGTTTGTGATACAAAAATACCATCTTTAGTTTGTTGAACTTGTAAACCAAGAAAATATGTGAGTTCACCAAGCAGGGACATTTCAAGTTCTTTCTACATTACTAAAGCAAAGTTTTGACTCATGGCTTCTTCATTGCTACCAAAAATGATATCATCAACATACACAACAAGTATTAGCAATTTATCATTGTCAATCTTTGTATATAGATTGCTATCAGCTGATCCTTTTGAAAAACCTTGTTGATGGAGGTATTTGTCAAGACGGTAATACCAGGCCCTTGGAGTTTGTTTTAGAACATAGAGAGCTTTTCTGAGTCTGCATACAAGTTTTGGATCATTTCCAAGGATGAATCCATCTAGTTGCTCAATATATACTTCTTCTTATAAGTATCCATTAAGAAAGGCAGATTTTACATCCATTTGGTATACTTTGAAGTTCTGAAAGCTAGAAAGAGCAAGGAACATTCTTATGGCTTCAAGTCTAGCAACAGGTGCAAAAGTTTCTTCAAAATCTATACCTTCTTGTTGAGCATATCCTTTACAAACAAGTCTAGCCTTGTTTCTAATAACTTCTCCATTTTCATTCAGCTTGTTTTTGAATATCGATTTGGTTCCAATGATATTCTTATCGTGAGGTCTAGGAACTAATTCCCAAGTATTATTCTTTTCAATTTGCTCAAGCTCTTCATTCATGGCCTTGACCCAACATTCATCTTTGCATGCTTCATGTACATTTTGAGGTTTGATGGTGGAAAGCAATGCTAGATAGCTTGAAGCTTCTGTAATAGTTCTTCTTGTCTGCACCCCTGCCTCTTTCTGTCCCAAAATTTGAGTCTCTGGATGATTTTTCTGAACATACCTGGATGGAGTCTTTTCTTCTACCGTTATCTATTCTTTTGGTGCTTCATTGGTTTCTTCTTCAGAATTACTCTGATTTGATGTGGAAGGATAATCCTCATCTTCTTCATAATCTTCGGTTTTTACCTGCTTTGGATTTTGGCCTGCTTCATCAACCACAACATCAATACTTTCAACAATTTTCCCTAGTATTTTATTATAACACTTATATCTTTACTTCGGGAAGAGTAACCAAGGAGAATACCTTCATCTGCTCTAGGTTCAGACTGGCCAAGTTTTTCATTAGTCATTTTGATGTAACATTTGCTTCCAAAAACTTTGAAGTATTTTACAGTAGGAGTCTTACCATACCAAAGTTCATGTGGAGTTTGAGTGTTGTTTACCCAAATGTTTGTTTTGTTGAGAATAGTGACGACAGCAAATGCAGCTTCACCCCAGAAGGTTGTAGGAGTTCCAGATTCATCTAGCATGGCACGAGCCATTTGTTGAACAGTTCTGTTCATCCTTTCTACCACTCCATTTTGCTGAGGAGTCCTTGCGGTAGAGAATTCCCTTTTTATTCCATGTTCTTCACAAAAGTCGAAGAATTCATCTAAGGTAAATTCCCCTCCTCGATCAGACCTGAGGCATTTGATTTTGCGATCTGATTCATTTTCAACCAACGCTTTGAAGGCTTTGAACTTTTCAAATGCTTCATCTTTATGCTTTAGAAGTCCTATCCAACACATTCTGGAAAAGTCGTCAATGAACAATATAAAGTATTCTTCTCCACGAGGTGACTTTTTCCTTGATGGACCACATAAATCAGTATGAACAAGTTCAAGAGGCTTACTAGCTGATCCTTCCTTCTCAGGGAAATGAGCTCTAGTTTGCTTACCAAATTGACATGATTTGCATATTGTATTTTATGGAATGATGATATCAGGAAGATCACGAACAGCCTAGAATCTGCATGCTTTTCTTATTTGAGAGAAGCTTAGATGCCCCAATCTTTTGTGCCATAACCAGTGTTCATCATTTTTGCTTAGGTAGCACTGTTGTTGTCCTCCCTTGAGTATGTATAGGTTGTTTGGAGTTCTTATACCTTTGATCATTGTTTCTCCTGTATCAAGCTCATGAACAACACATCCATTTGATCGAAATACTACTTCATTTCCTTGATCGCACATTTGACTGACACTCAATAGATTATGCTTTAGACCATCAACATACATAACATTCCCAGCTTTAACCTTTTCTTTTAAGAGAACAGAACCTTTACCTTTTATGATAGCAGGAGTGTCATTTCCAAATGAGACCTTCTTTTCCTTTTCTAAGGCATTATATGACTGAAGTTTTTCCTTATCACCTATCATGTGTTTCGAGCATCCACTGTCAATGTACCACTAATTTTCTTGTCCTTCTGCATACAAGGCTATACCACATCTTTCTATTTGCAGTTCTTTCTTTTTCCAAGTTTTGGGACCCAATGAAGTTTGCTCCTTCTGCGATGTTTGCCGAAATTTGCTCCTGCATTCAGAATATTCATGACCGAAGTTGTTACAGATAGAGCATTCTATTTCATTTTCAAGAAGCGAAAAGTTATTGTAGGTCCTTTTCATGATCCCTGTCACATTCTTTTGATTTCATGCTTCTCTAGTCATGATGGTCTTGTAAGCAACACATTGAGCAGCTTTGTGTCCAAAGTTATGACATGAAAAACATTGGCCATTAAATAAATTCCTGCAATTATCGAACCTACTGACCTAGTGATTGTAGTTTCCATTGACATTCATTCTTGAAGCAAACTGAGTATGATTTACCTGAGGTTGGTTGTAGCTTCTGTTCATCCTTGAAGTAGATTGACCTCGATTTACTTGGTGATCTACTTTATGCCTTTGCTGACAATTGTCAAATTGTTCACTGCTCTTTACTGCATCAAGATAGCTTTTAGTGGAGGTGGACAGTTTCTGTGCTTCTTCAATATATCCAAGACATGTCTTTATCAGAGGAGAACGCTGCACTTTGATAATTTCATTTAGGGTCTTTGATCCTTTAGCAAATCTAAGATTGAGAGCTTTTGTTTTCTCAATATCCTTTCTTAGACCCACAATTTCACATTCTAATTTTTCATTGTGTTTTTCCCTTTCAGCAAGTCAGAGTATCTATAATCATATTCTTTTCTTCTAAACAAATTTTAAGTTTAGAGATTTCTTCATAAAGACCATCTTCATCTAAAGCATCCAAGAAATCATCATCTTCAAAAGCCATCAGAAGTCTATAATCATTACTATTTTCATCTTCATCACTATTTGATAAACCATCGCTATCTTCATGCGTATAGTAGCTCTTCTTACTTACACTTTGTTTTCTATTCCATTTTGCTGATTCCTTACCTTTATCAAGCTTATCCTTGTGAGGACATTTGGCAGCATAATGACCGACTCTTCCACAAGCAAAACATTTGAAAGGTATTTTACCTCTGAATCTTCCAAAACCCCATTGAAGGTTCTTGACAAAGTTTGCTTCTTCCTCTCCTCCTGAAATATGTCTTGATTCATTGAGTTCTTCTCTTCCTGAAGCCTTGAATGCGGCTTCTCTCATATCTGATGGACCACCTTTTCTCATTTCGACAGCAGTTAGGATTCCGTGCAGCTGTGTCATAGTAATACTCTGAAGATCCTGCTTTTCTTCTATGGCAGAAACTTTTGATTCAAACTTAGAAGACAAGGATCTTAAAACCTTTTCAACTAAAGTAACTTCTTTTATCTCTTCACCCAAGTTTTTCATGCGATTAACAATCTCATCTATACGTAGGAAGTAATGAGCTATACTTTCATCATTGTGCATTTTGAGAGTTTCATATTGAATTCTGAGAGATTGTAGTTTTGCACGTTTTACCTGATTGTCTCCTTCATAGCTTAGAACAATCTTGTCCCATATTTCTTTGGTGGTTTTGAGCTGCATAACCTTGACAAATTTTGATTGTGATAAACTCCCCAATAATGTATTAACGGCCTTGGCATTGGTTTCATATTGCATTTTACCTGTAGTATCTGTAGGAATTGTTGATGGAAATGTATATCCTTCTTCCACGATTTCCCAAACATCTATTCCAAGAGATTGAAGATAGGTTGTGGTTCTTACCTTCCAATAAACGAAGTTGCTCCCATCAAATATTGGAGGTCTAATGGATCCCTCTCTTTCGTAGTTACTCATGATGATAGATCTTCCTTCAAGCAATCAAGCTTCTTCTGAAGGACCTGCTCTGATACCAATTGTTGAAAATAATACTAAGAGGGGGGTGAATCAATATTAGCAAGTCAATAATATTTCATTTCCATATTCTGATTCATATACGCTACTTCCGTTAATGAAACTTGTGTGTATATGCGACTGTATATAAGGCAACTAGCGTATACCCTGTAAAATTATAATTTAGTTAATTCTTCATATGTTGATCTTTAATCTGTGCATCAGAACCATATAAACAGTAACCAGGAGTAGTAAAAACAAAACAGACAGTCACACACATGAACACAAGATATAAGGTGGAAACCCAATGTGGGTGAAAACCACCTGTTGCAATCGTCTCTATCTTTCTTTTAATAAGAAACTTCTTTTTACAATATTTTGTACTGGTGCAGTCTTATACCAGTATGCAGGCTTCTACCTGCAAAAGGCTACAACCTTCTCTCGTTCTCCAGCTTCTCCTGGAAGGGAGCTACAACCCCCTAGCTCTTGTACTAGCTGATGTACTAGTACGTAGGTGCTGACCTACAGAAGGCTACAACCTTCTCTTTTCTTCCAAGGACCACGTTTCATAAATTTTCAGACTGGATCCATCAATAACATCAATCAAATGTCAAATATATCTGCATCAACCAATCTCCTTTGCACCAACCAAAACTGAATCAAACAATCACTTCTCTGAATGATGTAACTAGAATACAGTAACAGTAACCAAAACCCAAGCTAGAACCCAGAACACTACAACAGCAAACAGAAGTAGCTAAAGCATATTTTATGAGGTGTACGCTACTTCAATGTGACGAACCTGTGCGCATATGCACTTGTATCAAGGCAAACCTACATATACGCACTTTTGAATTCCCGAATCGGCGTGCATACGTGCCTTTGCTATAATGAACCTGCGTATAGATTTGTAAATGATGATTTAACCTTTACAATTATTCAAACATCAGTTATACCCAGATCATCATATTTACATATTACGACATGCGCTAATTATTAAGATAAAAGATCAAAAACCACACAAAGATACTTCTCTTCAAGCCTTGAGATCTTGACCCATCAATAGAACTTATCCTTCATCAAGCACTCAAGTTCATCCTTGATTTAGATCTAGCTGTGCACCATAACCCAATAACCTGTATTCTCAATCTTGCTCTTCATTAGATTTTCAATTCATGAGTGCCTTTGCCTAATGATCTTCTCCTCCTTTTATAGTCTTAGGCCTTACTCAATATCATGGTCCAAAACCACTTAGAATCAATACCTTGGATCAAATACCTGGGATCAACACGTCGGACAAGATACCTTGGACCAATACCATGGATCACAATACCATGGACCAAATACCACGGACCAAACCAAGTTTTCCAACATGTACGCGCATTTCCTTTCGTGAAAGTGCGTGTGTACGCCATACACGCCTTTTGGTTTGCAAACACGTGTGTACTCGCGGCTTGGTCAATGGGAACCTGCGCATACCTCTCTTTCTTCATTCTGTAAGCCTGAACTATGATCAATCATCTGTGAGAGTTGCCATCAAGGACAACATCTGTGTCATAGTGCCAACAGTCAAACCAAAATTGGATTCTTCAAGATAAAGTTACACCCAGTCTCCCAGGATGACCTAATTATGGACTGATTTAGTAGAGTGAGATTGTACAAAGTGCCACGTGTCATTGTTTCGACCTTCGGCCCTAAAAATAATACACGCAAAACTAGAGTCTATGCAATTTTGGTCACTTTTTACGAAATTCAAATATAATGCTCAAAGAGAAAGTTATGATGATTTTCCCTAGGTCACTTGTTTGAGATTGAATTTTGGAGCCTGCAAAAACCCTAACTTCTTTGAACCATATCTCATAAAATATAGCGAACCAAGATCTGAAATTGTTACACGAAGTTCACCAAGATTTCAGCTCTATGTGGTCAGAATTTCAACTTCAAAATCCTCGTAGAAAAAAAGTTATAGCGAAAATACCAAGATGGCCTGTTTGAAGCAGCGAAACCCTAGAATCCAAAGCTCTGATACCAAATGTTATGCAACCAACTCACAAAATAGAAGAAAATATAGATCAACGACTTGAGAAATAGCCTCTTTGAGGGGGGAACCTCCTTTACATCACATGAACAATTTTTGGATGATACAAATGACAAGACATCATTTCTATATATAGGAGTCTAAGGGGTCACAATATAATCAGAGTCTACATAACAATAATAATGTAAGGGCACAACAATAAAAATAGTGGGCTTCTATGGGGCACAACAATAAAAATATGGGGGCTACATTAACAATAACAATAAGGGGACTACACAATTATTATAGGGACCTAACATTCTATTTTAAGACAGAATTGAAGGTCATCTTGAGGTTGTTGGAGGGTAGTGAGTAGGTGACCTTGGGAACCCTAAGTGCAAACCTTGAAGGATTATGTCTAAGAAAGAAAATGTGTTCACATATCTTATGAAGATCTTACAGTTGAGGGACCAGTTGCAAGGGCTTGGGGAAGCCACTTCAAATAAAGAGATGACTAACTGTGTACTAAATTCTTTGCCATCTAAGTGGAACAGTTTTGTGAAAAGATAATACTCCCTTTGATGAACTATGGGCTCAATGTATCTTGGAAGAAACAAGGATAAAGGCGAAGGATGACACCAAACCAACTGAAAATTATTAAGCCTTTATTGTAAAATCCAAGAAGAAGAAAAAACGGAAGTTTGGAAAGTCCAAAGGAAAACCAGATATATCCAAGATTCAATGCTATGGATACAATGGGTATGGACATTTTAAGAGGAATTGTCCAAATAATCCAAAAAACAACAAAAAAAACAAAAGGAAGGAAAGGAGTGGAGCTTTCACAACTAAAGAAAAGGAAGAACCCAAGAAGAAGTAGAAAGGTGAGGATCCCAAGGATCTATACTATTGAAAGAAACTCCATCTCTATCAGGTTTATGTACAGTTTGTCTTTCTTTTATTAGAAAATAGTAGTTAGAGTAGCATGCATCGTTGCATTCTCTAGAAGAGTTTTGATTTTTGTAGCATCATGAAAGGAAGCATGGTATTATAGAAGAAAGAATATGATAGTAGAGAAATTAGAGTCTACATGATCAAGTTGCTTTGGAAGAAGTCATCTAGCTAACAAGAATGAGAAGTTTTGGACCATCTTGCACATCATAGTTCATCCAAGTATTTTCTAACATAATGTTAGAGGTAGTCATCTTGCAAAAAGGATCATCAAGATCCTACTATAAGAACCATCATTTAGGGAAGGTTCTTTAACTTAGAAGCATCATGACATGACTAGTATATATTCCATCTAGTATGGAAACAATAGTCTTGAAGGATGAAGGGATGATGATGGTCAAGTTGCAGTTTGAGAGGCAAAATTAAAGTCTTTCTCCTCTTAAGGGAAACTTATCTTCGATAAGGAAAGAAGCAAGCTCATTCAAAGAAAGGATGGCTAGATGGTCAAAGGTATGCATGTCTTCAGTTACTCTTTTCAAAAAAGGTAGAATTCATGTCTACAAGAATCTTGCAGAAAGAATTGGTCATAAGAATGTGCTCAATAACATGAGCATGAGAAGGCTTCCATGTAATTACTCGACACTTGGAAGGATTTTGGCATGCTTTGGAATGGTTAAGGATCAAGACTCTTCCACAAGATGACATGACTTAGACATGATGATATTGATCAACATCGAATATGGTTTCCTAAGAAAGAAAGAAAGTTGATAATGACAACTCCAAGGAAGAAGAAATTGCAACTTCTTCATCAGATGTTCCATGAGCACTTTGATTACAAGTGATTAGCATGGAGAAGGAACTTTGGTAAAAGATGGATATAAACCATGTGAAAGGATGTTGATTTCATAAGCAAGAAAAATATGAAAAGGCCATCATAGTGAGGTAATTTTAATATTGATGTCTTGGTTTTGGTTATCTGGTCAATATATGTTTTTGCTACCTAGAAGGATATTGTAGAAATGCATAATGGCAGTTAAGGCAAGTATATCTACAATTGTTGGTTTTGAACTCAATTCAATGAATACATGGATTGAGTGGATGGTTTTGGTAATCCTTGAAGGATTGTGTGGTCAAGATGTTTACATCATCTTGGGATTAAGAGGTAGTAATACAAAGAGATAACTTGATGTTCATGTTTTGTTGACAATGAAGATCACTTTCATGTTTAAAGAGAGCTATGACTAATCTCTACTTTGATTAATGTCTTTGTTGATGATGACTATAGGAAAATGATATGAAAGGTTGATGGCCTGAATCCTGTCATAGTTTGGCTCCATTACATTCAAGAAGATGAAATCTCAATTTGATGAAGATGCGAAGAAGAGGAGGAGCCATGTAGCTACTTGAAGATCTCCATAAAGGACTAGTAGTTGATGTATTAATGAAGACACACTAGAAAGCTTCCCAATTGAAAGGAAGTAAAAGAATATCCTCTATGCTTTAAAGGGAGTAAGAAGTCTCCTTAAATGTTTGAGAAGGAGCAAGGATATATTCCCCAATCAAGAGGGAATGAGGATCTCCTCTCTAGGTTGAGAGGGAGTGATGTTAAAGACATCATATTCTCCATGTGTCATGCACTAGACCAGGACTAATAGTTGTAAATCTTAGTAAAGGAATTAGGAAGGAGAATGGAGAATTAGATAAGCATCCCTTGAGGATAAATAATCCAAGATAGGATGTTGACAGACACTCTTTAAGGATTGGACAGGTATCCAAGATAAGAGTGGTCGAAGAGGACCAGAATTCTTTGAGGATGGGTAATCCAAGGTAAGAATAGTCCTAAAAAGACATACCTAGTGAACATCTAAATGGGGTATGTACCTTAAGAGGTAGCATGGTGTCTAAAATCATTATGAATTGATATAAATAGAGCTTGTTAGTTAAGGCCTTACTATGTTGACAATGTTGGTTGTGATGTTGATGCTTAAAGATGGCTTATCAATCCAACTCTTCTTATGAGCACTCTTTAGTTTGAGAAAAATCCTTGTACCAGTTGTACAATTATGAATACCTCCCTAGTTAAAAGGGAGTGTTGGAAAACGCAACTAGCTTCGATCTTCATAATTGTCATTGTACTCATGTTATTATGTATATCTTATGTTACAAGAAAAATAAGAAAGAAAAATATTATTTTTAAGCATGGATGTTGTTACCGCTCAAACTAACAGGGAACCTAGGAGGGGATCCTATAGAGAAACTACTAGGTCAAGTGGCAACAATGGAGCAATAGCCCATTCTCACCTCAGCTAAATCTCCCTGCTCTTTACGAACTTTCACCGATGGGAGGAGCCCTGGTATGAGAGGAATCACTAGGATAGGTGGTTTAATGTTAGGATGAAGAGTGATTCCTAAAGCCTATTCACAAGAGAGGCTTAGATAATGGGCTTACTTGCTATAGAAGCAAGATGGATGGCTCTCTTAGAAGGTGTAAGAGGATACCAAGATCTAGAGTTGAGGGGTATTTCTTTGATAAAAAATTCTTTAGACCCAAGAATCCTAGAAAAATAGGGTTTCTAAGCAGTCCCTATGGAACTGGAGTTTCAAGTTTGTGGGACCACAAAGAAGCCGAAGTGGACCCTAACAAGGCCAAGGGTTGGTTTGTAGCAATAAATTTATGGTCTTGACCAAGTTGGGAAGAGAATAAGATAAAAGGAATTGAATTTATGCTGGAATTTGAGTGCAATGATCCTAATGAAGCCACTAACCAAAGGATACCTAGGGAGGAGGATTGTCTAGGGTTTGGAATATCTTGAGATTACACTGTGGGATCGACCTCAAATTTGGAGGACATCTCAAGAAGACCCCAACGCAATAGTTGACCAATTTTCAAGGATTTTCAATGGTCAGAAATGATTTTGGGTGATTCCCTGGGAGACCTACTAGCTTAGGGCATAGAAAAGAAGGAATGAGGTGAAAACGAGTTTTCCTTTTTTTTTTTGCGATCACCGTTGGAATAGATCAATGCCTAACCTATTGGGAGAATGGATTCAATGCAAATCAATGTTTAGAAATGTCTTATACCCCATCAAGGAGTCTCCTAACAACTTTGCATGGCCTTAGAGGTAGCAAACAAGTTACTAGGAAAATTTATACTTCTTTGATGCTGCAATTAATGACTTGTCAAGGTAAAATAATGAACAATCATATACCTATAGGACGTTCACCATATGTTTCTATGAAACATATGAAAGTCCTCACAAAGACAAGTTTTAACAAATTCACATTTCTTAAAGGCAGTTACACCAGCTTCATGAGTGAAAACATTCATACATTACACAAGTGATAATACATGTAAACTGAAACATGAAAATGACACTTGCAAGTATAGCGAAAATCCTCCAACCATTAATGTACAAAAATATCAAAGCTCCAAGACAAAAGATAAGCTTTCTGAACATCAAAATGCATTTAGAAATCCAATTCATCCATCAAAGAGGCTAGCCAAAGTTGTTAGGAAGAGATAGTCCAATCCAAAAATGTGATGAGAGAAATGTATGATCCTCTCATCAATTTATACAATCCATAAGGGGGTTTGCATAGCCTAATAATGCCCCGAATAAAATAATATACAATAATGACATGACTTGGTGACAAGCCCACCAAGATAGCTCAATAATACAAATAAAAAGCCTCTCAAGAGGGAAAAATAGTAAATACAATGAGTCATTGGGCCATTAAAGAGGCCTAGTGGATTCCAAAGTATGTCATTGTGAGAGAATAAGCTCCAAACATAGTGCTCAAGGGGACATAGTGCTCAAGGGGTTGGCCCCTTCATATCCAAGCAAGTCATATGTGGTGTCCCCAAGAGGGTGTGGGGGCACAATAACATCCTCATGGGTCTCCAAGTAGATCGATAATGCTTGTAAACCATTTTTAAGGGCTAGAATGATGACATTAGCCCCCCTTTGTCTCCCATGGCGAGACACATCCTCATCTGGGCCATGGAACATCTGCCAAGTGTATGAAGTTGGTTGGGCATTATGATTCAGGTGAATCATCCCCATCCAAAAGGTGGAACATGAGCAATCAATGAATGATGTTGGGGGATCCATGAAGTGCTCTCTGCTATGGTGGAGGCCCATGGCTCTCAACACTCACCCTACAAGTGCCAATGTGACCCTCTGGAGGGCTTGGACCCCATATAGGGAGACCAAACCCTAAATGGATACCCACTTGCAATCTTGTATAAGATTCAATGAGTCCCCTCACCTTCTAGTACAACAAATCCTTAGAGTAATCGAGTAAAAGAGCTTACAAACCATGGAAAACAAGTGGACACTTCATAATGGCATGCCCTTCCATAGCAAGATTTGGCATGTACAGGTGTCTTCAACCTCAATAAGGAGGTTAACCAAGGACCCTATTAGGTGGTTTCGACCTCTAAAGGGGTGACATGTCCATGGTACATCCATCAAATGGTAGGTGGAATGTGATATAGCAATGGAATGGAGTGGGGCATGAAGGGGAAGCTTTAGGCCATATACCATGGTACAAGGGTAGCTAAAATAAGGGAAGCCCACACTTGGGTACATGGATGTAGGAGGGAGAAATTTTGGTACCTGAGTTACCCCGACCTTTGTTTTTCCGCCATTCTTCATTTGTCTTTTTCCTTTTATTGATTTCTCTTGTTTGGCTTTTGCCCACACGCTAAATTTGTATGTCCCAGCCATGTTTTGCATTTTGTGGTACATTTCCTATTGGGAGTGGTCAAATTATGCTTTTTCTTTTCTTTTTAGCTGCATCAACCTCTGAGGCATCGTTCCAGAGGCCCAACCAAAGGTGTGGACAAGGTGAGGGGGAAGTTAACCCCTTGTGGACCTAGTGGACAAATGTGGACCCAGATGGGAAAAATAATGAATGGAGTTGTAATGAGTGGAGGGGAGTAATGTATATGGTATTGGGAAGCGAGACCACACAAACAAAATCGGGGTTTCCAATGTAGTGCCCTTCCTAGAGCTTAGTAGCCAATAAAGGAGATCCCATGGAACTAGGATACAAGGTTAATCATCAAGTTGGGCAAAGAAGACAAGAGTACAGACCTAGTCCACTCTTTCTATTGAATCCCCCCACTAATCCATGCCCAGAGTGTCCATGATAAGTAAACAAAAATACCCAACTACACAATGAAAATCCATACCTTTGAGGTTGGAAGACCACCTTCAAACATACGATCATAATAGATGGGCGATGGAGTACATGGTTGGCTCAGGTGGTGGAGAAAATGGGAGATCGAGCAATCTCGTGGCTGAGAGGGGTTGTTGATTGTCAACTGAGGACCATCTAGGAGAAAATTTACTCCTATTGGTATCACCTACAAAGTGGTGGGTAACATATGTATCCAACTGGGATATGATCTCTTAGAAGAGTGCATGAACGTACTCGAATGGGGAGGTCATGAGAACACCAACAATCTCTTGGGATCGCAAACCTGTCACCTACACATATCACAAATCGAGCACACAGGGTAGCATGTTTTTGTGGCATCTTATGATCGCCCATGCCTGTATTATGCCATAAAAAGATATCAACAAGAAGTAACAATTTAAATCTAAATGCAATTTTAATCTATGTGCAACTATTCTAGCATGATAACATCACATGATGATAGTAGCTATGCAAAAATCAGTATGCAATGCATCCTACCCTACCATGCATGTTACATTATGCAAATGCTAAGTGTAATTATATAGCCAATGTAACTAGCATATTATTAAATCAATATAAAAACATTTTTCCTTATGAACCATCACGAGGCAGGGAACCGAAATATCACTTTTCACATTGCAAGATTTGCTTGATGAATGATAAGTGTGGTGGGAGGGAGCATTTGAGGACCATGCATCAATGGTCATAGATGAGGATAGAAAAGATGAATCCAACTCGTGCAACCTTTCTTGCAATGAAAATATGGAGAACTCAATGATCAAGCTCATAAACATTCGATGAATAGCAACCTCACATGTCCTCATGACATAACGAGATAGATTGCTCATCCACATCCACATTTACATTATCATGATTATTGAGGGATGAACTAGGTGGACTATGATCATCATATCTTGGGAAAAACCGCAATCCCCTTTTAGGGTATTGAGAAAGCTTCTTAATTTCATGGCACCCAAGAGACTCATTAAGAGGGGCATCAGGGTCCTCTTGGTTTCTAATGACATCATGATCATTAGATTGAGTATCATCTTGAAACATATAAAATAGGCCTTTCCAATGAGCCATTTATTGCCATGAAAATTTTTGTAAGATCTTAGATATGGAGTCGTCAGGGTGAATTTAGAGATGCCTAGAGAGACGTTTGCTTTACCCTACAAGCATTGACATTAAAGTTCAATGAAGAACTAGGGCTTCGTTCTTCCAATGGAGTTTCCAAGAATGATATGCCAATATTTTCGTATGGGGAATAAGACACATGTCTTGTGTCCCCAACAACGACGCCAAAAATGTTACTGCTCAAACTAGCAAGGGTCCTAGGAGAGGTCGTATAGAGAAACTAATAGGTCAAGTGGCAACAATGGATAAATAGCCCACTCTCACCTCAGTTAAAGCTCCCTGCTCTTTACAGGCTTCTGTCAATGGGAGGAGCCCCAGTATGAGAGGAATCACTAGGATAGATGGATCAATGTTAGGATGAAGAGTGATTCCTAAAGACTATTCACAAGAGAGCCTCAGAAGCAAGATGGATGGCTCTCTTAGAAGGGCTAAGAGGATACCAAGGTCTAGAGTTGAGGGTTATTTCTTTGATAAGAAGTGCCTTGGACCCATGAATCCTAGAAAAAAGGTTTCTAAGCAGTCCTTGTGGAATTGGAGTTTCACGTTTGTGGGACCACAAAGAAGCCAAAGTGGACCCTAACAAGGCCAAGGGTTTGGTTTGTAGCAACAAATTTATGGTCTTGACCAATTTGGGAGGAGAATATGATCAAAGGAATTGAATTTATCTTGGAATTTGAGTGTAATGATCCTAATGAAGTCACTAAACAAAGAATACCTAGGGAGGAGGGCGGTCTAGGGCTTGAAATATCTCGAGATTCCACCATGGGATCAACCTCAAATTTGGAGGACCTCTCAAGAAGACCCTAGCGCAGTAGTTGACCAATTTGCAAGGATTTTCAATAGTTAGAAATGATTTTGGGTGATGCCTTAGGAGGCCTACTAGGTTACGACTTAGAAAAGAAGGAAGGAGGTGAAAAAGAGTTTTCCTTTTTTTTTTTGCGATCACCTTTGGACTAGACCAGTGCCTAGCTTATTGGGAGAATGGAGTCAATGTAAATCAATGTTTAGAAATTTCTTATACCCGATCAAGGAGTCTCCTAGCAACTTCGCATGGCCCTAGAGGCAGCAAACACGTCACTAGGAAAGTTTATACTTCTTTGATGTTGCAATTAATCCCTTATCAAGGTAATAATGAATAGTCATATACCGTTAGGACATTTGTTCACCATACTTATGCATGAAACATATGAAATCCCTCACAAAGACAAGTTTTAACAAATTCACATTTCTTAAAGGCAGCTACACCAGCTTCATGAGCGAAAACATTCATACATTACACAAGTGAAAATACATGTAAATTAACATATGAAAATGACACTTTCAAGTATAGTGAAAATACTCCAATCATCAATCTTCTAGTCAGCCTATCTAGAAGGTAAATTCGGCCCATAAGCAGTGACATGAATACTATAAATAGAGAGCTCAACCTCATTGTTAAGGCATCAATTTCACACAAGAAACTCACCGAAGAGCACAGAAGGCAGCGAAGAAAGGAGAGAATAAAGTGAATAAGAAGAAGCATCTTTTAAGGATTGTTTTTGGGTAAAAACTATCACACATGTGGGTTGAAGCTAGGGCATCCAATGCAGAATACACATCAAATTACAGTCATGCCTAAAGCAGAATTTTGGTGCCAATATAGTCTAAAGTGAAGGTCGAAGACTTGAAGAGAAGGAGCCTTGTCAAGCGAAGGAAGGAGGAGAAGGGCTAAAATTACCCTATTTACTTCACATGTGCGAAGATTGCAGGATGTTATAGGAGGTCGAGAATTTTAGGTAGAGAAGTAGTCTTTTGTTGCAAGGTTGAAGACAAAGAAGAAGCAGAAGTTGCAGCAATTCCAAGTTGAAGTTGATTTTGTTGACTTAAAAAGAAAATGGCAGAGTCTGACTTGGTCTTGGAGAACAATGTAAGCTTTGAAACGAGAACTATAAACTCAAAACGGGAACTCTGGCCAAAAACCCCCAAAAAAACATGAAAAAGACTATTAAAAACGAAAAGTGTGTATACTGGAGTGATGGTTTTTTTTAAGGGTCAATTTTCAACATTTTTAAAAAATGACAGTAAAACCAAATTTTTTTGTGCAAAAAACAATTGTTTTTTAGGGAAAAAACGCACTAATGTTTTTGGTAGAATAACATTTTTCTTTCCTAGGAATAATTTCAACATTTTTTAGTAATGACGATAAAGATAAAAAAAGTGGGATCTGAAACACATTAAAATTCTATCATTTTTCATCTATGTTGTTAAACATATACTAACATGACACTAAATATCACTAAAATTATAATTGTTTTCAACCATAACATTAAAGATACAAAAAAATGGAAATTTTCAACCATAAAATTAAAAAACCATAACAATATGAACAAATTGCATGACTAAATTAATCAAAATGTCATTACTTGTAGATTGAATAAAACATACAGTATATCTCTAAGTTATTGTTGCATTGTAGATATTCTAAACAATAAAAATCATCATAATTAAAACATATAATCCAACAAACATAAAAATGACTCATAACTTCATTTAACACCATATGGAAATCAAAAATTTTATTTCAAGATACGATGCAAACATCAATTATATAAACTGTCTTAGACAATTATTCAAAATCACTCATATTTTCTTGCACACCATCAGAATTCACATCTTCAGATGAATGATTGGATGCAGATGAAGATGTTCCATATTCTTCTCTTTCATCAACTAGTGCCCCATCTGAGTCCACATGCATGCCCACCATTTCAGGTTTCAAAATTCTTCTGGATCTACGACTGGTTTCAGCAAACTCCCATCTCAACATTGTTCCTTCTAGTAACAACCTCTTCAAAATCTCTATCGTCTTCAAGCGAAGAGTTCCTCTCTTTGTTAAATTGAAGTCATAAACAAGTATGTCAACATCCTCCAATTTTAAGAGGTCTGTGCGGCGACGATTTATATTTGTACCCTTTCTTTTTCTCTTTCCGCCAATTTTTTTATCAACTACCATCTCTGGCTTATACACACCATTGAATGGGTGTGTATTTGTGGCATACCAATGTACTTCAACACTTGCAACATCTTCATTTTCTGTAATGACCTTTATAACCTTAGCAACCCAGAATGGATAGCCATTGGGATCTCCATCTGCTAGCACTGCGATCATGCAACCCTCCTTAATATCCTGTACTGAACCCCTGTAAAGGTCTTCCATGGCTTCACGTTGTGCACAAGATCTTCTGGAACCAATATACATTTCTCTTTCCTCTGCCTGTGAAGAATTAATAATACCTTGAGATTATTGTTGTTCAACAATGTTTCTTTTCTCATGTTCATTTGACACATTTTGTGGCCAAATAAATGGATTTTTCAAAAGTATATCTTCATTTGTTATTCTTGAAATGATATCACTTTGATTATTGAAAAAAAACTCCCACCAAACTGAATTAGCAATATCAAAGTACTCATATGTATATCTAATACATTTTTTAATTTCTTCTAGGCAATCAGAATAATTTATATCTATATTCTATCTGCGTGCATTATAAACTTCAGCAACTAATTGTAATAACAATATATTTGATGCAAATATTGGATGATCTGAAATGAACTTCAAAAATGCCAAACCTGATGACAATGCCCATTCTGCAGTAGTTGAATACTTCTTGCCCCATATTAGTGTTTTCCCATCAAATTTTTTGATACGAAATTGATGTTGGAAGCTAATGTCATTAAGTTTTTCAATGCATTTCTCCTCACCATGCAATCCCAGTATAAACCTTCGCATGTCAACAATTTCTTCCAACACATCAAAAGTAGGCTCTAGCATGTATGATTTCTTAATACATTCAATTAATGATGGCAAGCTCCCAAATTCCTTCCTCCTTAATGTGACTGAAAAATGACTAAACATCTTATCAATATGGTCATGAGTGTGCCAAACAAGAAAGAAACTAACCTTTACCTTCTGAAAAAATCTCAATTCAACAAGCATGTTTAGATATCCAAAAACGATCTGATTTTTGTTTTCATGACAAGTGTTGTCCAATTGTAGATACAAAACTTTAGGAAGATTACCAAACCAATGAGATAGCACAACCTGAATTATGGTTATTGTCAGATTTGCATCATTATGAATATTTGGAGTTGTGAAGTATACCCTTGGCAATATTTTCCCATTGAAGACCATACAACTGCCCAAGTGATACTGAATAAAATTTTCCTCCTGTAAATTTTTGGGTGTGCGAACAAAATGTGGTAGAAGTGTTTTCTTCTGGTCCACCATACCATCAATTATCAAACCCAAATATTTATTTGGATTAGCATAACACTTCTTTCGATGCTTGTACAACTTTTTCCTTTCACTTGTTTGTTGTTTGCAATGCTCTTGAAGTGCTTTGACAATGGAATCTATACAACATAAAAGAAAGTCATTAAAAAATACGTTTTCATAGCTGATGACTATACAATTTTAAAAGTTAAAGTTATGAATGCTTACCTCTTTCTAACCCTTCACATTTATCCACTTTTTATTTAAGAGAAGCACATGCACTGCAAATCCCCATCCGTATCTTCTTAGGAATACGGACATTGTTGAATTATTTCTTCCATATCTTCATAAAATATTGATATGTAATAAATCGACCATGTCCCTCAGCACCTTCTACATATTCTTTGTATAAGTTGTAGATTTATCATGTTGAGAAATTATCTGGTGTTAGGATATTCCGACACATAGGAAATAGTTAAGTTCAACTTGGTCTAGTGTAGAGTTAGGTATAGAGTTAGGTAAAGTGTATTTCTTTACCGTTGTACATTTTGTAACTTACAATCCGACGGTCACGATATTTAGTGATCCGACGGTTCATTCTCTCCTCGGTATTACTGACACTTGATACGTGGCTTGACACCCGATTGGTCCATGAATTCTATTTAAAGCGCATGGAGGGTCATTTGTAGGGTAATCCGTGCATGAGAGAAGCTTATGTAAATTTTCATTCTTTGATTAATAAATTGCCTGAAGTGGCCGCGTTGGCTCAGGCCGTGGACTGTTTCCCTCTTTGAGGGTTTTAACCACGTCAAAAATACTGGTGTATTGATCTGTGATCTGGTTGTGAGCGGTGTCCTTTTGGTGTTCTTTCTGAGGAACTTACCCTGTAAATTCCTACATGGTATCAGAGCTATTTGAGGGCCGCGTCCGTTGGTGATCCAAATCTGAAGCCGGTAGAACTGCATCCGACTGTTGTTTCCTAGATCTGCTGTTTCTGACTGCTTTCGGGCCGAGAGGACTGCTCTGTTGTGTTCGGAGCATCTGTTCCAGTGAGGAACCCCTTTCGTTTCACGCGAAAAGGTTTCCGGTAGCCCTAGCTGCGTCATTTTTAAGATCTGGAGGTATACAGTGTTTATTTGCAGTTTACTGTTATTTTCTCTCTGCTTATTTCGGTTTCGGTATTTAGTTTTTTTTTAACCAGATCTATACCTTTCATTTCTGCGTATGCTCTTTGCCCTGCAACTCTGTGCGATCTGGGCAAATCAGAAACAGAAAGGAAAGATTTTTCTCATGCGTATGCTCTTTTCCCTGCACCTTAGTGTGATCTCGGAAAATCAGAAACATTGAGAAAAATATTTAGTTTTTCGGCTAAAGCTAACTTTGAGCCGCAAGGTTCATTTTTGAAAAATATTTAGTTTTTTGGGTAAAGCTAACTTCGAGCCGTAAGGTTCGTTTTCTTTGCATGTCCGTGTTGGGTTTTGTGTTTTTTGTTTTGTAGGGAAAAAGAGCTTTCTCAAAGGAAGCACGCAACCCAAAGCACCCCCCCCCCCCCTCTCTCTCTCTCTCTCTCTCTCAAATTTTTTGTATAGATCAATTGGTTCAAAGCTATTTTAAGAGAGTAGAGGTCTTGGGTTCAAGTCTCCATTTTGTGGGGGCGGACTTTTTCATTTCCGCACATTCCCGCACTTCGTCGGCAACTTCAACACCTTTTTTTTAAAAAGCCATAACTTCTTCATTCGGAAGCCTTTTTCAGAGCCGTTTTTTTTAAACCAGCCTAATTTTTCGAGATCTATCCATTGGAACACTTACTTTCAGCATCTTCAGCTTCAGTTTCTGTTGAAATGGAAAGTCAATACCAAGTTACCCTTGACAGCACTAACTACTTCCAATGGTTGTCCTACATGAAGGATTTACTTAGAAGTAAAGGTCTCTACCGAATAGCCACAGGCCAAGAAAAGAAACCGAAAGATGAAGACAAGGCTGCTAAATGGGAAAATAGACAAGATCAAGCACGTGGTTTGATAGGGATGTCTATTTCTCCAAATCTTAGATTCCATATTGCAGAACTTGAAACTCCTCATGAAGCAATGGAACAAATCAATAAAGTTTTTGGGATTAAAAATGAAATTAGAGCCCATCAACTTGAAAATGAGTTGCTTACATTGGACCCTAATAATTTTTCTTTCATTGAAGATTTCTTGTCTAAGTTCAAGACCCTTAGATATCTTTTGGAAGGTGTTAAGGTTAAGAAAGAAGATAGTAACCTTATTTATTCCATCCTTACTAAGTTGGGACCAGCCTACTCTGTATTTGTTTCCACCTTCCATTCTACAAGGGAAGCCTTTATTTCTCAAGGAAAAGACTACAAGCCCCTTCCTTTGACTCTTTTTGTGATTCTTTAATAAGAGAACAAGAAAAACTCTTACACCTTGGTCTTCTTAATCTTGGAAACTCTTCCAAGAAAGCGTTAGCCGCCCAGCAGCAACCAAATTCAAAGAATCCTAAGAAGTCATATCCTAAAAAGAATGGTCCTAAACCAAACAAGGGTCCTAAGCAAACTCAGCCTCAAAATGAAAGATCATTTCAGCAAAATGATAAGACCAATAAAAACAAATGGAAGAAGACTGACAGACATTGCAACTTTTGTAATCGAGATGGCCACTTAGAATCAAAATGCTTTAAAAAGATGGAAGCCTTGGAAGCAGCAATGAAGAAGCATAACATCCATTTGGGGCAATCTTCAACTTCAACTTCATCTTCAGGAATGGCACTTTCTGCATGTGGTTGTCAAGCATCTCGGTCTGGTTATGCATTAAATGTATCTTCTTCTTCTCATTCTCATGAGTGGCTCATTGATTCTGGAGCTTCTTATCACATGGCCAAAAACAAAGCCATGTTTTCTTCTTTAAATGATTGTAACACCAAAAATATATATGTTGGTGATGATAGATCTCTTAATGTTGTAGGGACTGGAACTGTTCATCTAGACAATGGTCAGTTTAATGATGTATTATGTGTTCCAACCTTATCCTGCAACCTTCTATCTGTATATCAGATAACTCATTCAGGTGAAGGTAAAATTGTTGAATTTTCACCTCATGATGTTGTAATCAAGGACTTAAAAGATCCTAAACAGATTTTGGCTACTGGCATTGCTGATGATTCTACAAGGTTGTATAAGTTTCACAACTTTGGGTCATCAAATCTTCCCTCAGTATTTGTTGCTCATAACGATGAAGTGAGCAAACTTTGGCATGAGCGATTTGGTCACTTAAACTATCGCTCCCTTCAGCATCTATGTAAAGAAAATATGGTGACAGGTCTTCCTATGGTATCTTGCAGAGATGGTGTTTGTTCCGGATGTGTACTCGGAAAACATCATCAGGACAGTTTTGAAAAACGTGCCTCTTGGCACGCCTCCGCCCCTTTACAGCTTGTGCATAGTGATTTATGTGGTCCACTTCCAGTTGTGTCATTCTCTGGTTGCAAGTATTTCTTAACTTTCATTGATGATTTCTCCAGACGCACTTGGGTATACTTCTTAAAACTCAAGAGTGAAGTATTTAACACTTTTTTGGCCTTCAAGGCCTTTGTTGAAAAACAATCTGGACATCAAATTCTTAAGTTAAGATCTGATAATGGCGGAGAATATGTTAAAAACACATTCATCAACTATTGCACTGAGAATGGAATTCAAATGCAACATACTGTTCCATATACTCCACAACAAAATGGTGTAGCTGAAAGGAAGAATCGCACCTTAAAGGAAATGGCTAATTGTATGCTGCAATCTAAAGGACTTGGTCTTAATTTTTGGGCAGAAGCAATTAACTGTGCAAATTACATAATAAATCGCACTCCTACTAAGGCTTTAAAGAATATCACTCCAGAAGAAGCATGGAGCTCAATCAAACCAGATGTAAGTCACTTTCGTGTTTTTGGAAGTGAAGCGTGGGCCCATATTCCAGATGAAAAGCATAAAGCTTTAGAACCTAAGAGTGAAAAATGTACTTTTGTTGGATATTCTGAAGATGTCAAAGGCTATAGACTTATTCCATTTAAGTCCAAAAATGTTATCATTAGAAGAGATGTAAAATTTGATGAAAATATATCGGCCTGCGAGCCTAGTCCGGCGGATGTGCCACCTCTCCCTATCTCTTCTACCTTTGAAAACATTTCTTCTTCAGATGATGAAAGTGAGGATGACAATCCTCCCCCACCATCTCAGGATCCTCCTTCAGCTCCTGAGCTTCCAAAATGGGTTCGTGCTACTCGAGATGCAGCAGGTGATCTTGCCGGTGATCCTACAGATCAGCGACGCACACGTTCTCAGTTCGAGAGAGCCTCTTCTTTACTGGCTCAAGCTCCAGTAAATTATGATCCTGACACCTTTGCAGAAGCTTCAGGCCATCCAGATTGGGAAGCAGCTATGAATGAAGAATATCATTCATTACTGGCAAATGATACATGGGATCTTGTTCCTTTACCAAAGGGACGAAAACTTGTTAGATGCAAATGGGTTTACAGAACCAAGTATGGACCAGATGGGAAAGTTGATAAACATAAAGCTCGTCTTGTTGCTAAGGGCTTTTCACAGGTTGAAGGCATTGACTACACTGAAACCTTCTCCCCTGTTGCCAAAATGAACTCTATCCGCCTTGTTCTTTCCCTTGCTGCCTCTTTCAAATGGGAAGTCCATCAGATGGATGTTAAATCTGCCTTCTTGCATGGGGACTTGCATGAAGAAATCTATATGGAACAACCCATTGGCTTCATACAAACAGACTCCAGCCTTGTTTGTCGACTTAAGAAATCCCTTTATGGTCTCAAGCAAGCTCCTCGGGCTTGGTATGCCAAAATGGATAGCTTTCTTTTAGAATCTGGCTTTTCTAGGTGTCATTCTGACAATACTGTCTACACCAAGAAAGTGGGCAACTCTCTTATCATCCTTGTTCTTTATGTTGATGATCTTATCCTTACTGGTAGTGATCCCAACCTTATAAACCATGTGAAGTCTAGCCTCAAAAGGAAATTTGAAATGACAGAATTAGGACACTTACACTATTTTCTCGGTCTTCAAGTCTTGCAATCCAAGGAGGGTATTTCCCTTTCCCAGTCAAAGTATGCTTGTGATATTCTACGTCATTTTCACATGGAAGACTGTAAGCCAGCCCCTTCTCCCTTTCAGTCTGGAGTCAAACTTTCAGTCACTTGTACTTCTCTTGAAGTTGATGCTACATTATACCGTCAACTTGTAGGAAAACTCTTGTATTTAACCCATACTCGTCCTGACCTTTCCTTTGCTGTTGGCCTTGTTGCTCAGTTCATGCAAAACCCCCGTGAAAGTCATTGGAAAGCAGCCAAAAGAATACTTCGTTATGTTCGAGGTACAGTTCAGTTTGGGACTCATTACAGTGCCGAAGCATCTCCTCTATTGGTTGGTTTCACTGATTCCGATTGGGCTGGTGACCCTGATGATCGGAAGTCTACTGCCGGTTATGTGTTCACTCTTGGTTCAGGACCTATTACATGGGCTTGTAAGAAACAAGGTGCCATTTCTCTTTCATCAGCAGAAGCAGAGTATCGTGGTGCCGTAGAAGCTAGTAAGGAAGCCTTGTGGCTTCGTCAGATCCTGTCAGAGTTTGGCTTTCAGCAGCAGCATCCGACTACACTTTGGTGTGATAATCAAAGTGCCATTCAGCTATGCAAAGATCCAGTCCAACATCAGCGCAGCAAACACATTGAACTGCACATGCACTTCATCAGAAAGCTCATTCACGACCATGTTCTTGAAGTGCAATATTGTTCAACAGATGATCAAGTTGCAGACATCTTCACAAAGGCTCTCACAGAGGCGAAGTTCACTAAACTTCGATTTATGGTTGGAGTTCAGGAAGTTGTCACTAAGGGGGGATAGGCTCTAGTGCCTCCTTCCTTCTCCTATTGTGTCACAGCTGTAAACCCTTCAATCCTATCCCAAGTTGTTCTTAAGGGGGGATGTTAGGATATTCCGACACATAGGAAATAGTTAAGTTCAACTTGGTCTAGTGTAGAGTTAGGTATAGAGTTAGGTAAAGTGTGTTTCTTTACCGTTGTACATTTTGTAACTTACAATCCGACGGTCACGATATTTAGTGATCCGACGGTTCATTCTCTCCTCGGTATTACCGACACTTGATCCGTGGCTTGACACCCGATTGGTCCATGAATTCTATTTAAAGTGCATGGAGGGTCATTTGTAGGGTAATCCGTGCATGAGAGAAGCTTCTGTAAATTTTCATTCTTTGATTAATAAATTGCCTGAAGTGGCCGCGTTGGCTCAAGCCGTGGACTGTTTCCCTCTTTGAGGGTTTTAACCACGTCAAAAATACTGGTGTATTGATCTGTGATCTGGTTGTGAGCGGTGTCCTTTTGGTGTTCTTTCTGAGGAACTTACCCTGTAAATTCCTACATCTGGAATATGTATTGTCTCTCTATTTGGCATACACTCTCTATGCTTTGAAAAAAAATCTTTCATCCATGACATTGCAGTATTTGATAATGGCCTAAACTGTCGTTTATGACGTACTTCTGAAAAAAATGTGGAATCCTTTTCCAAATTTTCTTGGATTCTTGACAGACGAAAATTACCCATTGAATGAAAAATTTTGAAAGCCCTTCTACAGATAAATAAAGACCCAATATGATAATCATAACCTGATAACGTAGATTTCATGCACCCCACTAAATATGAATTTTGCATGTTTTTTTTCACTGACAAATATCTCTTCCTTTTCTCTAATGCAAACTTGAAATCCATATGTTTCAAGCAATCTTTTTGACAACATTCACTTGAAATGAGAGCGTTGATAAAAAAATTTCTCATCAAATATTCTTCTCTTCCCCCTGTATAACTAGAACATCTTGGGTTGATACGAAAAGGTTTGCTCCTACTCCTCGATACAATATTTCCTAGCAACATCTCCATCAATGGATCATCATTTGTATAAGCATTTTCATCATCATTATGAGGAATTTTATCCTCACTATGATCATATGTTCTTTTGAAACACTAACTTGGAGGATATTCTTCATCTTGCCCTTCTTTAGTGCTACTCCAATAGTCTTTAGAATTAGGACTAAATGGAAAATTTGACACGATGTTTATTGGATATTCTTCATCATGTGCATTGTGAGTGTTGCTCTCATGGTCCATAGGATTAGGACTACGTCGAAAATGTGAGCCTTTACTTACTGAAAATTCTTCATCATGCCCTTCGTCATTGTTGCTCTCATAATCCTTAGGATTGGGGCTGAGTGCTTCATCATGTTCTTTGTCACTATTGCTCTCATAATCCTTAAGATTACGACTAGGTGGAAAATGTGACTCTCGATTTATTGGAAATTCTTCATCATTGTTGCTCTCATAATCCATGGGATTAGGACTAAGTGGAAACCACGACCCTTTATTTATTTGAAAATCTTCATCATGATCTTCATCACTGCTCCTCTCATAGTCAATAGGATTAGGACTAAGTGGACATTGTGACACTATTCATTTCAAATGATTCATCATTGTTGCTCTCATAGTCCATAGGATTAGGACTAAGTGTACACTGTGACACTTTATTCATTTGAAATTCTTCATCATGTTCTCCATCACTACTGCTCTCATAGTCCATAGGATTAGGACTAAGTGGACACTGTGACACTCTATTCATTTGAAATTCTTCATCACTGCTGCTCTCATAGTCCATATGATTAGGACTAAGTGGACATTGTGACACTCTATTCATTTGAAATTATTCAACATGCTCTTCATCATTGTTGCTCTCATAGTCCAAAGGATTAGAACTAAATGGAAACCGCGACTCTTTATTTATTTGAAAATCTTCATCATGCTCTTCATCACCACTGCTCTCACAGTCCATAGGATTAGGATTAAGTGGAAATCATGACTCTTTATGTATTTGATATTCTTCATCATGTCTCTCATAAGTGTTTCTCTCATAGTCCCTAGGTTTAGGACTAAGTGGAATATTTGACTCTCTATCCATAGTGGAATAATTTCTGTTATATTCATCAATATGAATAGAGTTGTTACGCGACGAAAATGTTGATGTTTCACAAAGCGAAACTTCGTTATCAGAAGAATCCATGCCTTTCAAATAGAAGAGGTTGAATGATACAAATGCACTCTCTCCTAATGATAATATATAGCTTAAAGAATGAAAATTTCCCTCCAAAGTTTCCCTCCAAAAATTTTCGCCGAAATTTTTCCCTCCAAAAATTTCGTTTCATGTATTTTCCTCCATAATTTTCTTCTACAATTTATTGAAAAATTTTAACTAAACTTTTCTTATGAAATAAATCTTTTAAACTAAATCTTTAAATTAAAATTGTAAACTAAATCTTTTACCTAAATTAATTTTTTACTTAAACTATATAATATTTACTAGACAATTGAATGCTTTTTTAAATTTTTATTATATCTTCTAAAACAAATGAATCCCACATTCACCGTGCAGTAAAACAATTATGTAATGTTCATTTTATAATAATTTAGTATATCGCCATGACAAGAATTATATGTTAAAGTCTTTATAAAAACAAATTAAACCCACATTCACCGTGCGGTAAAACAATTTCGTAATGTTCATTTTATCATAGTTCCCTATATCACCATTACAAAATTTACATGTTAAAGTTTTTATAAAAACAAATTAGTCCCACATTAACCATGCTGTAAAGCAATTCCATAATTTCCGCTATAACATAAATTTCATTATCACTATTCATCACATGACATCAAGGTTTTTTGAGGTTTGTTAAAAGGCTTCGAGCGAATTTGTGGAGCACCTACATTGCTATCAACAACACATTCAATAGAATATTATCACATTTGAAAGGTTAGTTTCCTTTTTGTTGTCTGCAAGTTTTCAAATGCAATAGGTTTAATGAAATTTAAAAAAAAAAAAATAGAAATTAAAAATTTAGATTAGACAGATTTACCCACTACATCCACAGTGAGCGTGGTGGGCTAGAGCGTGCTTGTTGGCAGCCCAACAGGCCCATGGGGGAGGCACAGGGAGGTTGGCCTCCCAACCCCCCGACGGCCCAACAGCCCATCGGGGTGGCAGGGAATCGGCATGCCACCCCGGTCGGCCGTTGGGCCGCCGGAGTGGGGCGGCAGGGGGCTGCATTTTTTTAATTTCATATTTTTACTTTTATTTTTTTTAAATGGTTATGTTTTACAAAATTATTTATTATTTATCATTTTATTTGTTGATTTAAGCTATTACTTTTTGTAATTTACTGATTTATATATATGTGTATTTTTTTGCAGGAAAGTGGCATCAAAGAATATTTATGTGAATCTTTCTGGACCAAAGACTGTTAAAATTAAAGGTGGATCCTCAAAAGGCACTGTTGAACAAACCAAACCTGAACTAATAGCTACAAATTTATCAAATGCCTCAAACGATAAGAAGACAATTTCATACTAGAAGAAATCAGAAGAAGTGAAACTTCCAAAAAATGTATAGTATGTGCAAATATAGCTATATGTTGATATCCCTAATGATAGTGGAATTTATGAGGTGTTGGAAAAGGTCATAGACATGTGTTTGATATCGGACACTAAAGTTGTTTATATACTTATAAAACCACCGAAGTCACATGACAGGATTAAATATCAGTTATCATATTCATTGTATGACACAAGAGAGGTATCTACAAAGTTGTCTAAACAAATTGAAAATGAGATTGCACAAGATAACGTAAGTATTTTTATTTATATTTGTGTTTTGCGTTATTGTAACTGTTTCATTATATTTTTATAACTTAGTTTTTATTGATATATGATATTTTATTTGACAGAATTTTGTTGAAAGTCGTTCAATTATGTTGGGAGGCATTCATTTCACAGAGCAATATATTATGAATGTTGTCAGCAGTTTCTACTCAGGGTCAAAAGAAGATATGGCAAACAAACAAAAAGTAGTAATTCATGATACTACAAAACTACATCCAAGGGATCAAAAAAAATGCCTCTAGGGGATAATTCTAGCAAATACAGACAGGTTACTTTTGAAGATGAGGAAGTTGAAAATGACACTGAAAAATATGTTGTCATTACTAAGGATGACATTGGAACTGATGTTAGAAACGAGAAGAGCCATAAAAGACCAAAAGTAACAATGCCTAGGAATGTCTATGTTCTAGTTAATGATGAGAATGTTAGGAGGAAGAAAAGTAAAGTTGAACATTCTCAAATAGTCATTACCAACAGTGAAGATCCCAGTGAAACTTCAAAAAAAAGCATGGAAATCATTACACTATGAGCTGATTTAGAATATGACATTATTAAAACAAAACAAAATGCCATTCGACAGAACTTGACAAAGAGAAACTTAATTGAGGGCAGGCGTATATTTCAGCTTAATGTGAGACAAATCTATAAGGCAAGTGAAGGACAATGTAAATATCAAATCAGAAAGTCACACCACCTGCATGTTCACAACTTGAAGACATTGATGAGGTACAATTCATATTCTCATGTGGTTGATTATGTGTTTCTTGTTGATCTAGTTCAAGTTCTCAACAAAGAAGCATTTGATAAGTCAAAATGTTTTGAATACAATTATTATGTGCTTGGGGGGAACCATTCTGTAGAAGCTCAAAGGCAATTGATGAAGGAATATCCCAATAACCCATGTTTTGAAATAGTGAAATGTATCATTTATGTTGGTTTATCAAATACAGAAGAAAAGTTATTAGCATGGGATCATAATTCAGATAATGAATATAGGATGTCTATGACTTTCATCCAAAGGGTTAGATTTATTCATAGTGAATTTGAAGAAAAATGTAGTGGGAATAAGATAAATGTTATTGTAGATTTCTAAAAGAAATGTTGTATGGAAATAGGCTATTAAATTGAGGAGGAAATCAATTCAAAAGGCAGCATAGTAAATACTCATATATTCAGAGGTATTGATAACATTTTCCAGTTGGCATTTAGAACTTGAGAGATATGGGAATTCATTAATAAAAATTTTAGCATGTGAAAGAACATTTGCATTAAAAACTAGAAGCTCAAAAGGTCTAAACCATTGATATGTAACAACAGTGAATCAGGTCCTGAAATGAAGCAGCGTTCAGAGGATATGACTATCACACATTGGAAAGAAATGCAAGGAGTGAAGGATGAAAAACTTGTCAAATCAATATTATGTCGTGTGAGATCAGGGGAATTATCATTGGAAGAAATGTCTGAGGAATTTCAAAAGTAAGTTTGTTGAATTATTTTTACTTATTTCTAGATTATAATTTTCTTTTAAATATAACATATTGTTCTTGGTAGTATTTGTTATACATATCATTATATTAATTTTTTTTACTTTATCTATTCAGTCACAAAGTTTACATGAAAATACAAGAACAAATGGTTAAATTGTTGAATGAAGATAGTTGAGATGATGTATGCAACTATCCAGATTCAAGTTCTACATCAACACTAAAATATTTTTATCTTGCATTTAAAAGGTATGTTGATTTATACATTCATTTTTATTCATATGTATACTATTTTTATTTTATAACTTATACATATATTTGTTTATTTTATTAAAGATGAGGAAGGATGCAAATGGAGCACCAGATAGTTTCAAAACCTTTATTGAAAAAATTAAGATCGAAAGACTGAAGAAGCAACGTCTTAAGAATGTTGAACTTGATCCAACTCTTACTCATTTCATTTGGAATGGGCTTGACACTATTCAATATCAAATAATACAAGGCGACTATGAAGACATTGCTAAACTCATACCTAAAAGGGATTATTCCCTAGTTATTGCAGATATTCCCCATGGTTTCAATATTTCAAACATTGACTATAATAGTGACTCTTATACTTTTCAAGCTCTTAGTAAAGTGGTTGCAGGATTTGTAGAAGTCACATCATCATCGTTATGAAGATTTGTGAAATTTCATTCAGACACACAATTGAAAATGTTATTGTCAAGCTTCAAGGGGAAAACAAACTCAAGGATGCAGCTTACATGGTAAGACGTTGAAAATGTATGTTTGATTAATGTTAAAAAAATCATTTATGTACAAGTTAATTAAACTTTTACTATTTCATGTTACAGGAAAAATTCAAATCTTTTTAACCGTGAAGATCACCATTTATAAATAATTGTGAGTTCATCCATATTGATAGTTGGGCAAAAGATGATAACTATATGTCTAAGCTTTTTAATTGGGTAGATGGAAAGAGTCATAGCCAAGTACCGGTTTATGATGTTGTTGTGAAAAAAACTACCATATGAAGACAAAGAAGCAAAAAGAGATATAGTTAACATTTATTAAAAACCACAGTCATTGATTAATTATATTATAGACATGTTCAAATTAAAGAGATTGGGTTCTAGAGTTATTTTTTGGCTCAGGTAAGTTTTATTATATAGAATTGAATTTCAATATTTTCTTTCTTAATTTATATGTCATTATATTAATTTACTTCATTATTTTTTGTGTTTGATAATTAAGTACAACACTAGCATGTTTCCTACAAGAAGGAAGAAATTGCATTGTCATTGCAAAAGATCCAGTACAGTGCAAATTTATTCAGGAAAGAATTAATGCTCTTCAAATTCTTCCAAATGCAAGGTAAGAAATTGAGTTGAAAAAAGGGGATTTTAGTGAAACCACTGTGGCAAAAAAGGCAGAGGAACTTCAACCACCATTACATGGAATGATTGGAAAGGCATACATTTAGAGATTCGCAGACATCATAGATCCATTAGAAGAGGAAAACAAACAAAATGAAGAGAAAATATTGTGGAAGAAGACAATGATGAAACTCAAGGATGAAAAGTTTGGATTATGTGATATTGTTGATTAAATTTAAGTTATGCTTGGAAATCAAGCTCATTTTTTGTAACTATTAATTGATTATACATGTAATGTTTTTTACTTTAACATTTTATGAGAAGAATAAGCATTCAATTAATGTTGTTATGTGTTCAATATTTGTATTATGTGATTTTCGCTTTAATTTTTATGTGAATCATTATTTTTTGAAAAAAATAGTGATTATTATTATTTTTTGACATGAAATTCATAAAAAAAAATATATATATATATATTATTTAACAATTTTTTGTTAAATTCTTCTTATAAAAATTGTGATTTTGACATGTCATTTCTAGCAAAAGAAATTATCAAAATGTATAATTTTTTAGTTATATTTATGTTAAAAATGGTTATTTTTATGTCAATTGTTAAAAATTATTGTTTTTTTAGAGACAATTATTTGATGTGCATTGAAAAATTAATTAACGATATATAAATATGTAGAATATCAAAACTTTAAAATATCGACTTTCTTCTTTAACTATGCAAAAAAATAAAAACCTCACTACAAAAAAAAACAAGAAAATATGAAGAAGAAGACCACTTCAAAAATTGTTAAATTTAGAAAATAATTATTCACATTTAATACATTAGAAAATTTAAAGTCAAAAAATAGGTCTTTTAAAAAAAGGTCCTGATGCAGAATCAACACTTTTTAAAATCAACATGCAAATCACTAACATTCTAAAAACTAATGTACATAAAAAAATTTAAAGTGTCAAAAACTATGCTAAAAAAAAATGTGTACTCTGCATCACCACTTTTCAAAATCGGGTCACGTTTTTGCTACCTCTACGAAACAGGTAATCATATTAGTTCTCATTTCAAAGTTTACATTGTTGGAGGAGTTTTTGGTCAAGGGTCTAGGTCTTGGAATTCGTCAATTGAAGGTCTTTAAGAAGAGAAAAATTATTGTGGGTTTTCCTCTCATTTGGAGAGGTTTTGACCTTGGCTGGTCACCTATATTTTGTGTCCTATGTCTTAATGTTCTTTATGGTTTGGTAGTTGTTTGATGAATAAAAACACTAATAATAATCAAGTGCAAGAAGAGGCTAATTAAGAAAAGTAAAAATACACCACAAACAATTATCATAGCAAGAGAAATCAACATATGTTGTTGCCCCTAGATTTCTCAACATGGTATCAAAGTTAAGGTGACAAGACAAGGAAAGGCAACTTAAAGGACACTCAAGGGCCAAAGCACTAGAAGATCATCAAGAGCATCAATCATCAAGAAGGACCACTCATCTCAAAAGCACTTCAAGGACAAGGATTACATCATCATCTTGAAGTTACTAAAGAAGACCTCAAATCCATAGTTCGTTCAAAGAAGGATTCTGCACCTGAATCATTCTTGGGAACCTCACACAATCATCACCTCGAGAAGAAGGAGACTTTAAAGACCCTACCTCTACTCAAATAAAGAAGGACTACAAATTGGAGCATCTTGAAGCCTCTACATCAAATAAAAACAAGGAGAAGGTGTTGTCATCATCATCAAGGAACCAAGGTGATCTCCCTCTCTTTGAAGGATCACTTTTGAAGGAGACATCTTCATCAAAGAAGACATCTTCTATCATCAACATCATCAAGAAAGACATCAAGTTGAAGATTTCATCATTAAGGAGTATCTTCACTTGACAAGTAAGTATCTTTATATCTATATTTGAATCTATCAAAATGACTTCATTTTGCAAGGAAAGCAACAAATTGGTTGGGTCAACAAACTATCTTAAATGGAAGAAGATGACAGATTTAATCCTCATAGAAAATGAGGTCATTGATCATGTTAAGGATTTAATTGTCGAACCTTTAAAGGAAGAAAGAATACCCTCGTACTTTATGAGCGTGTTAGAAATATGAGACCAACTACAAGAGTTGGGGGAAATAATGTTCAATAAGGAAATGACCATTGTGGTGCTCAATCCACTACCGAAGGAATCGGGTAACTTCGTATCAAGCATTTAAGAAACTAGGTTAAAGGAAAAAAGTGACATGGGATCAAATGAACAAATTCAAGCATTTGCTGCCATGGCTAAGAGAAAAGGAAAGTTTGGTCCTCAGAAAAATAAGAAGAATATGTCAAAGATCCTGTTGTGGCTAAATCTTGCACCTACAGCACAAGTGCAGTAGGAGACAAGGAAGCTCCCTAGAGACAACCTTTAGGTTGATTGTAGACTAGTGCCTAGGACATCTTAAATAGAGGAGTGCTTGTAAGGCTATAAATGAGGGGTTTGCAGCACTCCAATTGTCACGTAATTAAAGAGAATGAAGGGGCTTGGTTCATTCCTCCAAAGGTATGAGTTATGGATTTCAGGTACTCCCTCACACACAATTCCCAGTAGTATCACATAGAACAGCAGAGGTTGATTACTTCAAAGGGGATTACAGCTTAATAGGCTTTGTTGAGTAAATGAAAGAGGATTAGGAGAAAGCATAACTCATCATATAGAGCCCAAAACATCCAGAATTCTATATTGAACACATAGAGCTACAAGCAATGGGAAATTCTACACTTGTTTGAGTTACAAGTGGAATTAATGGACTGGAGAGAAGATGGGTGCTATGATTCTTATAGAGTAGTTTAAAGATATACTTCAGCCCTTCATACAGGCATTATGCATTAATAAATCAATACACATGGATCTGTAAGGAAGCATGAAATAATTTCTAGCAGCTATTGTAGCACACATGCAAAGAAGAATATGAACATAATGGAATTAACAGAAGGAAAAACATACTATAATGCTAAGAAGGAGGAATCACCACCATTTTTGTGATAGTCTAAAGATTTGCTTGTGTAAAGTAATACAATCTAAGATAATAGTCATTCACTTACAGAGTTATGAGCCAAAATATGGTATCACAGAGTTCAACCCTCTCGGGTGAGAAATTCTAGAACCTTTGTATAATATTGCTTCCCCCTATTTATAAGAGGAGGGGGAGCTGGAATTACAGTTTACAAAATATCTGAGCCCGAGCCTCAATTGTCATGCTAGACTGGCTGTCTCGGTCAATCTCAGACTATGTTGCCCCAAAAAGATTCTAATCGAGATCGAATCCCTTCTTGGAAATAAACAGAAATTATGGCACGAGAAAGAAAAAGGAGAGATGAAGGAAGAGGTATCCCCTTGCTGTTCCAATGGAGGCCCCTAATCAAGCCACGTCCCTGTCATGATGCATTCCACTTGTTGCTTGGTCGGCTTCTGTCAATTCTGCCTCAACTGACCGAGTGACCTATTCAATGGAATAGGGAGCGAAGTGGGAAAGTTGTGTGCCCAAGCAGTCCTTTTCTGTGTAGAGGGAGTGGATCACCATGTCGTGCCATTAAGTCTCCCTGAGTCACCCCCATACTGCTCTGTAGTTATGCCATGCTCCATTAACTATTACAGCTGTCGCTCCATCCACCCATTTAGAGCTCTGTCCTACATTATCGGTGACTCGTTGTAGTGTAACAGGAAAATCTCTCAGTCACTGGCCTTTGTACCTCTAAAACAGGCGAAACGGGCATTTTTCATTTCTTCCTTAGCCTCCCTTCATTATAGTCCCTCGTATGACATTCCTCAATATCATTGGGGGTTGGGACCAGGGGTTTAGTCTTTTGAGCGCTAAGGCTTTAAACAACCATGCAAGGGGCCTTTTCCTTTATAATCGCAAATCCATATATTGGCACTTTAAACCTTGTTTTACCCTTTTCCTTGGAGCGGGCCGACAGTCCGAACGCGAGGTCCATATAGACCCTTCCCTAGTCATTTATCGCATTCGTGGAAGAGTTCCACACATCGCAATCGCCCTGCACCAACGTCTTAATCTTTTTTCCCTTAACAGTTGTGATCATCGATCTTTGAGGTGATGTCATCATTGCCATGTGTCACGCTATGAGTGGTGACACATGGCACCCAGAAATGGCCCCATGTAACCCCTGAAAACACTGAAACTGGGTGACACGTGTCCTCTTCCACGTCATCAATCGTACTGCCACGTCACTACTAACGTCAATTGCCCAGTAAGCTCAAAGGACCAATTAGAGGTCGCCACATGGCCCCTAGGAGGAGAGAGAAAAGGGACTGCCCGACCCTGTCTTGTAAGCCTTTCCTGTGTTAAACTTTTTGGCCCTCTCTCGGTGATACAACACTATATCGCAATATCAACCCTCGCATGGTCTATCAAGTTTGGAACTCCGCTGATATGACTATCTTGCGAGATGTGGGGTCATCGGGATGCGGGAACCCACCACGTGGAGGAGAGAGAAAGGGGAGGCTCGACCCTTGTTTTGTCAGCCATTTCCTTTGTATTTGGTTTTCTTGGCCCCTCGGAGAAGCATCACTTTATCGCATGATCGGTGGTTTGTGAGTCTTTTGAACTGTGAACCGTGTCAATCTGTCGATCGCCGACATTATGGGACTGCGATATCGGCCTTCAGCCCCGGGAACCGCCGATAATCCTTAACTGTGAGCCCCGGGACTTTGTCAATAGTCGACCGCCGATGCCACATGGAGGAGAGAGATAGGGGGTCGCCCGCCTTGGTTTTTCCCTGCTTTCCTTTGTTAGCTCTTTCCGTCCCTTCCCCAGCGATGCAACAATATATCGCAAATCACCCCCTGCACATTTTGGAGTATGATATGACTACGGGACTACTATGACAGTGGAGATGCGGGACGCAGGGCCCTGCAAGGCTGCGGGATTGTGGGGATCGCGATGTGCGGGATGCAGGATGGCCGATATGCAGGACTGCTCTGATGCGATATGTGGGATGCGATATCGGCGTTCGAGACTTCGACATGCTGATAACCTTAGCTATGTGCCCCAAGGATCCTGCCAATGGCCAATTGCGATAAATGCTCCACCCGAACCCGCCGACTGTCGATATGTGATATCCGCGATCGGCGGATCGTCACCTTTCATTCCGCCAATGTTCCTTACCTGTTAACCTCCCCCGATAGCCAATAGCCGATTGTGATCTACCCCCTAGACCTTCGATCACGATTTGTCTCCACACTTAGTCATTTTCTTGGTTTGATGGGCTTTTCCAAGGTAGACTTCAAAATGCCTTAACTTCTACTCCAAGAGTCCATTTTCGGACTTCCACATACCGTTGGAAAGCTTGTTTCAAGCACTACACAATGGAGAGGGTTTGATTTGGCTCTGATAGCTTCTGTGGTTTGAAAATGGCTTCAAACTTCACTGCTCTTATGCATTTTGGGTAACTCATAACTTGTAAAGCAGTGAGTGACAACATTGGCTCCCACTGGGGACAATGCCTTGCTAGCAAGGTGCTGAGAACCTGCAGACTAGTATCCTTCACCATTGGGCATGGAGTCAGTAATAAATGAATCTTTGTAACTAGAAAAATCTCCATGGGACTTTCCTCTTGAATCTAAAATGCAAAAATAAAAATTCTAACAACTGAAAAGTAAATGCGCAGCTGGTGAGCTTATTTATGTACATTCCTACTTATGCACAGAACTTAATTCAGCTAAGTGTGTTCAACCCTCCAATGGAGTCAGGCCAGCATTAGAGTACTAGACCATATGCCTTTACACTGTGGAAAAACAAAAATTAAAATGAGCATGCACCATGAAAAAATTTCAAACAAGGAACCTGATACATGCTCTTGAAATAACCTTTGTTGTTGATCAAAGAATATGCCCATGTACTCAACTACAGGGTTATGGTATTGACAAAGAAAATGTGCAGTTGCCTCCTTTTCATGAGCAGTCCAATGGGCAATATCCTCTTGGCCATGGTAGCCACAAACACTACTTGGCTCTTTTCCTTCTTCATAGATGGGCCAAGAAGGGGAGGGTGATTTCTCTTCTCTGAGGACTTCAGGCATAAAGAAAATTGGATCTAGAAGTCCCTTTCCCTTGTCAGCTGGTCTGGGAGGCTCCTCAGAGGAAGTGCCTTCGTTTTAGTCGTGTCCCATTTATGTATTTCTACATAATCGAAGAGAAATTCTCTTGTGCAATCGAGCCATCATGAAATCAAAGAACTGCTTGCAGAAATCACCCATCTCATCATCATTTAGTGTTACATCAAACTCATCCTCCTCTTCTTGATGCATCCTGGTTTCTTGTTCTTTGTCAAAGAGAGAGGAATATTGTCGTCGAAGGTCTCTGTTTTCTAACTCCAATTTCATCAATCTATATAAGGAGTTCTTTATTAAGCTAACCTTTTCTTCCATCGTCTCTTCCATTTCTTGACAAATGTAGTAGCCAGAGAGTTTACAATTAATATTCAGACAATGGAGTCGCCAGGATGTTTACCATAAAATTAATCAATGGAGTCGCCAAGGTGAGAGATCTTCAACCCACACTTCCCTAGCTCACCTAACAGGGGAAATGTAAAACTTTGTCATACCCAGGGAAAAATATTCTAATCCGTTCCCCAGCAACGGTGCCAGAAAGATGTTGTGGCTAAATCTTGCACCTACAACACAAGTGCAGCAGGAGACAAGGAAGCTCCCTAGAGACAGCCTCTAGGTTGATTGTAGACCAGTGCATAGGACATCTTAAATAAAGGAGTGTTTGTAAGGTTATATGTGAGGGGTTTGTAGCACTCCAATTGTCACGTAATGAAAGATAATGAGGGGGCTTGGTTCATTCCTCCAAAGGTATGAGTTATGGATTTCAGGGACTCCCTCACACACACAATTCCCAGTAGTATCACATAGAATAGCGGAGGCTGATTACTTCAAAGGGGATTACAGCTTAATAGGATTTGTTGAGTAAATGAAAGAGGATTAGGAGAAAGCATAACTAATCATATAGAGCCCAAAACATCCAGAATTTTATATTGAACACATAGAGCTGCAAGCAATGGGAAATTCTACACTTGTTTGAGTTACAAGCAGAATTAATGGACTAGAGAGAAGATGGGTGCTATGATTCTTATAGAGAATTTCAAAGATATACTTTATCCCTTTATACAGGCATTATGCATTAATAAATCAATACACATGGATCTGTAAGGAAGCATGAAATAATTTCTAGCAGCTATTGTAGCATACATGCAGAGAAGAATATGAACATAATGGAATTAACATAAGGAAAAACATATTGTAATGCTAAGAACGAGGAATCACCACCATTTCTGTGATAGTCTGAAGATCTGCCTGTGTAAATTAATACAATCTAAGATAACAATGATTCACTTACAGAGTTATGAGCCAAAATATGGTATCACAGAGTTCATCCCTCTCGGGTGAGAAATTCTAAATCCTTTGTATTATATTGCTTCCCCCTATTTATAAGAGTAGGGGGAGCTAGAATTACAGTTTACAAAATATTTGAGCCCAAGCCCTAGCTATCATGCTAGACTAGCTGTCTCGGTCAGTCTAAGGCTTTGCTGCCCCAAAAAGATTCCAATCGAGATCGAATCCCTTCTTGGAAATAAACAGAAATTCTGGCACGAGAAAGAAAATGGAGAGATGAGGGAGGAGGTGTCCCCTTGTTGTTCTAGTGGAGGCCCCTGATCAAGCCATGTCCCTCCTGTGATGCATTCCACTTGTTGCTTGATCGGCTTTTGTCAATTTTGCCTTAACTCCCTAAGTGCCCTGTTCGATGGAATAGGGAGCAGAGTGGAAAAGGCATGTGCCCAAGCGGTCCTTTTTTGTGTAGAAGGAGTGGAGAACCATGTCGTGCCATTAAGGTTCCCTCAGTCCCCCCCATACTGCTCTTGTTAATTTTAGGTATGTTCTATGCTTAGAGAAATTTATTTCAATTTTCACATTTAGCTCAATATATTTTACAGATTAGCAATCACATCAGCATTAAAGTAAACTGCAGATAGAACATAAACATAAATCGCAGAAGACAAGCCAAGACAAGAGGACACAAGATGTGGCACTAGCCAGGGACAAACCCCACAATGTGGGGAAACCCTTGATCAATTCTTCTTTTATGTTCTTCAAAGTTCAGCAGAGAAAGTGAGAGAGATAGTACATTTACAATAGAAGTCAACACTTTGACTTTTGATATCTATAGAGATCAGTTGAAGACATATTGCTTCAACTGATTCTCTAAGGTGACTTCTTCACCTATCATAGTGCTACATCTCGTCCATTTGCTGCACCTTACCGTGTAGCACCATCATGCTGCATCATGCATCATCATGTTGCTCATGATCACTATGTTGCCCATACATCATGTTGCCCATGATCTCATCTATCATGCTACTGCCCATGATCAATATGCTACCCATTCATCGTGCTGCCCATGATCTCATCTATCATGCTACCCGTGATCATTATGCCGCCCATTCATCATGCTGCCCATGATCATTATGCTACCCATGATCTCATCTGTCATGCTGCCCATGATCATTATGTTGCCCATTCATCATGCTGCCCATGATCATTATGTTGCCCATGATCTCATCTATCATGCTGCCCATGATCTCATCTATCATGTTGCCCATTCATTATATTGTTTAGGGCTACTTGGAATAGCATATTAGGGCCTCCATTTTAGGGCTATTAGGACAGGGTGTTAGGTCCTCCATTAGTGTTGTTAGGACAGCGTGTTAGGGCCTCCATTAGGGCTGTTAGAGCAGTGTGTTAGGTCCTCCATTAGGGTTGTTAGGATAGCGTGTTAGGTCCTCCATTAGGGCTGTTAGAGCAGCGTGTTAGGTCCTCCATTAGGGCTGTTAGAGTAGCGTGTTAGGTCCTCCATTAGGGTTGTTAGGACAGCGTGTTGGGGCCTCGATTAGGGCTTCCTTCATTAGTGTCTCTCCTTCTCCAAAAACCCAAGACGTGAAGAGGAGATCCCATAAAGAATTTGTATGAAATGACTTCAAGTCTTCTCTTATTTATACTAAAACATGGATGATGAATAGACATGTCTATTGGGCTTCTGAGCCTACTCAAGTTGCTAGTCGACTTGATAATAATTCCATAATCAAAATAAATTCATATCTCCATAAATACTTATCGGAATCGGATGATCTTTAGATCAATCCTACACCTCTCGATGAGAGGGATCCAACAAAAATATAAGTTTTCATAAATAAGATGACCCACATGGAGTTTGGCCCTAGTTGCCAAATTTTAACACTCCCTCTCAACTAGGGAGAACTCCATCCGCTGATCCATATGTCTGACTGTACTATCTCTGCCATCAGTGCTCTGCATTGCTCTGCTCATCTCTGCTCATCTCTGCTAGCTCTGCTCAGCTCTGTTGGCTCTGCTCTGCTCTGCTCAACTCTGCTGGCTCTGCTCTACTCTGCTCAGCTCTGCTGGCTCTGCTCTGCTTTACTCAGCTCTACTGGCTCTGCTCTGCTTTGCTCAACTTTGCTGGCTCTGCTCTGCTTTGCTTAGCTTAGCTCTGTTGAACCATGAAGAAGAAGAATTGATCGAGAATGTCTCATACCATTCTCCACTGACCCAAAGTCAGTCTCAAAGTGCATACCACTGGTCCCAGACCAGTCTCAACTGACCCAAAGTCAGCGTCATAGTGGGTACCACTCCTACCACTGGTCCCAGACCAGTATCATTAGTCTTAGAGTGTGTACCACTGGTCCCAGACCAATCTCAACCAACCCGAAGTCAGCGTCATAGTATGTACCACTCTCACTGGTCCCAGACCAGTCCTACACTGACCCGAAGTTAGTCTCAGAGTATGTACCACTAGTCCCAGACCAGTCTCAACCGACCCGAAGTCAGCGTCATAGTAGGTACAACTCCTACAACTAGTCCCAGACCAGTATCATTGATCCCAAATCAATGAAGGTCATCCTAGCATAGGGAGTATGGTAGATACAGTGATGCATCCATCGGTACTACTATGGTCCCTATCCTCATTGATCAGATGAGAGGTACTTCCCATGAGTCCCAGACTGCATGGGTAGGATGCCTCGACAGGAGAACTTATCATCCTGCTACACAAGCACCATGGAGAACACATCATCCAGGCCTCACAGGAGAGCTAATCATCCTGCTACATAATCGTCATGGAGAACACATCATCCAGACCTCACAGGAGAACTAATCATCCCGCTACATAATCGTCATGGAGAACACGTCATCCAGACCTCACAGGAGAACTAATCATCTTGCTACACAATCGTCATGGAGCACACATCATCCAGATCTCACAGGAGAACTAATCATCCTGCTACATAGTGGTATCCAAATAGCTCATTGAAGAGCTTTCGTAACCAGACTGCCTCTCAGGTAGCCATGCTAACAGCAATATACTCTGCCTCGGTGGTGCTCAAAGCCACTGACCTCCGCTTCCTGTTCATCCAGGATATCGAAGCAGATCCCAAGCAGAATCAGCACTGAAAAGTGCTCTAATGATCCTCCACACTACCTGCCCACTCAGCATTTGAAATATTCCAGGCATTGTATCTCAATCCACGAGAAATTGTGCCTTGAAGATATCTCAGAAGATTCTAGGCACCAATCCAGTGAAACTCAACCAAATATGAGTTCACTATACTAACTGCAAAACATATGTATGGACGGACATTCACCAGGAACATCAATGCAAATGAGTTTATGAAATTCAGAGGCATTTCCCAAATCTGGTCCGACATCACTAGCATATAACTTCTGAAAGTTAATATCCTCGAGGTAGTCACAGGCTTGCAGTTTATCTTTCTACATTCAGAATCCAACTCCCTCTGTCTTCTACAAATGAGAGGGTCTGCACCTGTCAAACGTAGGTGCCAGTATGAGAGGTCTGTCATCCACAACCTTTGGATGGTTTGGATCGATTTCACTCCTAGTGAATCTCAACTTCATCAAACAGCTATTGATCCTCTCATACTATGCCCAGGGTGTTTTGCTTCAAGCCATAGAGGGCTTTCTACCTCCTGCATACATGAGATTCCCAATCATAAATCTCAAACTCCTCGGGTTGTTCCAAACCTGTGGACCTGTGGCATGAGGGGAATGGTCCCCTTATAAGGTTTTCCTTCAGTACATCTCAGACATGTACCTTCATGCTCCTTTTGAATTCAGGCATCCCTGTCACCATCTGACTTACAGACCTCTAGTGTTGTGTCAATGGACATGGTCCCTAGTGGACTCCCTGCAACTTGATACAACCCTGAACTCAAAAACATCTTTGAAAAATCTATTTTCAAACACGTACCTTTCCATCAATGAGTGCCACCCTGAACCTTTGACTTCCATTGCTAAAATGGACACCAAATTCTTCTTGCGATCATATAAATGAAAGTTTTTCTGTAAATGAATTGAGTTATCCTCATTTAATTGAGGGGTAACATTTCCTACACCCTTTTTCGGGATAGGTGGCATTGGCTCCAAGTATAATCCCATGATTATCTATCCGATGAAGTGCCTGAGGTTCCTTTCTTTCTCTGAAGAGTCGACCATTTCTCCTTGATGAACTGTATTACCTGTCATTCCCTTGACCCTGGAATGATTTGTTTGTCTTCATCAAGAGAAGTGTCTCTGCCATTCAGACACTCCTTCACATAATGGCCGAACTTATTGTAACAAAAGCATCTGTCTTTCCTTCCATCCTTAGATCCGAACTTCCCAATGAAGTGATATTTAGGTAGGCCATCGGAAATTTCCGATGCGCTATTCTGATAATATTCTCTGCTTCGATTTCACCCTTAGTGAATTAGAAGAGGGATGATGATCCCATAGATCCTTTTGTCCTTTCCCAATTGTCTTCGGCGATTGCTCTTTCACTCTTGGTTGGGCATTGTCTTCACCTCAGCTCTGATACCATGTTAATTTTAGGTATGTTCTATGCTTAGAGCAATTTATTTCAATTTTCACATTTAGCTCAATATCTTTTCCAGATTAGCAATCACAAAAGCATTAAAGTAAACTGCAGATAGAACATAAACATAAATCGCAGAAGACAAGCCAAGACAAGAGGACATAAGATGTGGCGCTAGCTAGGGACAAACCCCACAATGTGGGGAAACCCTTGATCAATTCTTCTTTTATGTTCTTCAAAGTTCAACAAAGAAAGTGAGAGAGATAGTACATTTACAATAGAAGTCAACACTTTGACTTTTGATATCTGCAGAGATCAGTTGAAGACATATTGCTTCAACTAATTCTCTAAGGTGACTTCTTCACCTATCATAGTGCTGCATTGTAGAAATTTTGAATAATTTAACACATATTCACAGAGATTATCCTGATCATACAATTATAAGCGGAATGTGTATAATACATAATCTCCTCTACGTTGATCATCAATTTACAGAAGCAGAAACATTCACAGGCACACATAGAAGCATCAATCAAACTCATTAACACAGTATGTATCCCGGGGAAAGCATCTCGCTAAAAACCCCACACTATCTGTATATTATATTGATTGAATCATGTAACATTACAAAGTACAATGCTTATCACAAGCAATCTAGTACCAGCTCCACCTGTTACACACAATACAACTCAGATCTGATCTCCAAATCTATTCCACTGCTTGCCTGCCTCTCCAGCTCAATACCTGCTCAAGAACTGATGAGAATGGCTTCCCAAACTCGTATTTCACCTGCAAAATAGTCACTCACACTTTGTTGGACGTGAGCACAAGCTATAATATGGGCAAATACGTGAGCAAACTCATTGGCATACTCAATCCCTTTATTGTGCAAGATCTGGTGCACAACTATAGTCACAATTGATAGCAATCTGATTCTCTACCACCTGTCCCTGTTGAACTGAACATGCACTGACATGCAACTGAGTTAACTGATGTATTCTATAGTTGTATTATGAGTTAATAACTTGTGAATTAATTAATAACTAATTCACCCAACTCATCTCTAGTCTATTGATCAGTTAGACTAAATACAACCAGTTTAACAAAGCTAAACTGAACACAACTCCATCAACTACACCTCCAGTCCACTAAACTCAACTCACTTGAGTTCTAACTGAAGTCCTGCATGCAAATATTAGTCATCCCATAGGTAACCACGTATTTCCCTCTGGGATCTGCATGTACCACATCCGTAGCTCATCCTGAAGTGCTCCAAGAGAATAAGATCAAGTTTATAGTCCAAATATTATTATGAGACAATAATATTTGACTTTTCTATTTTTGACAGCCAGTCTAAAAATAGACTTTGATCACTCACACTGTGATCACTCACACTTTCATCAAAAATAGAAGTCCATCTATTTTTCCCAACTTGACCAATCATCCATAAACAGCAACCTGCAATCCATAGACATGATCCATACGTCTAAAAATAGACATAGTCTAAAAATAGACTTGCGCCAAAAATAGCCTGCGGGCCCACTTAGTGAAGGCGACTCTTTTCACTAAGCTCCATCATCTTGTTGCAATCTCAACAAGCATTTCTTGTTGCACACTTTTCAACATGCATCTCGTCCATTTGCTGCACCTTAACGTGTAGCACCATCATGCTGCATCATGCATCATCATGCTGCTCATGATCACTATGCTGCCCATACATCATGATGCCCATGATCTCATCTATCATGTTGCCCATGATCATTATGCTACCCATTCATCGTGTTGCCCATGATCATTATGCTGCCCATGATCTCATCTATCATGCTGCCCATGATCTCATCTATCATGCTGCCCATGATCATTATGCTGCCCATGATCATTATGTTGCCCATTCATCATGTTGCCCATGATCTCATCTATCATGTTGTCCATTCATTATGTTGTTTAGGGCTGCTTGGAACAACATATTAGGGCCTCCATTTTAGGGCTGTTAGGACAGCGTGTTAGGTCCTCCATTAGGGCTGTTAGGACAGCGTGTTAGGGCCTCCATTAGGGCTGTTAGGACAGCGTGTTAGGTCCTCCATTAGGGTTGTTAGAGCAGCGTGTTAGGTCCTCCATTAGGGCTGTTAGGACAGCGTGTTAGGGCCTCCATTAGGGTTGTTAGGACAGCGTGTTAGGTCCTCCATTAGGGATGTTAGAGAAACGTGTTAGGTCCTCCATTAGGGCTGTTAGGACAACATGTTAGGGCCTCCATTAGGGCTTCCTTCATTAGTGTCTCTCCTTCTCCAAAAACCCAAGACGTGGAGAGGAGATCCCATAAAGAATGTGTATGAAATGACTTCAAGTCTTCTCTTATTTATACTAAAACGTGGATGGTGAATAGACACGTCTATTGGGCTTCTGAGCCTACTCAAGTCGCTGGTCGACCTGATAATAATTCCATAATCAAAATAAATTCATATCTCCATAAATACTTATCGGAATCGGCTGATCTTTAGATCAATCCTACACCTCTCGATGAGAGGGATCCAATAAAAATATCAGTTTTCGTAAATAAGATGACCCACATGGAGTTTGGCCCTAGTTGCCAAATTTTAATAGCTCTGCAACTGTGCCATGCTCCATTAACTATTACAGTTGTCAGCCTATCTACCCATTTAAAGCTTTGTCCTGCACTATCAGTGCCTCGCTGTAGTGTAACAGGGAAATATCTTAGTCGTGGGCCTTTATACCTCTAAAACAGGCGAAACAGGCATTTTTCATTTCTCCCTTAGCCTCCCTTCATTATAGCCCCTCGTATGACATTCCTCAATATAACTGGGGGCTGGGACCAGCGGCTTAGTATTTTGAGCACTAACGCTTTGAATAGCCATGCAGGGGGCCCTTTCCTTTATAATCGCAAATCCACATATCGTCGCTTTAAACCTTGCTTTACACTTTTCCTTGGAGCGGGTCGACAATCCAGACACAAGGTCCATATAGACCCTACCCTAGTCATTTATCGCATCCAGAGAGGAGTTCCGCACATCACAATCTCTCTGCACCAATGTCTTAAGCTTTTTCCCCTTAACAACTGCGATCGTCGATCTGCACGGTGACGTCATCACTGCCACGTGTCACCTAGTGAGGAGTGGTGACATGTGGAACCTGAAAATGGCCACATGTCACCCCTAAAAACACTGAAACTGTGTGACACGTGTCCTCTGCCACATCATCAATCATACTGCCACGTCACTATTGACGTCATCTGCTTGTCAGCTCAGAGGACCAATGAGAGGCCGCCACGTGGCCCACTAGAGGAGAGAGAGAAGGGCCTGCCTGGCCTTGTTTTGTAAGCCTTTCTTGTGTTAAACTTTTCAGCACTCTCCCTGTGATACAACACTATATCGCAATATCAGCCCTCGCATGGTCTATCAAGTTTGGAACTCCGATGATATGACTATCTTGCGAGGTGCGGGGTCGCTGGGATGCGAGAACTCGCCATGTGGAGGAGAGAGAAAGGGGAGGCCCGGCCCTTGTTTTGTCAGCCATTTCCTTTGTTTTTGGTTTTCTCTGCCCCCTGGCGATGCACCATTTTATCGCATGATTGGCGGTTTGCGAGTCTTTTGAACTGTGAACCATGTCGATCCGTCGATCGTCAATATCGCGGGACTGTGAGACTGTGATATCGGCCTTCGGCACCGAGAACCGCCGATAATCCGTAAGTGTGAGCCTCAGGACTCCGTTGATAACCGATCATCGATGCCACGTGGAGGAGAGAGAAAGGGGGTCACCTACCTTAGTTTTTCCCTACTTTCCTTTGTTAGCCCTTTTTGGCCCTTCCTTGGCAGTGCAACAATATATCGGAAATTGGCCCCCGCACATTTTGGAGTATGTTGTGACTGCGGGACTGTTGTGACAACCGAGATGCAGGACGTGGGGCCCTGTCGGATGCCCCCACATGTTTTGGAGTATGTTGTGACTGTGGGACTGTTGTGACAGCCGAGATGAGGGATACAGGGCCCTACGTGACTGCGGGATGTGGGATTGCGGGGATCGCGATGCGCGGGATGCAGAATTGCCGATATGCAAGACTGTCGTGATGTGGGACGCGGGATGCAGGATCGGCGTTCGGGACTGCGACGTGCCAATAACCTTAGCTGTGTGCCCCAAGGATCTTCCCGCTGGCTGATTGTGATAAATGCTCCGCTCGGACCCATCGACTATTGATATGCGATATCGGCGATTGGCGGATTGCTACTTTTCATTCCGTCAGTGTTCCTTGCCTGTTGACCTCCGCCGATAGCCAATTTGCGATTGCGATCAGCCCCTCGGACCTTTGATTGCGATTTGCCTCCACACTTAGTCATTTTCTTGGTTTGCTGGCCTTTTCCAAGGTAGACTTCAAAATGCCTTAACTTCTGCTCCAGGAGTCCATTTTCGGACTTCCATATACCGTTGGAAAGCTCTTTCTGAGCACTACGCAATGGAGAGGGTCTGATTTGGCTCTGATAGCTTCTGTGGTTTGAAAAATGGCTTCAAACTTCACTGCTCTTATGTATTCTGGGTAACTGATAACTTGTAAAGCAATGAGTGACAACATATCCAATGCTATGGTTGTCAAGAATATGGGCACTACAAGAGAGATTGTCTAAAATTCAAGAAGGACAATAAAAGGAAAGAAAGAAATGAGGCTCATATCACTAAAGAAGTAGAAGAACCTGATGAGAAGAAATCCAAAGGGATAGATCTTCACTATTAGGGTTTCTCCAATACATAGCAAGGAGAAGTGGGAGGTGAAAAGACCTCCACCATGGCAGTCAAGATGAGAAGCATTATGATGAGATGCATCTAAGTAGAAAATGGCATCATACTAGAAGCATATTGTTGAAAAAGAGGTGATGATATCAGTAGAAAAGCTTGAAAGAATAGCTGAAGTAGAAATCTACATGGATGTAGCAATCATCATATAGAAGGAAGTAGCTCTTGGAAACCTCATTGAAAGCATAAGTAGTACTTATGGGTAGAAGAAAGTCATCTAGCATAGAGTTCATCATACATCATCATCACTGGGAAGGAGCATTTGCAGGATGAGGATAATCAAGATCCTTCGTTGGAATCTTCATTAGAAGGTTCACCTCTCTTTGAAGACGCAAGTGTCTCGCTAAGAATTCCACCTTGTATGGGATTCATTGTGTGGAAGAATGATGGTATGGTAACAAAGGAGTGCAGCATGTCAAGATGGTTGAAGTACTCTCAATCAAGGAAAGGAAGTTGTCGAAGGAAGTCTAGATGACCAAAAGGAGAAAAGAGGTATGTATGCATATGTTTAATAGATTAAGTCATGTCATCATATAGTTGCAGATAGCTTGGGTGAATACTCTACCTCATGAGTATGATCAAAGGAAAGGGATCTCTTCTATTGAAAAGATGCATGAAGGCATGATTCACATATTGAAAAGATGAAATCAACATAATATGTCCTCATATGGAATATGAGGTGGTTGACAAAGATGAAGGAACTATGGATGGAAGTTCCTAGGGAGAAATATGTGAAGAAAGAAAGAAGAGATCGTGAAAGATGCAACTATGGTCACATAGAAAAGGAAATCAACATCCGATGACTAGAATAATTGACCATGACATCTCCATGGAAAAGGTATGAAGACTCTAATGAAGTCTAGAAAAGAAGGAGACCCTTGACATTGAATATCTTGGAGATGTGTCAATATGTATGCAGGATGTTGATGTTGCAACAAGCAGATGTCATGATGAAGGGCCATCACAAAAGGTAATTTTGATTTGATGTTCATTTTTTGTATCTGGATGGGTTGATATAGGGCTACCGAAAAAGGGTTGTAGATGTCACCTACAACTAGCACTCATGTGGTTGGATGAAAGATCCTAAAGGAAACATGACTTGGAAGAGGTAGTTGTATGAAGAAAAGCCAGATGTGGATTAGAATATCACTTTCCGATGAAGAAAAGGATGACATGACTAACATAGTTCATGAAGGAAAGTGATGGATGGTTGATGCCCTACGAAGAAGTCCCAAAAGATGAAGGCTCCATAATGTTGAAGATGAACTTCATGACATTGAAAGAAGGAGCCCCACTAGCAACTAATAGTCCCATGATCTCCACCTAGAGCAGAAAGTTGTTGGAAGCAAGTCCCTAGTTAAGAGGGAGCTTGGACAAGTCCCTGGATAAGAGGGAGCTTGGGTACATTCTTTTTATAGGAACGGATTGGTCTTCCATGGTTAAGAGGGAGTGACAGTTATGGTTCTCTACTTCATGTGTGATGCACTAGACCAGGACTAATAGCTGTAAGTCTTAGTGAAAGCCATGAGGAGAGATAGACACATCATTCTTGTCTTCATATTGTGAAGAACGAATGGAGGATTGGGTAAGCATATGGCATATGATACTCTTTGAGGATGAGGTGGGGAATCCAAGATAAGAGTAGTCGTAGAGGACCAATATTCTTTGAGGACTAGGAATACAAGATAAGAATAGTCTTGGGCGGGAATACCCTCTAAACACCCAAGTGGGGTATGTGCCTTGAGAGACAATGATGATGGTGTCTATCAATCATTCATCTCACCAGCATTATGCTCTGATCTTGTGGAGAGATAGAGTCACTAGTCAATGCCTTGCTATGTGACAATGTTGGATGATATGATGCTAATTAGATGGGTTACCAATCCGAATCTTCTTATGAGAATTCTTTAGATTGAGAATGTCAAAGTACCTTGCATATGAATACCTCCCTAGTTAAGAGGGAGTGTTGAAATATGTAACTAGGTTCGGTCTTCATAATGACATATGTAATCATGATTTTATTTGATGCAATAAGAAAAATAAATGTATTATTGTTGTTCTTGGGGCATGGGTTTCATTCTCAAGGAAATTTATTTTTAAGTCAAGCTCCCATTGTGAGCTTCTAGGGCTTGTTATTGAGTCTACAAGTCAAAAAATTCATTATCATGTATGAGAAACTCTTCTTGGGCATGTTACATATTATAAAGAAAATTTACTTTAGTCAAAATAGAGTCAAATGACCTTCCAAGACCAAGTCAAAAATGCAAGCTTCTAGTTGGCCTATCTAGAAGGTAAAGTCGGCCCACAAGCAGTGCATGAAGACTATAAATAGAGAACTCGACCTCATTGTTAAGGCATCAATTGCACACAAGAAACTCATCCAAGAGCACAGAAGGCAGTGAAGAAAGTAGAGAATAAAGTGAAGAAGAAGAAGTATATTATTGGGACTGATTTTGGGTAAAAACTATCATACGTGCGAGATGAGGCTAGGGCATCCACTACAGAATACACATCAAATTACAGTCATGCCTAAGAGCAGAATTTTGGTGCCAATATAGTCTAAAGTGAAAGGCCGAAGTCTTGAAGAGAAGGAGCCTTGTCAAGCAAAGGAGGAGAAGGGCTAAAATTTCCCTATTTATGAAGGGCTCAAATTTCCCTATTTATTTCACACATGTGACGATTGCAGGAAGCTACAGGAGGCTGATAATTTCAGGCAGAGAAGCAGCCTTCTATTGCAAGGCTGAAGTCAAAGAAGGAGGAGAAGTTGTAGCAGTTCCAAGTTGAATTTGATTGTGTTGACTTAACAAGAAAAGGGCAAAGTTTGACTTGGTCTTGAAGGAGTTTTTGGTCAAGGGTCTAGGTCTTGGAATTCATCAATTGAAGGTCTATAAGAAGCGAAGAACTCTTGTGGGTTTTCCTCCTAGTTGGAGAGGTTTTCACCCTGGTTGATCACTTATATCTTGTGCCCTTTGTCTTATTGTTCTTTATGGTTTGGTAGTTTCTTGATGAAGAGAAACACTAATAATAATCAAGTGCGAGAAGATGCTAATTAAGAAAAGTAAAAATACACCACAAACAGTTATCATAGCAAAAGAAATCAACATATGTTGTTGCCCCTAGATTACTCAACAACAATGGCATCCTCATGGGTCTCCAAGTGGATCGATAATGCATGTAAACCATATGTAAGGGCTAGAATGATGACATAAGCCCTCCCTTTGTCTCCCATGGTGAGACACATCCTCATCTGGGCCCTGGAACATCTGCCAAGTGTATGGTACAAGTGTGAAGTCGGTTGGGCATGGTGATCCAAGTGCATCATCCTCATCCAAAAGGTGGAACACAAGCAATCAATGAATGGTGTTGGGGGATCCATGAAGTGCTCTCTGTTATGGTGGAGGCCCATGGCTCTCAACGCTCACCCTACAAGTGCCAATGTGACCCTATGGAAGGCTTGGACCCCGTATAAGGAGACTATACCCCAAATGGAGACCCACCTGCAATCATGTATAAGATCCAATGCGTCCCCTCACCTTCCAATACAACAAATCATTAGAGTAATTGAGTAAAAGAGCTTACAAACCATGGAAAACAAGTGGACACTTCATAGTGGCATGCCCTTCCATAGTGGGCTTTGGCATGTACAAGTGTCTCCAAGCTCAATAAGGAGGTTAACCAAGGACCCTATTAGGTGGTTTTGGCCTCTAAAGGGGGTGACATGTCCATGGTACATCCATCAAATGGTAGTTGGCATGTGATATAGCAATGTAATGGAGTGCGGCATGAAAGGGAAGCTTCGGGCCATATGCCATGGTACAAGGGAAGCTAAAATAAGGGAAGCCCACACCTGGGTACATGGATGTAGGAGGGAGAAATTGTGGTACATGAGTTACCCCGACCTTTGTTTTTCCACCCTTCTTCATATTCCTTTTATCGATTTTTCTTTCATAACTGCTTGGGGCTCCAGGGGATGAGAGCATGATGTGTAGGATATAACAGTAGATACCCCCTTAAGGTGGGGCGGTTCATTGCCCACCAGGGGTTGGGACAATCATGGGTTCCTTAATGATGGAGGGGGCTCATCTAGGGCCCATAGGAACTAGGGTGATGGCCAGAGATAAGGGGTAGAGCTCATGTTCTAAATTTGTATGTCCCGACCATATTTTTCATTTTGTGGTACATTTCCTATTGGGAGTGGCCAAATTATGTTTTTTCTTTTCTTTTTAGTCACATCAACCTCTAGGGCATCGTTCTAGGCCCAACCCAATGTGTGGACAAGGGGAGGGGGAAGCCCCTTGTGGACCTAGTGGACAAATGTGGACCCAGATGGGAAAAATGATGAATGGGGTTGTAATGAGAGGAGGGGAGTAATGTATATGGTATTAGGAAGCAAGACCACACAACCAAAATCAGGGTTTCCCATGTAGTGCCATCCCTAAATCTTAGTAGCCAATAAAGGAGATCCCACAGGACTAGGATACAAGGTTAACCATCAAATTGGGCAGAGGAGACAAGAGTACAGACCTAGTCCACTCTTTCCACCAAATCCCCCCACTAATCCATGCCCAAAGTGTCCATGATAAGTAAACAAAAATACCCAACTACATAATGAAAATCCATACCTTCGGGGTTGGAAGGCCCACCTTCAAACATACGATCATAATAGATGGGTGAGGGAGCACATGGTTGGCTCAAGTAGTGGAGAAAATGGAAAATTGAGCTATCTAGTGGTTGTGAGGGGTTGTTGGTTGTCGGCTGAGGACCATCTAAGAGAATTTTCTCCTATGGGTATCACCCACAAAGTGGTGAGTAACAGGGTTCATGTTCCATTTTGTTGGTCAACTAGGTCAAGCATGCATTTCATGCTCCTAGGGTTTTTCAAATTAAAAGAACATTTTCTTGAGTCAATAGAGTCTTTTTCATTTATATAAGACCTTATTTGAAAGTTGTAACATGTAAAAGATACTATTTTTGAGTTTAGAAAGTCTAATTTAACCTCCAAGACTAAATCGGCCCTGCCAAAGGAAGTCAACCTAGTTTGAGGTAATTCGACCTCATGAGAAGGCTATATAAAGGAAGAGAGTTTGATCTATTTGGACACACTTCACACATTTTTTGATCTGCAACAAGAAAGTAAGAAAAGGAAGAGCGAGGAAATCCAGAAGCCAAGGGGAAAGTCAAAGTGAAGAAAGAAGACCAAAAATTGATCTTCTATGTCCACACATGTGAAAACTAGGGTTTTTGCAGTTGCTAGGAGGCCGAGAATTGTAGGTTTGAACTGCAGGTCTGAAGTAAAGGGCCGAAACTATGATTTGGAGCAGTTTGAAGAAGGTTTGATTTTTGTTGACTTTGAAGACTTTGACTTGTTGAAGGAAGGATTTCTTAGAGGGTTGACTTGGTGCTTGAAAGAGGTCTTGATTTTGGTCTTTAGGTTTTGGATTTCTCATTTGATCAGATTCTATAAGAAGAGGATATTTTATCTAGGTTTTCCCCTTGGAGGGGTTTTTGCCTGGCTTGGAGCCTATAATTTGTGACCATTGTCTTTTATGATCTTCATTGGTCATGCTTTTGATAATTGTTTGATGAAGAGAATCTAATAAAGAACAATAAGAAGCTAATTATGTTCACAAGCAATTATTAAGTAAATGGAGAATTGTTTGAATAGTTTCCCGACTAGATTCTCTGACATATTGGACCTTGAGAAAGTAAGAGATTAATTGAGATTCTTTTACATTCTATATCTATGATCGAAAAGAAGGGAGAGAAGCATTCCTAGATCCCTGTAGTATTAACAAAATAGCAATGAAGAATAGCTCCCTCTTCTTAGTTCTCTTGGACCAACTCTATAGGTTGAAATACTTCATCCAAGATTGACCTTAAGACAAGGTATGATAAAGCCCCATACTGCCTTAAGACACTTAAAAGACAACTTTTAAAACAATAAAAAGTTTTTATGACTAGATGCAGGTACCTTTTGGCTTAAGTAATGCACCAATAATATAATGCATTTAATGAACGGATTTTTGCCCATTTATGGATAAGGTTATGGTGGTATACCCTAAGAACAATCATGCTTATAGTCATAATTAAGGAGAACATCAAGAACATCTTTTATAGGTTTTGTGGACACTTTGACAGTGCAAGTTGTAAACTCACCTTGGAAAGTGTTTGTTTATGATGGATAAGATTCAATACCTTGGTTTTTTCATTGATACAAGTGTATATGTTGACCTAGAGAAGATAAATTCCATTTGATATCCATGTCCACCACAAGATTTAGAGATCCACAACTTGTTAAATGTCATTTATAGTATTTTGATGTGTGTGGGTTTAGCTTGTCTGATGTTTCGAGTGGTATCACCGCCCATCATTAGGGACTCGAGAACGCTTCAGTGCCTGATGATGGGTGGTCATGCTTGATTCCCTAATGATGGGTGGTGAGACCACTTGAAATGTTGGACACGTTAAACTTGTACACATCAAAATGCCATAAATGACTTTAAACATGATTACGAGTTGTGGAAATATACATAAAATATATATATATATATATATATATATATATATATACAACTTCCTTAATCTTGTCAAAGCTCAAAAGACTTGTTCTTGAAGTACCTTTTGTCACTTGGCCCTTTAGCATACTTTTAAGGGTGGTAGAAATAAGTTCACCTTCTTTTGTATAACACAATAGCATAAAGCATCTAAATATTTGAAGAACTAAATTAGTTTAGAACCCAACTTGGTCATCCACACCATCAACCAGAGGTTTAAGATTAAGAATGATGCCTCATAATACACGATGAAACTAACAAGTCGAGCCTTCAATAACTACATGTAACAATATTTTTATTAATGTGAACCATATATTAATACATTAATGACCTTTGGATTCATCTTTCTCACAAATTCAATGACTATTCCCATTCACCTATGACTCTTCACAATTCCCAATAATAATATTTACAAGACACCATAATCCCTAGGATTATGTATCTAACATTCCCCGCCTTAATCCAAAGGGGTGCTTATGAGTCCATGCATCTTTTAGAACTTTTCAAGCTTGTCTCTTCCAAGAGTCTTGGCGAAGATGTTTGCAATTTGTTTACTTGTGGAACAATGTATCAATTGAACAATCTTAGCCTCTACAAGATATCAAATAAAAAGGTACTTCATGTTTATGCGCTTTGTTCAATCATGAAATCTAGGACTCTTAGCCAACTTGATTTCAAAAGTATTGTCAATCAAAAGTGGGGTAGCATTCACCTATTTCTCTTGTAAATCCTCTCGTATCTTTCTAAGCCACACAATCTACTTTGTTGCCTCTATAACAGCCACATGCTTTGCCTCTGTAGTGGAATCTACTAGAACAAACTATGTGTGTGATATCCAAGGGATAGTTATTGATCCAATAACTCATGAGGTATCCTTGTGTAGACTCTCCATTCTCCCTATCTCCATCAATGTCTAAACCTATATAACTAACTAGTTTGAAGTCCTCCAGTTTAGATTATTTGAGCCCAAAGTCTTGAGTTCCCTTCAAGTACCTTATAACTCTCTTTGTAACACACCAATGTCCTTCACAAGGTTTTTGCATGAACCTAGAAAGGATCCCAACTACAAATGAAATATCTAATCTAGTAAAGGTAAGGTAGACGAGACTCCCCACAAGTTGTTTATATTTAGTTGCATCCTCAAATTCATTCCCTTCTTTTGATGTTAGCTTTAAATTTTGCTCCATTGGAGTATAGAGAGGATTACAATTAGTCATGCCAAATTTATTCAACAATTCTCTAATGTACCTCTTTTGGAAAATGAATATATACCTTGGATTTTGAGTTCAATACCCAAGTAGTAGTGATTATGTCCCACGTCTATCATCTCAAGACCCTTTTTCAATTCTTTTTTTATGGGTGCAATATATGCTTTATTAGTCCCTGTTATCAAAAGATAATCTACAAACACCACAAAATATACAATAGTTTTTCCAACTTTCTTGACAAACAAAGTTGCATCATCAGATTTAAGTACTTGAAATTAATATTCAAAAGATGCTTAGTTAGTTTTTCATATGCATGAGGTGCTTGCTTTAGGCCAAACAAAGACTTGATGAACTTGCATATCTTATGTTCTAGACCCTTCATAGTGAATCCTTTTGGTAGCATGAATGGTAGCCCATTTTTCTATGGGGGGGCGGGGGGGAAGTATCATCATAGTCTATGCTTTCTCTCTATGCAAATTTTGTTGACACAAGCCTCACCTTACGCTTGTTAAGTGAGCCATCTGATTTGTATTTGTTCTTATAGAACCACCTACAACCAATTGGTTTGGTTCCAAATGGAGGATCCATTAACTTCTATGTTCCATTCTTAATGAGAGCAACATACTCATTATGCATACCTTCTTTCCACTCATCATGAGGAACGATGTTTTCAAAGGAATTCGGTACAAAGTTAGAGATAAATTTCACAATCATATCAAGCTTCCATACCATAGACATCACCTAAAGCCAAAACATCTACATAAGCACCCCCATCATGTTTTGCAAAACTTCTAGTTCCTTCCTTTCCAACCTTATTAGGGAAAACACTTTCAAATGCCTTCATAAGCCCTTGTGAACATTTATGTGATGGTCTAGGTTGTTCTATTAATTGATAGGGATCATCCCTTAAAGATGAAAAATCTCATTATCATACTCATGATATGTCTTTACATGGGTAGATCTATTAAGATGATCAAGTCATCGCTCAATAGTCTTGTCATTCTTAGTGGATTCAAGGAAAATCACATCTTTGAGAAAAATGAATTTTTTTTACCTCATTATAAAGATGATATGTCTTGGTGGTATTTAAGTACCCCAAGATGATGCACCTTTGACTCCTTACAAGTTTGTTAGTTTCTCCTTAAGAATTAAGGCATAACAAGTAGAACCAAAAAACCTAATATGCCTCACCAAAGGAATGTGGTCATACCACATTTCATAAAGAGTCTTGTTCTCAAGAGCATGAGATGGATTTTTGTTTCTCGAATACATTACTCAAAAAACTTCATCAACTTCACACTTTTTAAAAATAGAATGGAACAAACCAAGAGTGTCATGTTCATTATTACTGATACACCATTCTACTAAGGACCATATGGAATAGAGGTTTGGTGCTTCATCCAACGTTGGTGCAGATAACTTACAAATTCATCAAAAGTATATTCCCCTCCATTATCAATACAAAGAGTGTTAATACAAGAATGTGCTTAATTTTCAATCCATACACGAAATTTTTTTAATGTTTCAAATGCTTGAGATTTTTGTTTCAACAAATAAACCCAACACATCTTAGTATAATCATAAATAAAAGGCAAGATATATTTGTAACCAAAAGTAGATGCAATAAGCATGGGGCCACACAAATCAAAGTGTATCAATTCTATCTTCCAACATGTTCTTAAAGTGGAATCCTGAAAATATTGCTTCTTGTGTTTATCAAGGATACATTCATCGCATTGCTTCAAATTCCTTGGAACGATAGGTAGACTAGAAACATCATTTTTCTTCAACATATGAAGACCATCATAGTTGATGTGCCAAATTTGGAATGCCACAAGAGACTGGATGACAATGTGTTGAGAAATCTAGGGGCAACAAATTAGGTGATTTCTCTTACTTTGATAGTTGTGTGTGATGTATTTTTACTTAACTTGTTTAGCTTCTTCTTTCACTTGATTATTATTAGTGTTATCTATCATCAAACAATTACCAAATAATAAAATCAATGAGATAATATAACACAAGATGTAGGTGATCATCCAGAGCCAAAACCACTCTTGTTGAGAGGAAAACCGATAAGAATTCTTCTCTTCTTATAGAACTTCAATTGACAAATTCCAAGACCTATAACCCTTGAACAAGACCCCTCCAAGACCAAGTCAAAACCACTCCTTGATGTGCTCACTGGTCAAACTTGCTTTACAACCTCAAATTTCGACCCTTCTTCAGAATTTCGGCTTGTGGTAGCAGGACTGCAATTTCAGCATTTTCTACAGTAATCCTAGCTCGCACATGTGACAGAAATGTGGTGAAGATTGTCTCTATTCTTCTTCGCTTGGGTTGAGTTGATCTCCTTGGAACTTCAGCTTGCAAGAAAGATTCTTTTTCCCACCTTGTTTCGGCCTCCTTGAGGTGACTGTACTTCGAATCTGTTGCATTAAATTATGCTCTAACCTCCTCGCACGTGTGAACAGATATAGCCCAAAACAGTTCTTGCAAACTTTGCTTTTCTCCTCCTTGAATTTTGCTGCCCTTCGCTAGGTATCTTTGCTCTTTGATCAAACTTCTTGTTGTTGGATTGATGCCTCCATGAATGAGGCCAAGAGCTCCTATATATAGCCTTCCATGAGTCCTCAATAAGGCCAACTTATCCTTCTAGATAGGTCGGCTTGCTATTTTGAAGGTTGACCTGTTGCTTGCACCGTGACAAGGTCTTGGAGGGTCTTTGACTCTAGTTTGACTCAAATAAAATTTTCTCTACAATATGTAATATGCTCAAATGGGTCTTCAGTACATGACAATGACTCAATTGACCTAGACGCACTCAATGAATGCTTGACCTAAAAATAAATTTCCCTTGAGCATGAAGCCCATGCCTCAAGATCAATAATAATAAACTTATTTTTCTCTTTATATTAAATATAAAAAAATCATGATTACATATGTCATTATGAAGACCAAACCTAGTTACATATTTCAACACTCCCTCTTAACTAGGGAGGTATTCATAATCCATTCAAGGTACTTGGACATTCTCAATCTGAAGAATTCTCATAAGGTAAGCCATCTCATAAGTTACTTCCTTAGCTTATGTTAGAGCATCTCATCATATCAACCAACATTGTCACATAGCAAGGCCTTGACTAACATCTCTATCTCTCCACAAGATTTGATCACAATGCTTGTGAGACCAATGACTAATAGACACCATCATCATTGTCTCTCAAGGCACATACCCCACCCAGGTGTTCACATGGTATGCCCTTTTAGGACAATTCATATCTTGGAATAACACATCCTCAAGGAATTTCATCTTCGACCACTCTTATCTTGGATGCCCTGCCTCATCCTCAAAGAGTACCGAAATCAGCCTCAGATGCTTACCCAATCCTCCATTCTTTCTTCACAATATGAAGACAAGAATGATGTGTCTATCTCTCCCTCTCAACTAGGGAATATATACTCTTTCCTATAACAGGAATATACCTAAGCTCCCTATTAACCAAGGACGTGATTCCAAGCTCCGTCTTAATTAGGGACTTGTTTCCAACAACAACTCTCTGTTCTTTGGTGGAGATCACGGTACCTTCAGCTTCTTGTAGATCTCCTCCTTTTGATGTCAAGAATTTCAACTTCATTATTATGGAGCCTTCATCTTTTAGGTTTTCTTGGTAGGGCATCCCCCATCCATCAATTTCCTTCACAAATAATATCATTTATGTCATCCTTCTATTAATTGGAGAGTGATCCACATCTGACTTTCCTTCACACAGCTACCTCTGCATGTTTCTTTCAGGATCTTCCATCCATTCCCATGAGAACTAGTTGTAGGTGACATCTATAACTCTCTTTCGATAGCCCTATGTCAACCCAACCAAATGTTGTTCAAAAATCAAATCAAATTTACCTTTTATGATGGTCTTTCATCATGACATATGCTTATTCATAACAACAACATCTTGCACATAAACACATCTCCAAGACATTCAATGTCAAGGGTCTCCTTCCTCTACAAACTTTATCAAAGTATTCATACCTTCTCCATGGAGAGGTCTTAGCCAATTTTCTTAGTCATGGGATGTTGATCACTTATCTTATCTTATGTGACCATAGTTTCGTTTTTCACGGACTCTCCTTCCTTTCTTCACATATTGTTCCCCAGGAACTTCCATACATAGTTCCTTCATCTTGTCAACTACCTCATATTCCACTTGAGGACATATTATGTTGATTTCATCTGTATAAATATGTGAATTGTGCCTTCATGCATATTTCCAAAGGAAGAGATCCTTCTTCTTTAAACATGCTTATCAGATAGAGCATTCACCCATGCAATCTGCAACTATATGACATGACTTAATTTATCAAATATATAGATACTTATTTTCTCTTTTGGTCATCTAGACTTCCTTCAGCAACTTCCTTTCCTTGCTTAAAAGTTCTTCAATCATTTTGACATGTTGCATTCCTTTGTCACCATACCTTCATTCTTCTAAACAATGAATCCCATTCAAGGTGGAATTCTTAGCGAGACACTTATTTCTTCAAGAGAGGTGAACCTTCTAATGAAGATTCCAATGGAGGATCTTAATTATCCTCATTCTGCAAATGCTCCTTCTTAATGATGATGATGTATGATGATGCCAGATGACTTTCTTTCAGCCATGTATGCTACACATGCTTTTAATGAGGTTACCAAGAGCTACTTCCTTTCTATGATGATTGTTACATCCATGTAGACTTCTACTTCAGCTATCCTTTCAAGCTTATGTCATGATGTCTTGCTTCAATTGTATGCTTCCAATATGATGTCATATCCTAATATGATGCATCCTATCATACTTACAATGCTTCCTACCATGATAATTATTATTTACAAAACTGAAAAGAACTAAGTGAAGGAGATTATCTCAGTCATAGTAGAGATATTTCACTTCCTCCTTTGATTTCCTCTTTTCAGGTTCCTCTACTTCTTTGGTGATAGGGGCTTCAATTCTTTATTTCATTTTCTTGTTTTCCTTCTTAAGTTTAGGACAATCGCTCTTGTAGTGCCCACATTTCTAACAGCCATAACATTGGATCTTTGACATATCGATCTTCTTCTTTTTCTAAGGACCAAACATCCCAAAATTTCCTTTTCGCTTTGCCATGGCAACAAATGCTTTAACTTGTTCACTTGGTCCCACGTCACTCTTTGCTTTTAACCTAGTTTCTTCTATCTTACACAATGACCAGAGTTCATTGAAATGGGGTGGCTTCCTTCTTCCCATAGATGCTTGATACGAAGTTGCCCCATTCATTAGGTAGTGCATTGAACACCACAGTGGCCATTTCTTTATCGGACATTATTTCCCCCAACTCTTGCAGTTGGTCCCTTATTTCTGACACCCTCATAAGATATGAGGATATTCCTTATTCCTTTGATACCTTCATCTTATATAGCTCGATTCTCAAAAATATGACTTCTCCAACAGTGCTTACAGAGAAAAATTCTACTAACTTCTCATAGATTTCTTTTGATGTCTCCAACTTTGCCACATAAGGTATGATGGGATCCTTGATGGATTCTATCAAGATTCTTTGAGCCCTTATTTCCCCTTTCATATACTTAGCTAGAGCTTGAGCTTCTTCCTTTGGAGGTTTAGTGATTGAACCCTTAACATGTCCAATGACTTCATTTTCTATGAGGATCAAATCTGTCCTCTTCTTCCATGCAAGAAAGTTTGATGACCCAACCAATTTGTTTCTCTCCTTGAAAAATGAAGTCATTTTGATAGATTCAGACATAGATATAAAGATACATACTTGTCAAGTGAAGATACTCCTAGATGATGAAATCTTCAACTTGATGCCCTTTTTTATGATGTTGATAATAAAAGATGTCATCCTTCAAGTATGTGATGATAGTGATCCTTGACTCAAGAAGAGGGAGATCACCTTGATTTCTTGATGATGATGGCAGTGCTTCTTCCTACTTCCCTTGGATGTAGAGACTTCAAGATGCTTCAATGTGTGGTCCTTCTATGAGTAGAGGTAGGGTCCTTGAGATCTTCTCTTTGAGATGTGATGATCCTTGAGATGTGATGAATGCTCCTTGTTTAGATTTCTTGTCCCTTATGTATCCTTTTGATGGTCCTTCCACAAGCTGCCCTTCCTTGTCTTGTCACCTTAGCTCTAATACCATGTTGAGAAATCTAGGGGCAACAAATTGGGCAATTTCTCTTACTTTGATAGTTGTTTGTGATGTATTTTTACTTAACTTGATTAGCTTCTTCTCTCACTTGATTATTATTAGTGTTATTTATCATCAAATAGATACCAAATAATAAAATCAATGAGACAATAGAACACAAGATGTAGGTGAACAACCAGGGCCAAAACCTCTCCTTTTGAGAGGAAAACCCAAAATAATTTTTCTCTTCTTATAGAACTTCAATTGACGAATTCCAAGACCTATGACCCTTGACCAAGACCCCTCCAAGACCAAGTCAAAACCAGTCTTTCATGTGCTTCCCTTCCTTTAAGGCAATGTTGGTCAAACTTTCTTTACAAACTCAAATTTCGCCCCTTCTTCAGAATTTCGACTTGTTGTAGCAGGACTACAATTTCAGCCTCTTCTCCAGTAACCCTAGCTCGCACGTGTGACAGAAATATGGTGAAGATTGTCTCTATTCTTCTTCGCTTGGGTTGAGTTGATCTCCTTGAAAATTTGGCTTGCAAGAAAGATCATTTTCCCACCATGTTTCAACCTCCTTAAGGTGACTGTACTTCGGCTCTGCTGCAATAAATTCTTCTCTAGTCTCCCCACACGTGTGAACAAATATAGCTCAAAACAGTTCTTGCAAACTTCGATTTTCTCTTCCTTGAATTCTTTTTCCCTTTGCTAGGTATCCTTGCTCTTTGATCGAACTTCTTGTTGTTGGATTGATGCCTCCTTGAATGAGACTAAGAGCTCCTATATATAACCCTCCTTGAGTCCTCAATAAGGCCAACTTGTACTTCTAGATAGGCTAACTTTCTCTTTTGAAGGTTGACTTGTTGCTTGCACCATGAAAAGGTCTTGGAGGGTCTTTGACTCTAATTTGACTCAAATAAAATTTTCTTTACAATATGTAATATGCCCAAATGGGTCTTCTATACATGACAATGACTCAATTGACCTAGAAGCACTCAATGGGTGCTTGACCTAAAAATAAATTTCCCTCGAGCATGAAACCCATGCCTCAAGATCAACAATAATAAATTCATTTTTCTCTTTAGATTAAATACCAAAAAAAATCATGATTGCATATGTCATTATGAACACTGAACCTAGTTACATATTTCAACACAATGTACCTCCATCATGGTGAGAGAGAGATGAAAAATTCTATGTCTGTGTAGATGTGCCTTATTGTCGAATGTGCATAAGAGACAAGTTCCTCTGCAACTCAAGAAGAAAAAAACATTATGTAAAAGAAAATCTTAGAATCCTAGCAATTTCATTTGAATGTGTATTGATTCCCATAGGTCAGAGGCTAGAATTATCTACAAAATATATTGCACCCTCTACATTATCATTCAATTCCTCAAAGAAGTCTCTCTGAAAAGTCATGTGACAAGTAACATCAGTGTTAAGTAACCTTGCAACTCTCCAATAAGAAAATGAAGTTTTTAACAAATCTTCATTTATTGCAATGAACAAATTAGGGAGCTTTACCTTTTTCTTCCTTTTATTTCTACTTTCTTTTTTAATTTTTGCCCATGGGATCCTACATGTCTTTGCATCATGTCCATTCTTTCCACAACAAACTTCATGAAGATCAAATCTGCCACCTTGAATATGCCTACTCCTTGCCTATGAAATTTTTCTCCTCTCTTACTACCTTCTCCTCTAGAAGAATCATGTGGTTGATTCTTCCACTTTTTAAGAAGGCACACAATCTCTCCAAGGGTTGAACCATTTTATCCTGGAAAGCTTTCTCACATGCTGTAATTTTCTCCACCAAATAGTCAAAATCAAGGGACTTCAATTGTTCACTAGCTTAACGTGATTCAATATAGTGAGAATATGTGGGGTAGAGAGCCTTGATGAAGGCCATGGGAGCAATGTCTATTTACACCAGTAGCATCAATGTCATGTAAGATGGATTTAATTTCATATGTTAAAACCATGGGATCATCGTTGAAGAGCTTCAACGACAATTGAATTAGCTCCAATTATTAATGTGAATCATACAAATCTTTCAACATTTTCAAAGCACCCCAAGAATCTTTGATAGATCTAATGTGATGATTCACCTCTTCATTTACAAAAGCACAATCAAGCTGTATATTTTCTTATCTTTATTCAGTGATATTGCAAGCTCTTTATTTGTTGTAGGTTTGATAGGCGAAGTGTCTCTGCCACAAATGCACCACAAATGTCATCCCAAAGACTATTGAAGATAAGAATACGCTCGAGTTTTCTTGACCATTCTAGATAATTTTCTTTACCGTTGACTACCACACCAACAATTAAGATAATAGAATGCATTTTTTCCACCAAAATCTATATAAGCAATTATGTAAATGTTGCCACCTTGTGTATCAAACACAATCCAAAAGCTATCAAGGGGTTGGAACTAACAAGACCTAGAGATTTGAACTATGGAATACCCAACTAAAAAAATGGAAAAATAAAGAGGAAAAGATAAATACCAACTTGGCCTCTCACTTTAATTCAAACCACATCCTCAAGATCGTTTTTATCCAAGGTAGTCTACAATTATTAGCTTCCTTTTTCTTCTTGATATGTTGTGAGCCCATGCATTAAAAGACAAAAATATTGTTGCCTTGGGATGGCTCTATGTAGTAAATTGCAAGAATTGTTATGGGCTTGACTTTCTTGTGTCACATGGATCTAATCATGGATGAAGCTTACAAGTACAATGCCAAGAGTCTCATTTTACTTGCTGGTGAAGTTGATGGGAGGGATGAAGTTAGATCACAGTGTGTTCATGTGCTCACTATCATGGCTAACCCTACTAAATTTTCTACCAATAATCTAGAGAGAGTAATGCCAATGTCAAGAGAATTCCAACAACCTTCACTTAGCAAAAAAGATATGTCAATGATCTTCTCTAAGTGGATTATGATATGCCTACAATCGTCTATCAGCAGATTGGAATATGCCAATGGTCTTCTCTAAAGCATTCAAAATTCTCGGCTTCAACAAAACTGAGAGACCCAAAAAAGCTATTTTCGGTAGACCAAGAGCCACAAAAAATCTAAGGCAAACTAGGCTTAAATATGTGTCCAACATAGAACAAAATTTGCTAGAGAAAACAAACACTTGAAACCCATTTAGTACAAAGGAATTGTCAAACAACCCATGATCAATAAAGGGTTGAAAAACTCCTCAATCAATTGGCTCCTCTCATTTTCTCTCTGTTATGGTATCAGGATTTGTAAGGTCATTCACAGAGTGAATTGGATTCAAACGACTTTGACCTAGAAGCCTTCCAATGGTGGTATGCATAGGAAAGAAAGGCATGAGAGGTAGTTAGTGCAATGACTCAAAGACCTAAAGCAATGGCACCACCTTTGTCTTTCATCCTCCCTTGAAGGTTGATGTCGAAAAGGTCAAAGCCCTTTGTCTTTCATCCTCCCTTGAAGGTTAACACCAAAAAGGTCAAAGCTCATGTGAAACTATGTAGAAAGGAAATAAGGAGCATGTTAGAGTTATCAAAAACACCAAAGCTTTAATACCACTAATAGGCCAGGCCTTGAAAAAATCCACCCATTAATATTTTTATTAATGTGATCCATCTATAAACACATTCAAATATGATCTTTGGTTTCAACTTCCCACAGGTTTGATGATTATTCCTATTCACCTATGATTCTTCATATTTCCCAATAATAATATTTACAAGATACCATACTCCCAAACAGTTATCTAACAAACACATGTTTATACAAGGCCATAACATTACCTACAATGTTAAGAAAATTGAAGGATGCAAAGTAGTATTAGTTACATGAGAACAAGCTAGTTCTATACAATTTTGAAACTAGTTCAAGATTGAGAATAATAAATACTCAAGGATATTGTTCACTTTAACAAGAAGCTTTTTTATTTCATATAAACTCAAGAAAAATTGGAGAATTGTAGAAATATGAAGTGGATGGCTTTCTTGCAACAATTTCACCTAGTTATGAAGCATAAGAAAGGCCCCAACAATAATGTAGCAAATTACTCAATAGAGCTCTAACATTGGAGACTCCCAATCATCCTTGACAATGGGGAATATGACAAAGAATTGGGTATACAACCAACACCAACTTCACACTAATGTGGTGCTCTATTATATGGTGAATATTCTTACATAATTGCCACTCTTATACTAATTTGGACCCATATTTCAAATTGTACTATTATTAATTAAACATATTGATGAATTATTAGTTTAGGCCAAAGAACTCCTAATGATGATCCTAACTCTGGGAATTTAAACATAAACTTCAAATATAAGGCACTTACCTTCCTCAAGAAACTCAAAGACACAAGGGTAATTCCATGCTTTTCTACCATCAAGCATTGCTTCCATAACAACAAAAACAACAAAGCCTTCAAAAATGCAAGCTTGCTCCTTGTAAAATCAAAAATTAAATCTGTGAGAAAATCTATCAACAAATTCTCTAAAAAACTATTTAGAATGCACCTAAAATTGGCAAGTGTGGTCAGCATGATGTCTAGGTGAAGGTAGAGTTTGTTGTACACAAAAAATGGGCAGAATGTTGAGGAAGGCTACAAAAAATAATAAAACAAAAATATAAAAAACTTCTACATAAGTAGAATGTGCACCCTAGGGTAAACGATGGCTTCAACCCAAAAATTAATGTGATTAATCTATTTAAAGTGGAGTTGGATGATGCCTTGTGCTCTCTACCAGAGTATGGTCTAAACCTTGTCATCACCCTAGGAAGGTTTCTAGCATAAGAATTGATCTGCAATATTGAAAATGTTATCAAACAAACCGCCCTTGGATAAGGTTAAGGAATTGCAGCAACATTGTGTGGTTATGATTATGAAAACAAGACCACCTAAAATAAACTTAGAAAGGAAGGATCAATTGTTTTAAAAAACATTATGATTCTAAAGGTGGATAAGTGAAATGCTATTGTAATCATAAATACAAAGGATTATGATCATAAAATGATAGAACGTCTATCCAACATTAGTTATAAGAAGTTAAATGGTGAATCCAACAATAAGATCATGAAAGAAGTCTCTTTGAAATAAAGAGCTTGTTGCTTAATGTCGAAATACAGGAGAATCTTCTTCCAAAGGATCATGTCATCTCAAAAATATATAGATTATTTAAGGTGTACAAGGAGAATATTCCATTAAGACTAATAGTAAATAATATTGTCTCCCCCATATAAAAGTTAGTGAAGTTTCTTGCTAAAGAAACTTAAATTTCCATATCGGCACACATATACTTTATCAAAGAACCCATAAAAAATGATTAAGGAGATTAAAAGAAGAGGCTACAGTGTTGAGTTTAATCATAGTCTCGCTATTCACAAAAAAATTGTGGAGGACGATATGAGATTAAAAGAAGAGGACACAGTGTTGAGTTTAATCATAGTCTCGATATTCACAAAGATTTTTGTGGAGGACGATATAAAATTCATTGATGAAATCATTGATGATGACTAAACAAAATTGGTGAAAGCATCCTTAAAAACTACATAATGTAGCTTTCAAGGTTGTATTTCTCAAAATTTCAAGCTCTAGGTGACTAATGTCCTTACCATCTCAATCAAGCAAGTAGATCATCAAATCTAATTAATTTTGAAAATAAGTTTCAAATAATAGCTAGAAATTAAAATAGCGAAAGCATTAATTTCACACATACACAGGAAATTACTCATTCAAATCAACTTTTCATTCATTTTAAAAAACCTAAAAGGAAACCTCTACACACTGCCCAGATAACACCATGGACTAACTGAAGTGATTACTATACGAATGCACAACATGTTTGTATGAATTGTATAGATGCTTGTATTGACTATCCATGCACTATTGTTCATACAATTGTATGGACTTTTCTACAAATGTACAGTGCTACATGCCATTAGAGAAGCCTCTTTCCTAGTTGCTCTCTCTTTCTCCCTCTTTATCGCTCAACCTATGAAACTATCAAGTGTGTTAAGAGCCTCTACCTTGCCCTATCTTTATATTTTTCGAGGGGAATCTATTTTTAAGTTTACTTTTAGTCTAAGTCATGCATGAGATAAAATTTTCGATTCAACTACTAAATATAAGACTTTCACTTTTTTTACTAAAGTACATTCCAAAATAGAATTACTTTCTGAAAATATGTTGGACTACTTCTCACATTTTCACACTGAACAGGTGCAGAAGTTCATGTTCAAGCTATAATCCTCAACATTATGTCTTAGCAAGGAAGGAATTCTACACCAATCCAAGTTTGTATGTGAATGCCTCAAACTTCCATTCTGCCAAGGGCTTGCTCAGAATATCAACTACTTTCTAATCCATGGGAATATGTTGTAGCTTCCCTACTCCCTTCTGAACCTTGTCTCTTATGAAGTGATATTTGACCTATATATGCTTGGACTTGTCATGAAACATTGGATTCTTAGAGAGTTTGATACAACTCTGATTATCACAATAAATTATTGTAGGCTCGAGTTCCTAATCAAACAATATTGCAAGTAACATGTGAAGTCAAATGGTCTCACAATTAGTAGTACTAGTTACCGTGTATTTTGCACTCATTGAGCTAAGTGCACAAAAGCCTACTTGCTGCTAAATCAAGATACCAACGTTGAGCCCAACCTAAAGCAGCTTCTTGAGGTGCTCTTCTCATTTGTTGCACTCCTTTATGAATATAAGTCTAAATAACACTACAACTTCACTTCAACATATCCAAGATATCTTAGACCATACTCCACCATGTTCCTCAAATACCTACGCACATATTTTGTCGCTACCCATTGCTCCTACCTTAGCTCCACCATGAATTAACTTAAGAGTTCACTACAAAACACATTTCTAGCCTAGTGTTGACAAGTATCTAGGGGAACCTATCAGTTGCTTATACATCATGGGATCCACCAACTCTAAATCAAAAGTTGACGCCCTCCTTAAATTAGTAATCATGGATGTGACTATAGGTTTGCAGTCCTCCATTCAAAACCTCATCAATATCTAAACTGCATACTTACCCTACAATGAAAATCTTCCCTAACGTTTGCCAAACTTCAAACCCCAGGAAATGCATCATGCCAGTGTCCTTCATTTCAAACTCAATTGCCATGTCTGTTTTGCATCCCCCAATGAGATTATTTGCACATATCAAAAACAAGTCATCTACATACAACACCAAAATAAGAAAATCAATCTGAAAAACTATAGAATATAAGAATCTATTTCACTTTTAGTGAAGCCCATACTACTCTACAAATATCCATCAATCCTAAACTACCATGCTCTCAAACCTTGTTTAAGTCCATACAAGGCTTTCTTAACATTGCATACATGGGATTAATTCTCATTTACCTTAAAGCCCTAAGGCTGCTCTATGTACACTTCTTCCTCAATTATCCCATTAAGGACAATTGTCTTCACGTCCATCTAATGTATCCTCCATCCCGTAAATGAAACAAAGGGCATAGCTACTCTAATGGAAACGTACCTGGAGACTGGGGCAAATGTCTCCCCATAATCCACTCCCTCTCTCTACGAGAACCCTCTCACCACAAACCTCGCTTTGAACTTCTAAATGTTCTCATAGGTAGCATGTTTGATCTTGTCGAGCAACTTGGAACTCACAACCATAGTTTTCAACACTGGTCGATCTAAACCAGAAATTGGTCAAACTGGTCGGTTCATTAGCCCTGGCCATCAAACAGGTTGAAAAACTCGGTTTTCTTAGCAGCGCACCAGTTTTTTGGTCTAAATGGCCATAAACTGGCCAATTTATTTCCAGGCAAGCTACGGACCCCACAGAATGCAGTTTTGTGAGTTTTGATGTCATTTTGAGGGGAATTTGGGGTTGTTTTCATACAAAAACAATTTGTCTAAGAAAAGCATGCTTCCCCTCTCATTTGTCGCACACATATCAACCCTAGCAACATTAACAATCAATGATAATGTTAAATTCTTAAAGTAAAAGTGGCATTTCCTTTATTTTTCATTTTCATCCTTTTACTTAAATTTTTAACATTACCATGAATGGCTCAAGATGTTTGAGAGTGGTTTCAACCTCATTGGATTTCATATGGAGAAACTAGAAATTTAAAGTTCACTCAAAATTCAGCAGACTTAATGGTTTTCAGGATTTCATGGTTTGGGGGTTTGCAATGTTTCCATTTGATTCTATCATGCATAAGATGTGAGATTGTTGTTTGATCAAGAGCATGAATCCCTTTAAGAACCTTGATGTTGGTGGCATTGATTTTTGAACTTTGTTGATGTTGGTGGTATTGATTGTTGAACTCCTCTACCATGGCCTTAACAAGAATGTACCCTTCACTCAAAGGAAAATAATTGGTTAGGGATGCTAAGCTTTTTCTACCACATTATAAGGCTGAGGAGATGAACCCTTCACTCAAACCAAAATCACTAGTTAGGCATGTTAAACTTTTTCAATTTCTATCATATTATAAGGTTGAGCAATCCAAGTCTGAAGACTTTGAGCGAGATGATGTTTATGTATCTCTTGTTGATGATCCCATTTTTAGTAGCGTTGGTCAAAGATTAAGTTGGGGATGCTTCCAACAAGTGAAATATGCTAACAAAAGCAATGGTTTTGGAAGGGTGAATTTGACAAGTTGTAACATTTTGGATATAGTTCAACGGTATATTGTATAATATATCAAACCAAAGCCAATGAGCCTATTGTAAATGGCATTGTTTTCATTTAAAATTGGAAACTAGGGCCAAACTCCATGTGGGTCATCTTATTTATGGCAGCTGATATTTTTCTTGGATTCCTCTCTTCAAGAGGTGTAGGATTGATCTAAATATCATCCGATTCCGACATGTAATCATGGAGATATAAATTTATTTATGTTATTTGACAATTTGTCAAGGTCGGCCAGCAACCAAATTACCCCAAGTTATCCTCAATGTTTTATTATAAATAGAAGAGGTCTTCAAGTCACTTTGTACACATACTTCTCCTAAGATCTCTTTCCACTCGTTTGGGTTTGGTGGGTAGAGAGATCTAGATGGAAAAGCCCTAAACACAGTGAAGGAAGGGTCTTCTAAGAAAGCCCTAGATGGAGTGAAGAAAGGGTCTTCTAAGAGAGCCCTAGACGCAGAACTAGAGATGCCCTAGCCACAGATTAAAGGAGGCCCTAATTCTCTGTCCTAAAGGGGATAAAACCATAGTGAAGAGAGGCTCCTATGTTGTCCAAAGGAGCCCTAATCCGCAACTTAAGAAGGCCTATATCCAAAGTCTACTGAGCCCTAATTCACAACTAAAGAGTGACCCTAACTCCACAGCAATTATACCCTAATACGCAGTTACAGGAGGAGACATAATCTGTTGGTCAAAAGTTGTTCTAAACACAGTCAAAAGAAGGATTAGTCACAGCAAGAGGGAGGCCTAGTTGCAGCCTAGAAGGAGACCTCATACGCAACTCAAAAGAGACCTAGCTGTAGTCACCTAAGCCGTTGTCATGATGAATGATAAATCCATATTGTTGTAGGTGACAACGTGCATTGTTTTGGGCATGATCAAGTTGTTCTTGAACTCGGTATGTCCGGCAGGAGAAGCCGCACAAAGGAGGAGCTAGGGGCTACTGTGTAAGGGCTATTTGGATCACTGTTTGAAGGGACCTAAGATTCAGTCCACTGCTAGGCTAGGCCGCAGGCCATAGCCAGCAATTGGAGGCATTTTAAGTGCTGCATTTAGAAGGTAAGCAACCCTATAAGGTAGCGTATCATTGGAGGACTGTATGAAGGCTATCCACAATAAATAAGTGGACTGTGGGGTGTGTTTAGGGTGTTGTAGCACACTCAGTTTGTGCCCTAACCAGTGATTAGGTTTGCCAAGATATGCTTCGGTCCTTGCAACATATGAAAGGTGCCTTGCCGTGATCAGTGAAGCAACGAAGGAAGGAGAACCTTATTGAAGGAAAGCCTCAGTATTTTGGGTAATTGGCCGAGCTGTTATAGGCCTATCATCTGTTGCATATCTTCAATCCTTGGTATCATATCTGCAACCTCATTATGTCATCGTTATGGAGAAGATCTTTGATCTCCTATTTGGCAAGTCAAGTATTGACTTCAAATCATTATACTCTATCTCTTTCTCTCTACTGAACTATTGAAGAATATAAGAATAATTGATCAAGGGTTTCCCCACATTGGGGTTTGTCCCTGGATGGTACCACATCTTGTGTCCTCTTGTCTTGGCTTGTCTATGTATATGTTCTATCTACACTTTACTATCATGCTGATGTGATTGCTAATCTGAATATTCTCATTGAGTTAATATGAAAAATTGAAGTAAATTGCTCTAAGCATAGAACATACCAAAATTTAACATGGTTTCAGAGGTGAGGTGATGACAAAGCCCAAACAAGAGTGAAAGAGCAATCACCGAAGACAATTGGAAAGGACAAAAGGCTCAATGGGTCCCTCATCCCACTTCTCGGCTGAAGACAAGCTTTGTGAAAAGTTTGACTATCACGGATGGAAGATGTCTCTGGATCTAACATTGGAAGAGAAAGAAGTGCTGGATTTCGTTAAGGGTAAAATCCCTGAGCCTCCATCAAATGCACCTACTACAACAAAGAACAAGTACACCAAGGGTGAAGTCAAAGTGAAGAAGATTATCAGAGATTCCATTGACAAGCGTTCGCTGGCTTACATCTCCGATCTAAACACCTCCAAGGAGATCTACAACATATTGGTAAGCATGTTCAAGGTTAGTGATGCAAATCAAATTTTGTTCCTCAAAAATAAGTTGGAGGATATTAACAAGGGCAAGGACAAGGATATTCAATCCTACTTCTTAAGGATCACCGAGATCAAGAATGATCTTCTATCGATTGGACAAATCATATCTGACAGGGAACTTACTATCACTGCCCTTGGAGGGCTCCCACCCAAGTGGTATATACTTTGAACCATTATTCTTAATAATGATCAAATTCCAGGGTTTGAAGAATTGATGTCGAGATGCATTCAAGAAGAAACCAGGATGATGGAGCAAGAAATGCCTTCTAATGGAGGCAACCCTACTGCTTTCTTCGCTTATGCCAAAAGGAGAAATAATGCAGGGTCTAAAGGTCATTTCAATGGAAAGCCTGGATCTAAGGGAGGAAGGAAAGGCGAATGTTTTGGTTGCAATAAGTTTGGCCACTATGCAAGGGAGTGTCCAAATAGAAGGGACACATCACATGATGATGATCACAATCATTCCAGGGGCAACTTAAACAACAATGATCGAAGGAATGACAGGTACAATGGCAAAGGAAAAAGGAATGCAAGACATCAAGGAAATGGTCAACCCTCCAAGAAAGCAAGGAACTCCAGGTACGAAGAATCAAATGTTGTATATGATAAGCAAAAAGGAGTATTATCTTATATCAACCCTCTCCACTATCTCTACTCCCGACACTTTGGGAAATTGGCTTATTGATAGTGGTGCTTCAAGGCACTTCACCAAATTCAAGGAAGCTCTCTCTAATTTGAGAGAGAAGGAAACAATCTTGGATATTATTCTTGGAGACGATGCCACCTATCCCGTAAAGGGTGTAGGGAATGTTACTCTTCAATTGGATCAGGGTAACTCGATTCATTTACAAGAAGTTCTTTATGTACTTGATCTTGGGAAGAACCTGGTGTCCATTTCGGCAATGGAAGACAAAGGTTTCAAGGTGGCATTCATCGATGGAAAGGTACATGTTTGGAAAAAGAATTTTAAAGATGCTTTTACACTTGGGTTCAGGATTGTCAATTTGTATCAAGTTGCAGGAAGTCCATTGGGGACCATGTCGTGTGACACATCTCTTATGGCACCAGAGGTTTGCCCATCTTCATTGTAAGGCCCTACCCGATGTGAAACTGTTAAAATTGGCAACCAAGGCAAAACTTCATGTGGGTCATCTTATTCATGGCTAATAATATTTTTATTAGATTCCTCTCATCGAGAGGTGTAGGATTGATATAAAGATCATCCAATTCTGATAAGTATTCATGGAGATATGAATTTATTTTGATTATGGAATTATTATCAAGCCGACCTACAACTCATGTAGGCTCAGAAGCCCAACAGTCGCATCTATTCACCCACCAACGTTGTGTATAAATATAAGAGGAATTTTCCTCATTTAGACTCACTCATCTCATCACATCTCTCTCTCTCTACTGCGCAGATATGAGTCTCTTCTCTACTGCGCTGAAATGGGTCTCTCTCTCTCACACATGTGAAGCCGGAAGCTGTTGAATTTGAAGCTACAACTGCAGAAGTAAAGATTGACTTGCGTGGCCTAGAAGATCTCCTCTTTGGAACTACATTGTAGGCTCATCTAAACCTCCTTTGAAAGCCGCAACTTTTGGTGGTGGAATGAAGTCAAACCGACAAACGGTTTGCAAGATATCGACTGCCCTAGTTTGAAGCCGGAAACTGCTGAAACTGAAGCTGCAACTGCAGAAGCAAAGATTGACTTGCGTGGCCTAGAAGATCTCCTCATCTGAACTGCGATGTAGGTTCATCTGAACCTCCTTTGGAAGCCGAAACTTTTGGTGGTGGAATGAAGTCAATCCGACGGCCGGTTTGTGAGATATGGTCTGCCCTAGTTTGACAATGAAGCCGCTAATGTTGATGCTACTGATCTAGGGTTTGCTACTGCTGATATGAATCAGATTTATTGTACTATTTCTCTCTGCTGAATTATTGAAGATAAAAGAAGATTTGATCAAAGCGTTTCCCCACACATTGTGGGGTTTGTCCCTGGCTAGCCGCCACATCTTGTGTCTCTTGTCTTGGCTTGTTTTCTGTCGATCGTTTAATGTTCTATCTGCACTTTACTTTATGTACATGTGATTGCTAATCAGTGGAATATAATAAGAAAAAGAAGTAAACTGTTATAAGCATAGAACATACCATAACTTAACATGGTATCAGAGCTGAGGTGAAGACAAAGCCCAAGCAAGAGCAAGAGCAATCATTGAAGAGAAGATTGGCAAGGCTATCCTAAAAGAACTATGGGGTCCTCAACACTCTTTCCTGCCGAAGACAAGCTCCGTGAGAAAGCTGACTATCACGGATGGAAGATGTCTATCGATCTAACCCTTGAAGATCAAGGAGTGCTGGACCATGTAAGAGGCAATATTGTTGAGCCTTTATCAAATGCATCTGCTGCGTCCTGGAACAAATGGAAAAATGGAGAAGTGAAAACAAAGAAGATCATCCGGGACTCTATCGACAAGCACTTGGTGGCCTACATCTCTGATCTAGACACCTCCAAGGAAATCTACGACAGACTGGTGAGTTTATTTAAAGTTAATGATGCAATCTATGGCACTCACAACTCTCGGAGGATTACCATCTGAATGGTACGTGTTCAGGACTACTCTTCTGAACTATAATGTAATTCCTGGTTTCGAGGAATTAATGGCTAGATGCATTCAAGAAGAAACAAGGGAAGAAGAGCAAGAAATGCCCATGCCTAAAGGTCCTCCTATTGCTTTTTCTTCTCATGCTAAGAGAAGAAATAATTCTGGGTCTAAATCAAAAGGAAAGGATGGATCTAAGGGTGGAAGAAAAGGACGATGTTTCATCGGCAATGAAGCAGGTCACTATGCAAGGAAGTGCCCTGATAGAAAGTACTCACACTGGGATGATGATCAAAATCCCTCTGATGGCAATCAAAGGAATGACAAATTCAATAGCAAAGGTAAGGAGAGCTGGGAATCACGGAAGAGGACAACCATTCAAGAAGGCTAGAAAGTCTAGGATGTATTAAATGCACCTGACCTCAAAAAGAACCTAGTGTCCATCTCGGCAACGGAAGACAAAGGCTACAAGGTAACCTTCAACGATGGCAAGGTACGTATATGAAAAAATAATGTTAAATATGCCTTTACTCTTGGGTTTAGTGCTGATTCATTATATCAGGTCGATGGAAGTCTGCTAGGTGTCATGTCTTATGACACATCTCTTCAGTCTGAACTTTGGCATTAGAGGTTTTCCACCCTTCATTATAAAGCTATACTTCGTGTAAGACAAATGGTGACAAGGATGCCTGAATTCTGAGTAGAGAAAGAAGGTGTATGTCCGGGATGTGTCGAAGGAAAGCTCACAAGGGGACCATTCCCTTCATGTCAAAGCAAGACCTCCGATGTATTACAGTTGGTTCACTCAGGCATATCTGAGGCTGGCATTAAGAGGGAGACTACTACACCACATACTCTTGAGCAGAATGGTGTGGCAGGAAGGAAGAACCACACGATGATGGAAGTTGTCCGGGCCATGCCACATGATCAAAGACTTCCAAAGTTTCTATGGGCTGAGACTACAATCACCGTCGTATATGTACAAAATTGATGCCCTCATCAAGCATTGGGTTCCTAAACTCCTGAAGAAATGTTCACCACCGGTCAAAGGGAAGTCGTGATTAGTCATGATGTCACCTTTGACAAAGATATGGCTCTCAACAAGGTGGACAATCTGCTGATTTTGAGTAGCTCTTAAGAAGCTGACACCAGGGAACCGAAAGAAAAGGATGATGAATCAATGCCTGATGTAGAAGAACCCATGGATCCGATTGATCCTCATTCACATGAGCCTTCCTCTTTTAGGAAGAGGCCTTCATGGCTTAGGGGGATACTTGATGATGTTGAAGGACATGCTGCACCCTGAGGAACCTTCCATCAAAGTAAGAAACTTAACAGGTATCAAGGATACCTGACCATCATGAGCACGATCATACAAAATGAACCTTCATCATTCTCAGATGTCGTCAAGCATCAAGTATGGAAGGATGCTATGACCGAAGAATATGAGTCTATCATAAAGAATGATGTTTGGGAAGTAGTTCCCAGACCCCAGGACAAGACTGTTGTTACTTCCAAATGGCTTTACAAGATAAAGCATGCAGCAGATGGAAGCACGGAAAAGTATAAGGCTCGTTTTGTTGCTCGAGGTTTCTCCCAAAAGGAAGGTATAGACTATGATGAGATATTTGCACCTGTTGCCAGATATACGACCATCCACTCGATCATAGACCTTGCCGCTTCACAAGGATGGAACCTACATCAGATGGATGTCAAGACTGCGTTCTTGCATGGCTCGATCAAAGAAGAGGTCTACGTGGAGCAACCTGAAGGATTTGAGATTTATGATTGAAAATCTCATGTATGCAGGTTGAAGAAGAAGCAAGCACCCCGAGCATGGTATGAGAGGATCGATAGCTACTTGATGAAGCTGGGATTCACTAGGAGTGAAGCTGATCCTAACCTTTACTTTAAGGTTGAAGATGACAAGCCTCTCATACTGGTGTTGTATGTGGATGACGTATTTCTAACAGGTGCAAACCCTCTCATTCACAAATGTTAGAGGGAGATGGCTTTTGAATTTGAAATGAAGGACCAAGGACTTGAAGTGTGGCAGAAGCCAAGGGAAATTTTCCTATCTCAAGGAAAATATGTGGTAAATATATTGGAAAGATTCGGTATGATGGACTGCAAGCCTGTGACTACCTCGAGGATCTTAACTTTTAGAAGTTATATGGTAGTGATGTCGGACCAGACTTGGGAAATGCCTCTGAGTTTCAAAAACTCATTCGCATTGATGTTCTTGGTGAACCTCCGTCCGAACATATGTTTTGCAGTTAGCATTGTGAGCTCATATTTGGTTGAGCCTCACTGGATTGATGCCAGGAATCTTCTGAGATGTCTTCAGGACACAATCTCTCATGGATTAAGATACACTGCCGGAGATGTGAGACTACTTGGATATACTGATGTTGATTGGGCAGGCAGTGTGGTGGACCGTAAGAGCACTTCCAGGTGCTATTTCACCTTGGGATCTGCTTCGATATCCTGGATGAGCAGGAAGCAGAAGTCGATGGCTTTGAACACCACCGAAGCAGGATATATTGTTGCTAGCATAACCTCGTGTGAGGTAGTCTGGTTGCGAAAGCTCTTCAGAGAGCTGTTTGGATTTACATTGGATACCACTGTGATTCTCTATAACAACCAGAGGTGGGATTCAATTATTGAGGAATCCAGTATTCATCGATTGCTCCAGCAGATAGACATCATCTTGGATATGGTAAGTTGATGAGCAAGGAGGCTCCATCGCATTAAGATGATGTACAGGTTGATACACCTTGTCAAAGCCCCGAGGAAAGATCTAATCTGTGATTTTCCCAAACGACTTGGAGTCGGTAAGAAACCCTTGTACAAGGGTCCTGCATGTTGCATACATTGAGCTCTGGGAGCTCTGAGGGCTTGCGGTTATTACTGGAGCAACATACGACCACAGGGTGACTCACCCTCCCCTGGTGGTGCACACTGGAACAAGATGATTCGCTCTCTTGTGGGACAAGATGATTCGCTCTCTTGTGGAACAGGATGATTCGTTCTCCTGTGTAGCAGGATGATTAGTTCTCCTGTGAGGCCTGGATTGATGTGTTCTCCATGGCGATTGTAGCAGGATTGATGTGTTCTCCTGTGAGGCCTGGATTGATGTGTTCTCCATGGCAATTGTAGCAGGATTGATGTGTTCTCCTGTGAGGCCTGGATTGATGTGTTCTCCATGGCAATTGTAGCAGGATTGATGTGTTCTCCTGTGAGGCCTGGATTGATGTGTTCTCCATGGCAATTGTAGCAGGATTGATGTGTTCTCCTGTGAGGCCTGGATTGATGTGTTCTCCATGGCAATTGTAGCAGGATTGATGTGTTCTCCTGTGAGGACAGGATTTATTAGTTCTCCTGTCGAGGCATCCTGAAGTACCTCTCATCTGATCAATGAGCAGGGAAATGAAGTTAGGGACCATAGTAGTACCGATGGACGCATCGTTGTAACTACCGTACTCCCTACGCTAGGATGACCTCCATTGATCTGGGATCAATGATACTGGTCTGGGACCAGTGGTAGGAGTTGTACCATACTATGACGCTAACTTCAGGTCGGTTGAGACTGGTCTGGGATCAGTGGTACATACTCTGAGACTGACTTTGAGTCAATGGAGGATGATATTGGTCTGGGACCATTGGAGTTGTACTCACTATGACGCTGACTTTGGGTTGGTTGAGACTGGTCTGGGACCAGTGGTACATACTCTAAGACTGACTTTGAGTCAGTATGATACATCCTCGATCATTTCTTCTTCTTCATAATTCGGACAAAAGCAGAGTAGAATAGAACAATGCAAGAGCAGAGCAGAACAGAACAAAACAGTACAGATCAGTGCAGGGCAGAACAAGACAAAGCAGAATAGGCACAATAGAGCAGAGCAGGGCAAGGGTCAGGCTGTACAAGGTAGTGCATTTGATGGATGAATAGTAACGACCGATAGACAGATTGCAGATGAAGTTCTCCATGGTTGAGAGAGAGTGTTAAAATTGGCAACCAGGGCAAAACTTCATGTGGGTCATCTTATTCATGGCTAATAATATTTTTATTAGATTCCTCTCATCGAGAGGTGTAGGATTGATATAAAGATTATCCAATTCCGATAAGTATTCATGGAGATATGAATTTATTTTGATTATGGAAATATTATCAAGCCGACCTACAACTCATGTAGGCTCAGAAGCCCAACAGTCGCATCTATTCACCCACCAACGTTGTGTATAAATATAAGAGGACTTTTCCTCATTTAGACTCACTCATCTCATCACATCTCTCTCTCTCTACGCGTAGATATGAGTCTCTTCTCTACTGCGCTGAAATGGGTCTCTCTCTCTCACACATGTGAAGCCGGAAGCTATTGAATTTGAAGCTGCAACTGCAGAAGTAAAGATTGACTTGCGTGGCCTAGAAGATCTCCTCTTTGGAACTGCGCTGTAGGCTCATCTGAACCTCCTTTGAAAGCCGCAACTTTTGGTGGTGAATGAAGTCAATCCGACGAACGGTTTGCAAGATATCGACTGCCCTAGTTTGAAGCCGGAAACTGCTGAAACTGAAGCTGCAACTGCAGAAGCAAAGATTGACTTGCGTGGCCTAGAAGATCTCCTCATCTGAACTGCGCTGTAGGTTCATCTGAACCTCCTTTGGAAGCCGAAACTTTTGGTGGTGGAATGAAGTCAATCCGACGGTCAGTTTGTGAGATATGGTCTGCCCTAGTTTGACAATGAAGCCGCTAATGCTGATGCTACTGATCTAGGGTTTGCTACTGCTGATATAAATCAGATTTATTGTACTATTTCTCTCTGCTGAATTATTGAAGATAAAAGAAGATTTGATCAAAGGGTTTCCCCACACATTGTGGGGTTTGTCCCTGGCTAGTCGCCACATCTTGTGTCTCTTGTCTTGGCTTGTTTTCTGTCGATTGTTTAATGTTCTATCTGCACTTTACTTTATGTACATGTGATTGCTAATCGGTGGAATATAATAAGAAAAAGAAGTAAACTGTTATAAGCATAGAACATACCATAACTTAACAGAAACAGATGGTGACAAGGATGCCTGAAGAGCATGAAAGTACATGTCCGAGATGTAACGAAGGAAATCTTACAAGGGGACCATTCCCCTCATGTAATAGCAAGACCACAAATGTGGAACATCGTGAGGGGTTTGAGATTCATGATCGGGAATCTCATGTATGCAGGTTGAAGAAATCTCTTTATGATTTAAAGCAAGCACCTCGGGCTTGGTATGAGAGGATCGATAACTATATGATGAGGTTGGGATTCACTAGGAGTGAAGCCGATCCAAACCTTTGCCTTAAGGTTGTGGATGATATGCCTCTCATACTTATGCTTTATATGGATGACCTCTTTCTGACAAGTAAAGACCCTCTCATTTGGAAAAGTAAGAGGGAGTTGGATTCCGAATTTGGAATGGTGGACTGCAAGCCCGTGACTACCCCATTGGAGCTTAACTTTAAGAAGTTATGCGGTAGTGTTGCCGGACCTGATTTGGGAAATGCCGCTGAGTCTTGTCTACTAATAGTAGTGTTGATGTTCTTGGTAAACTCCCATCCAGATATTTGTTTTGCAGTTAACATATTGAGCCAATATATGGCTAAGCCTCATCACTCACATTGGATTGGTGCCAAGAATCTTCTGAGATATCTTCGGGGCACAATCACTCATGGACTAAGATACATTGTTGGAGTTGTGAGGCTGCATGATTATTCTGATGCTAATTGGGCAAGCAGTGTGGTGGATCGCAAGAGCACTTCTGGGTGTTGCTTCTCTTTGGGTTCTGCTTCGATATCTTGGATGAGTAGGAAGCAGAAGTCGGTTGCTTTGAGCACCACTGAGGCCGGATACATAACTATGAGTATGGTCTCATGTGAAGCTGTCTGGTTGGGGAAGCTCTTCAGTGAGATGTTTGGACACGTGCTGGATACCACCGTGATCTTCTATGACAACCAAAGTGGGATTCGATTGTTGAGGAATCCCGTGTTCTATGATCGCTCTAAGCATATGGACATCAAGGACCACTTTATCCGGGATATGGTACAACGAGGAGAAATAAGGCTCCATGACATTGGGTCCGATGTGCAGGTCGCCAATATTTAAATGAAGCCCCTGGGAAGGTCAAATTCTTGACTTTCCGAAAATGACTAGGAGTCGCGGAGAGACCCTCTCCTGAGGGTCTTGTATGATATTGAGCTCTGGGAGCTCCAGGGGGCATGGGGTACTTCTTGGAGCGATGAGCAACCATAGGGTGAGTGGTTCAGCCTTCCCCTAGTGGTTTGCTATGTAGGCAGGATGAGTGGTTCATCCTTCTCCTGTTGAGACATAGTCATAGGATGAGTGGTTCAACCTTCCCCTAGTGATTTGTTGTGTACAGGGTGAGTGGTTCAACCTTCCCCTAGTGATTTGTTGTGTACAAGGTGAGTGGTTCAACCTTCCCCTTGGATACCCCATGGTGACATGTAGGCAGGATGAGTGGTTCATCCTTCCCTTGCTGAGACATCTTACCCATGCAGTCTGGGACTCATGGGAAGTACCTCATATGGCCAATGAGCAGGGAAATGAGGATAGGGACCATAGTACTACCGATGGACGCATCGTGTACTATCGTACTCCCTATGCTAGGATGATATTAATCTGGGATCAATTGGAATTGACTTCGGGTCAGTAAGAGTGGTATGAGACTCTCTATTTGGAACTGATTTCAGATCAATAAGAGTGGTATGAGACACTCTCTATTTGGAACTAATTTCAAATCAATAAGAGTGGCATGAGACACTCTCTTTATATGGGACTGACTTCGGGTCAGTAGAGAATGGTATGATACATTTTCAATCACTTCTTCTTCTTCATAGTTCAACAGGGCAGAGCAAAGTAGTGCAGGGCATTGCATTGATGGCAGAGATAGTACAGACTGGCAGATGGATTAGCGGATGGAGTTCTCCCTAGTTGAGATGGAGGGTTAAAATTGGGAACTAGGGCCAAACTCCATGTGGGTCATCTCATTTATGGCAGCTGATATTTTTCTTGGATTCCTCTCTTCGAGAGGTGTAGGATTGATCTAAAGATCATCCAATTCTGACATGTATTCATGGAGATATGAATTTATTTATGTTATTTGACAATTTGTCAAGGTCGGCCAGCAACCAAATTACCCCAACTTATCCTCAACGTTTTATTATAAATAGAAGAGATCTTCAAGTCATTTTGTACACACACTTCTCCTAAGATCTCTCTCCACTCGTTTGTGTTTGGTGGGTAGAGAGATCTAGAGGGAAAAGCCCTAGACACAGTGAAGAAAGGGTCTTCTAAGAAAGCCATAGACACAGTGAAGAAAGGGTCTTCTAAGAGAGCCCTAGACACAGAACTAGAGATGCCCTATCCGCAGATTGAAGGAGGCCCTAATTCTCTGTCCTAAAGAGGATAAAACCATAGTGAAGAGAGGCTCCTACACTGTCCAAAGGAGCCCTAATCCACAACTTAAGAAGGCCTATATCCGAAGTCCATTGAGCCCTAATTCACAGCTAAAGAGTGACCCTAACGCCGCAGCAATTATACCCTAATACGCAGTTACAGGGGGAGACATAATCTGTTGGTCAAAAGCTATTCTAAACACAGTCAAAAGAAGGATTAGTCACAACAACAGGGAGGCCTAGTTGCATCCTAGAAGGAGACCTCATACGCAGCTCAAACGAGACCTAGTTGCAGTCACCTAAGCCGTTGTCATGATGAATGATAAATCCATATTGTTGTAGGTGACAATGTGGACTGTTTTGGGCATGATCAAGCTGTTCTTGAACTCGGTATGTTGGGCAGGAGAATCCGCACAAAGGAGGAGCTAGGGGCTGCTGTGTAAGGGCTGTTTGGATCACTGTTTGAAGGGACCTAAGCTTCAATCCACTGCTAGGCTAGGCCGCAGGCCATAGCCAGCAGTTGGAGGCCTTTTAAGCATTGTGTTCAGAAGGTAAGCAACCCTATAAGGAAGCATATCATTGGAGGATTGTATGAAGGTTGTCCACAGTAAATAGGTGAACTGTGGGGTGTGTTTAGGGTGTTGTAGCACACGGAGTTTGAGCCCTAACCAGTGATCAGGTTTTCAAAGATATGCTTAAGTCCTTGCAGCATATGAAAGGTGCCTTGTCATGATCAGTGAAGCAACAAAGGAAGGAAAATCTTATTGAAGGAAAGCCTCAGTATTTTGGGTAATTGGCTGAGCTATTCTAGGCCTATCATCTGTTGCATATCTTCAGTCCTTGGTATTAGATCCGCAACCTCATTTTGCCATTGTTACGGAGAAGATCTTTGATTTCCTATTTGTCAAGTCAAGTCTTGACTTCAAATCATTGTACTCTATCTCTTTCTCTCTGTTGAACTATTGAAGAAGATAAGAAGAATTGAGCAAGGGTTTCCCCACATTGGGGTTTGTCCCTGGCTAGTGCCACATCTTGTGTCCTCTTGTCTTGGCTTGTCTTCTATTGTTTATGTATATGTTCTATCTGCAATTTACTATCATGTTGATGTGATTGCTAATGTATATATTGTCATTGAGCTAATATGAAAAATTGAAGTAAATTGCTCTAAGCATAGAACATACCAACATTTAACATTTTCGCTTCAACGTGAACTCTTTATCCAAAGTTATGGAATCTATTATCACCTTGGTGAGCCCTCAACAACTTTCAAGGAAAATTGCATTAGAATCAAGCCTTGTCTTTAAAGTTTTCAAATGCTCAAGGGTTTTCAAACTTAGTTAAGTTCTTTATCTTTTTGAGCCCTTTGTAAATGTTTGCAAACTTTTCCTTTGTTGAACTCTTAAATAGGTCTACCCTCCATTTCTTTCTAATTTTTAATCTTATAAATTTTCTTCTCAATTCCCAAATCAAGCCCTCTTTTCCTTGTTCAAACTTTGATTCCATTGGATCATTCTCTTTTATCCATTTGATTCTCTTGTATTCCCAACTTTTTAATTAAGGTTGATTTTAGAACTGGGCTCTTTTCTTATTTGAATTCCCTTTCGACCCTTCATCTCTCGATTGAGCCCAATTTGCAAATCGATTGGGCCTCTTTCTCCTATTTCTTCCATTCTCTATGATTTTGAGTCGAGCCTCTTTCTCTTTGGTTTTGAATTTCAACCCTTATATTATTGATTAAGCTTGATTTTCGCACATTTCAAAGGTATTTCCCCTTTCAAATATGGCTCCTTTTCAAGAATTTCAAATGTCGTTTGCCCCCTTTCAAAGTTCTTTTCGAATGCAATTTCATGACTAATGCCTTGTTTGAATCAAACTCATATCAACTCAATGGTTAAAACATTTGAAGGTTGAAAATAAAATGTTAATGCCTAATCACCATAAAAAGTGCAATTCAAATTTCAAAATACTTAATCACAAGTGTTTCTATATAAATATGGAATGGAAAGAGGGCCCCTGACAAGATAATGAACATGTACTTGAGGAATTTCCACTTGGGTAGCTAGTACCATCTCCATTGCCAACAACAACTTCTCCATTGCCAATAACAACTTCATCTCAATTGAGCTACTTGCCTAAAATCGAACAAAGAAATAATGCTCAAAGGGGAAAGCAACCAGATGCAATAATAACCCTTTTCAGTTATAATTCACACACATCCCTAATCTTTTGGGATTAAGAAAGAGTGGTGGATCTTAAACAAAAATCAAGCCTTAAGAAAAAGGGATCTACTAGTAGATGCAATAGGAAAATGGAGGGCTCTCATAATCTGCCCAAGGCTTCCTTTTCTAACTTAATTTTGGGCCCATTTTCTCCTAGCACTCCATAAGAGACATTTTACTCATTTGCAAGGGTTGATAGGATGTTGATTAAAGGTTCAAATCCACAATGAAAAGGGAAAAAATAGAGGCAAGAGACCATTAGAAATTGAAGATTTGCCTAAAGTATAGCTATTTTTGCTGCGATAAGCAACATTCTCCTTCTTCTACTTCTCTCTCTATAAACATTATTTGAGGAATATATGTTGGAAAGGGATGCAAGGAGAGGCCTTGGACAATGATTTTATAGTCCCAACCCTTGGTGCACTTATTGTATAAATGAATGGTTGTTTCAAACTTAATATTTTACAATCCCCAACATTGGATTGCTATTTTATGAACGAAATATGGGGTTTATTGTGTAATTAGGATTGAGGTTGTTGCCACTTTTGAATAATTGATTCATGCAAGTTATGTTAGTTTCCCTTTCATTTTTATCTCACATGGTGTTGAATAAAACAATGAATCTATACTTGTCTTCCCCATTTGGTTTTCAATCTAATGAATATGTTAAGATTGTTTCATCATATGAAGTGAATAATCGAATTTGAGAAAATGAATTTGCATTAGTTATATTTGAAATTCAATGTTTCGATCCTTAGATATGGGATCATCCTTGGTAGTTGTTTAGGCTCAATAGTAATTCATTAATACATTTAATTAATAGCTCAAACTTATAAGCTAACCTTCTAATTTAATTTGCTAGATTATTGCTATTTTTTTTATCTCTAAAGGATAGGCCTACAAGCTTCACTTAGCTTTAACACTTCATCTTTTTAAGATTGCTTTGGTTAAGCTCAATATCTAAGACCTCTCATATTTTTCCTTTCCCATGATGGCTCGTTTTACCCAGTATTTTTGCATCTTCAATGTGTGGTCATTAACATCTTGTAAGTGTTCAACTAATGCTAATCTTTTTATCCAGTTATGTCATATGTGAGCACAATGTTCATTAAGCCTTACTTGAAATGGTCTTCCTTTTTCACCAAATATTACTTGCTACAAAAGCAAGGGATATAATATATGCCTTTTTGTTTTCTCAAGTTGGTGGTGTCCCTTGCATGATCTAATATTTTTTTAATTGTGTTAGGATTGGGGTGGGAATTTGCAATTTTATCCACTGTAACCTTTAATGTATAAGGGGGGTTTATGGATTTACCCTCCCTACTATCGTCATTGTTCTTGGTGTGTTGTCCTCTCTTAGCCCTTAAGACAACCATATCAAATTGTTTTTTATTATACAAATTCATTTTAAACACATTCTCAAGGTGCTTTGATTTGCAAAAATGACTAGATTGTTAATGACATGCATCTTTGAGTAGGGTGGTGATGGGAGTTTGCATGCATATAATTATTTGTGTGAGTTTCTTTGTGATAGACTTGATGTAATAATGATCCATTATTCTTTATGGATATCAAGACATCTATGCAAGGTATTCTCTTATTTTCTAATTCCATACTGAACTTTATGTTCTTACACTGGTTGTTTAGATGTTTAAAACATGTAGATATACTTTCTCTTCAATGTGACCAAATTACATATGTATAACCAACACACCTTTTCCACATTTTGGGCTTGAGTGGATAGGAGTCAATTGCTTGTTTTTCAAATTTCACCATGTATAAATTGGCAACAACCAATGACCAAGGAGATCCCATTGCCATACCCTCAATTTGTTCAAAGATATTGTTGAGAATTATAGCTCGAATAGGAACTTTCGCACATGATCAGTGTGAACATGCAAGAAGTAGTTCGAGATTTTTTGCAAATTAATTCTATTTTGGAAAAGTATTTCTATTTTGTACTTCACTTCAGTTAAAAAAGTGGGCCTTATAATTAGCAGTTGAGAATAAAATTGTATCTCATGCATGGCTTAGAGTAATCTTAAAAATAAACTCTTTGCTAGAAGTATGCAAACAAGTCAAGGTAGAGGCTTTTGAACACACTTGAGTAGTTGAGCAGGTTGAGCGAAAAAGAGGGGCATAGAGCAAATAGACAAGAAAGAGACATTTTAAGCAACATAGTCTTGTACAATCATAAAGACAATCCATACGAGTGTCCATACAATTTGTATAGACAAGCTATGCATTTGTACAACAATTGCTTCACTCAGTTCAAGGTGTTTTTGGTATATGTGTACTGTTGATTTTTGGGCAACGTGTGGAGGTTTCCTTGTAAGTTTTTTGAAGAAATGAAACACTGATTTGAAGAAGTAATTACCTATGTATGTGTGAAATAAATGCTTCTACTATTTTACTTTCTAGCTATTATGTGATTGATGCTATGGTTTAAAAATTAATTTCGACATTAGTTAAATTCAACAATCTACCTTTTTTATTGAGATCATAAGGACAATAGTCACATAGGGCTTGAAATATTCACATGGTATCATAACTTGATCTTTGATTGAGATTCTAAGGATTTTGTAGCAATAAATCTATTGCATGGAAAAAGGACCAACAATAAGAATTTCGAAGTTTTATTTTCTAATTTGGGAGTTTGTGTGACAGATCTCAAAAATGGCAACAATGGGCCTTCGGTTTAAGGATAGATTGGATGGTTCCACAAATTTCGTAGCATAGAAGGTGAGGGCTACACTCTTATTAAAAGAGCCATATTTGGGATATTATTAAGGACATTGTGACTCCACCTATAAATATGCAGAATTTGACAGCTCACAACAAAAAGGAAGTGAAGGCCAAGTGAATAATCTTGGATGCTATAAAGGACCATTTGATCCCTCATGTATTTGAGAAGAAGATGACAAAGGAGATGTTTGATGCCCTAGTTATTTTTTTCTAGAGTTTGAACATAAACATGAAGTTGATATTGTGGAACAAACTCATACCCATTGAGATGAGTAGATTAGACACAATTATCAAATATTTTATGAAGATCACACAAGCTTGTCACTAGCTTGTTGTGGTTGGGGAGTAGGTCGCGAATGTAGAGCTAGTGAACATGACACTAAACAGACTCCCAACTTCATAGGAACCATTTTTCAAAGGTGTATGCACTCAGGAAAACCTTTTTGACTTTTAGAGGCTTTGGGATAATTATATCTAGGAGGAGATTAAGATGGATTCACAGGCCAACAAGAAGGGAGGTTATGATAACCTAGCTCTATTTGGTTAGTCAAATAAGGGTATAGGTAAAGGACCCTCCAAATGTAAGGGAAAGAGTGAGGAGTCAACCTCACAACCAGGAAAGAAGGATTTAGTAAAATCAAGTGCTTAATTTGTCATAAGCACAATCATTATTCATCACAATGTCGAAAGAAGAAGAAAGGTATAAGGAATTAACAACATAAGCAAGTGGAAATGTTTGTAGAAACTCAAATGAATGAGTTTTCTACCAAGTTCGAGAAGGACTTCTCAATGATATCTTGTCTTTCTACCAACACAATTCTAAGGGATGTGTGGTACGTGGATAGTGGGGCATCTCCACATATCAGAGCATCTTGACAATTGTTTTCCAGTTTGAAGAAGTAGGACTCAAGAGTACAAGTTGAGTTTGGTGATGATGCCAAGTACCCAGTAGTAGGAGTTGGTATGATTCCCTTCTAACATGAGTCATGTAACTTTTTAGATTTTTATGATGCCTTGTTTGTTCTAGGTCTTAGGAAGCATTTGCTTCTAGTTTTGGTCATGGAGGATAAGGGCCTTGCAGTGGAATTCAACAACTAGGAAGTTCTCATGAAGTCGAAGGATTATAGCCCAAATACAACTCAAGCAATAGGGGCTGGAGAAGATAATTTGTGTAGGTTGCAAGTTGAACCTGTTCAAGTTTTGGTGCATAATAGCGACAACTTGTGTGAGTTGTAATGCAAGAGGATGTGGTACTTGCACCGTAGGGTGTTGCCTATTTTGAGGGAGATAATCACATGTTTTCTAGAGTTTAGTATTGAGTAGCATGGTGTATACTAAGAATGCACTTGGTAAGCATGCCAAGACTACTTTCCCAAGTAGTGACCATTGATATAAGGGGATTCTAGACCTAGTACATTCGGATGTTTGTGGATCAATATAGTAGAGTCAATAATATGAAGCATGCATTATGTTTCTTTTATTGATGATTTATTTTACAAGATTTGGATCTACTTCTTAAAGACTCGGGATGAGGTCTTTAACAGGTTTTAAGAGTTCAAATCTTTAGTTGAAAACGAAACACAGAAGAAGATCAAATTCAAATGTAGCCTACATCCAAAACTGGTGTCCTCATAGGATCTTCAAAGATAACACTAGAGGAGACATTCATTGTTGTCAAGCTAGAGATGAATTATTTCCACATCATTGGTTGTGTAGTGTGTATCCATGTATTAGTAGAGAAGAGGACCAAATTGGAGCCCTTAGTAGGTTTTAGAAATTAAAAGCTCTAGTTAAAAACCAAACATAGAAGAAGATCAAATTCTTGATATCGGAAAGCATTCTACATCTAGAACTAGTGTTCTTATAGGATATTAGAGGACAAGACACCAGCGAAGGCATTCACTATTGTGAAGCCTAAGGTGAGTCATTTTCACATATTTGGTTATCTAGTTTATATTCATGTACTAGTCAAGAAGAGAACCAAGATGGAGCCCTCTAATACAAAGTGTTTATTTGTGGGTTACAATGTGACTTCAAAGGCTTATAGGTTCTATATTATAGAGCAGAGGAAAGCAATAGTGAGTGAGGATGTAAAGTTTGAGGAAGACCTTGCAACTAGGAATTCCCATGAGCCTATTCTAGTGACAAAGGATGAGGAGCAGGAAGCTTTGAAGGTTGAGCCGAGGTCCTGATCCGAATGGAAAATGGTATCAACCCATGGTACTCATCCACCCATATAATTCATCGACCCATGGTATTGTAAATGGCGTCCGCCCGTGGTATTGTAAAATCCACCCATGGTACTCATCCACTCATATTATTCATCGACCCGTGGAATTTACCCATGGTATTGTAAATGGCATCCGCCCGTGGTATTGTAAAATCCAGCCATGGTATTCATTCACCCATGGAATTGACCCGTGGTATTGTAACTGAAAAACACTATAAGTAACAAGTCACATTTTGTAAAATGACAGATTGTCCGCCACAATGTAGCCTTTACAGTTCAGAGGCATGTAGCCACACATCTCTTCTCAGAGATAAGCTACCATCGCCCTAGCTGGTTTATTTCCATTTTTTGTTGGAAGCATATTTCAGTATTTTCCGTTAATGAAATGAAGTATTATTTCCGCTGCATAACTATCTTTATGGTTATCTCTGTATTTTGTTGCATTCATGTTTAAATCCAGATCAGTGGGTTTTAATAAAAAGTTTCTTTGTGGTTTTGTTTATTGGGCATTCTCCTATTTTTCTTCTGGCAATACAAGTTTTCAAATCTTGGGGGTCTCTACCCCAAGATCCATTTCAATCTTTCAGATCTTGGAGGTCTCTACTCCAAGATCCATTTCAATCTTTTAAGATCTTGGGGGCAGGAGGTCCATTGATTTCCAGGGTAGTACAACAACCTTTAGGTGAAGATCTAAGACATCAGCCCATTCTGCTTTTGTCAAAAGATATCCATGGTTCGATTAGACATTGAGGGATGCTTAGGAGCACGTTGAGAATTCTAGGAGCACTTTCATAGAGAGAAGACTTCTAAACGTTTTCTAGACTATATGGCATTGATGAACAACACTCTCGATTCCAAGTTTTCTAGTTATTAGGATGTAATTGACTAGTAGGTATGGAAGGATGCCATGATGGAGAAATATGCCTCCATTATGAAGAATGATGTTTGGGACGTAGTGTTAAGGTCGGAGGAAAAGTTAGTTGTGAGCATAGTTTTTAAAACTGAAACCGGTGACTGGACTGATCCACCTATCAAACTGGGTTTCAAACTGAGACTGGTCATATCTCAATGAACCAATCTTTAAAAAATACATGAAATAATTAGTTTTTAATGAAAAAAACTATTTTTAAGATTTAAAACCATGATTCCAAACCAATAGAAATAAAATATGCAAAGTTTGCTCATCTATGTACTAGGAAAAGGTGAATATATCAAATTGGCACCGAGTGCATTACATATCAACAACAAAATACATAATCAATGAGGATCTAAATGACCTCTAGAGTCCAAAAAAATGTTATAAGCTATGGGGTCACTGGCCTACTACAAGTCTACATATCAGTGATCAACATGATCACTCCTCATCATGATCAAACTCATCACCACTACTAGACGAGGGATCATCAGCATGCACTGCATAAATAATCTGGTTGAGTGTTTGAGGACTCCTTAAACTCCTCTGCAACCTTAGCATTAACGGTAGTAGTAGCAGCAGAAATGGACAACAAGACTACAAATCACTGATCAACATAATCACTCATGATGGTTTCATTGAAAAAAATAATAAGATATCATATGGAAAAGATCACATAAAGTGATAGGAGAAAGAAAATGCATAGAATCTATAAATCTTGTTGGAAGGAGATAGAGGTGAAGTATGAAAATGGCATAGATGCATAGTTGAATCTAGAAGAAAAATTAATTGTTTGGTATGAGAAGAATGTTGAAACCACCAAGAATTATAATGAACAAGTTGAAAATATATAAGAGTTGCATTCTTCTCCACCTCGAGCACTATGACACACATATATTGACAACATGTTTGACTAAATGTTGAAGCCACACTTGGGTCCATATAACTTCATCTTGCCTTATCAACTAGTCCCAGAATGAAAATTCATTCATAAGGAAATTTGGAAAGTCGTGCCTATGCATGAAATATCAATAGTTTGAGTGAAGAAAAAAAAAACATGTGGAACGTAGCCCTCAAGCTTTGGAAATAAAGGTTCCAATAAGGAAAGGCTTGAAGAGTACCGAAATACAACATTTTCCACAAGTAAAATCAATGTACAGAAGCTATTTTTTATTTAAGCTCATAATTTTGTAAAAACGTTTTGGTCCTAGGTTTTCATAGTCATATTTTAATAATTTCTAAAAGGGCATTCTTATGTAATATGGGCCTAAAGTATATTTATTGAACCTTGAGTCATGTTAAATAAAGTATATTTGTTGAACCTTGAGTCATGTTAAATAAGTGCATGATCACTCGATAATATTAAATAAGTGCATGATCACTCCGTAATGGTAACTTGGCCTTGAAGTTAGGCTTCCTTCCAAGTAGTGAAATCTTCTTTTATCTCTTAATATAACACTTCCTGGAGAAGACTTCCTCTGCCAATTGATATATGTAATTACAACCCACTTGGATGAGTAGGTGCCCAACCTTACTTGTGGTGAATGATATTATACTTTGGACTTTTGTGTGCTATATCTCTTGTTATTATTCAGGTCATATCAATAGTTTGGAGATGATGTCAGTGGTTGTCTAATAACTGCACTTTAAGGTACTACAACTTCAACATACTGTCATATCTTGGCATGCATCGAACATCCAATGTTGGAACATATAAACTTTAAAGCCATTTGCTCAAGCCTCTTACAACATCACATCCTATCAACTTAGATCCCAATCACTTGGCAAAAGGACCAATCGGTATCATCATTAGCAGATAGATCAAGGATAGTTGCCAGTCAAACAATCTTGCGTTCCAGACCATCAAAGCATGACCCCATTAGTATGGGTCGTACATATCAGATTACAAAGGCATAGTTTTTCCAGCAATGTATGATTGTTGCTCTTTGAGTGGTACAAATGATCAAAACTTGACATAAACCTTTATTCAGTGATAAAACAATCAAGACTAGTCACACAATGCATGCCAGATATATGAAAGCTAAACAATCTGATAACTCGAACTACTGCGATGTACAAATGAGGAAGTACAACCAGGTATTTAAGCTATAAGTTTAAAGCAGAGGGAGGCAATTCACAATCAAAGCCCAACCCCTAGCTACTACAAGCCACATAGGACCCCAAACAACTAAAATCTTCCAACACCTCCTTAACATCAAGCGTAAAGCAAAGCACAACAATGCCGTGCAGCATTTTGCTTTCTTGTTGAGTTCTGCAAATAAGAGTACTTGCAGAAAATATTCCAATTGGAGCTTGGCAACGTAATGGAATCGGTAATACAGTGCTTCACCTTGTACAACTGGCACCATCCCTGGGCAAACAAGGTCATGCTAGTGACAGGTGCTCCTATAACAATTAGCCCATTCAATCTTGAGCCGTGTTTATTTATGATTAATATGCAGGGACTTAAGCCCTTTCTTTTGTCTTATCAAGCAGTTGCATTCAGGTACATTTCTTGGACCAGCCCTTTTCCTGCTGGGTCCATGATACTCAACAGTCTGCCTTCTGTGCTGCAAGATTTCTAAGTTCTGCCCTCGTGGTGTTCATGTTCCACTACATGACACATTTTGTTTTACTGCAGGAAACTTGATAAATCATATATCTCTGTAACCTCCAGAACTGCATCATTTCCTTTCTAGTGTATCACTCTAATAACAGTAAACCCTCTAAAACCCAAACCATCAAATACTTTCCCAACATCAAATATGCCCACACAAACAGACCAGGTATAAATGAAACGGATGCAATGCTTTTTCTATCTGCAAAAGCACAGTATCATAATCTATTTATCATCAGGAAAAGGAACTACCAAAAAAAAAAATCAGATTAATAGTAGGATGAAATTCAACATATGCCTAATAAGCTTTTGTCCGATGAGGATCGAGAATAAGGGCATACATAACTGCACAGGCTAAACTTGATAAAGAAGTTTAAGCGATATTCTTATTTTGTAGAACAGTTAAAGAAATAGTCAAGATAATGTGTTTTTTCTGATACTAAAAATTGATCAATGCTTTTGTTCGTCTTCCGATTTACGTATAAAATACAGAAACTATATCACATGGGTGCTAGCCAGGATCCATCTTCAAATGAAGAACTTACAGAGCACCAATCAATTACCATTGATAATCACATTTCTGCTGTTCTCAAAGCTAGTTTGTATTCCATGGTTTGTGCAAGAGATTCTATCAAACATAAAGTTCACCAACAGTTACAGTCCAGATATTGTAGTTAGTATTATGTACTAGATTTTGAACGCAAATTCCAGCAATCTCAGTTGGATGGGAAACACATGCTAAATTGATCAAATATAGACCAATCCGAGGTAACCCTGAGCTCTGACCTGGGCAAACTTGAGCTGAAAAACAATGAGTTAAAATGTTTTGGAAAGTCTTCACCAGTAAAATGAACCCGCATAACCAAAATCTCAAAATCTCAAAGCCAAGATTGTCCAACGTCAAAAAAGCCTTCCTCTTTTACAGCAGAGACTCGATAATTCTAAAGACTATTCCTTTAGATTCTTGCTGATATTACAATGCTAAAAGTAGACTGCAATAATCTAAGATATAATTTGAACCCACTCTCCAAAGGTGGTGACCTTGAGCATTTTTAACCCTTGTTGGCACCTTTCAAACTCTGCTGCCATGTTTTCAAATCCTGACTACCACATAACAGACAAGGGATACTTTTCCTTCCAAAACAAGTTTTACAGAGGGCCCACCTTACCTTATCCTTTACTCCGCCTAGCCCTGGTCTGGTTGAAAACCCCCCTTCACCCTCACATTTCCCACAAGTCATCCACCCACTCCTCCCACCACACAGAGAACACCATTTCTTTTCAATATTTCCACAATCTGAATCAACACAGGTCTCCGTATTGTCCAATAGGCTACAACTCCACTTATTAAGTTGTTCTCTAAAATTTAAAAAACTGTTGCAGGTTTGAAGGTTTAAGAACCCGCCCTTTGCCTCTCTTGGGCAGTACATTTTTCCATGGCCTGTGCGATTCATTCTGTATATACCATTAAGGTAGATTAATCAACTCCAAACCAACCATGTGGGTATACAAAAAGGGTCAAAAACAGGAATACCCAATTCAGCATTGTTTAGAAGATTATAATTTCAGATAACATGATCATAGAATACCCAGATCCAAAACAATGGCATTCAATATACCAAATCTATCCAATAATCCGTTTAACACAAAATCAATATACGAAACATTAGAAAATAAATAACGAAATTTCAGATCCTCGCATTTTGGTACCTGATTGCATTTGCTTGCAAAGTTCTCTGACTGTCCATTAAAAGCAATCTCCTCCCTATCCCAAAAGGAGATTGAGGTTGCCATGAGATGATGAGAAAGAGCTCGGTGCCTCTGATATCATGTGGCATAGCAAAATAACCTGCAGTCTGCATCTGCATCTTCAATTTCAGTTTCAATCAATAGTCCTCTGGAGATCTGCGAAAAATAAGAAAAATTACCAATATATTTCAGGTGCGAGAGATTGTATTGGGACTTTTCACATACTATTGAGATTTGGGATTGTAAAACAGGCGAGTTTGAAACCTGTCATGCTTCCTAAAAAGACATAGACATGTAGCCCCTTGTCACGAAGATGAGGTCGTTTGTGGCATGGTCAGTTAAAAGAGATACTGGAGTAGGGCGGAACTTGGGCAGAAAATAGAGCCTCGGCCCTCCGAGGATTTAATACCAACTATCTTCAACGTTATTAACTAGTTGGTGGTTGAATGATTCGGAGAATATGAGGATCAGACGGCATATTTGGTAAAGAATAATACAGTATGTAGATTTATTTTAAATTTTATTTTTGGATGGAGGAGCTCCTTATATGTTAGCCGTGCATTGTATTTTTGGAGTGTTTTAAAAGATCCACATAGGCTGTTTGGGAATTTGCAATTATCATTTTCAATAATAATAACATTTTGGGTTGTATTGGTTATTTTCTATTGAAGTTTAGTAAGTATTGGTTATTTTTATTGAAGTTTAATTTTTGTAAGTGATATAATGAGCTTTATTGTATTTCTAGTAAATAATTTAGTTATAGCAAATTTATTTTTAGTGAAAAGTTTTAGGGGAATGATTCTTATGGAAATCCAAATAAGAATCATAGATAATTAATTCCTCAACCTAATCCATTGTTTATATTGGATGTTTGTTAGTGAATTATTTTTAGGATGAAAATGATCCTAATGGAAACCCAAATAGCAATCATAGATAATTGATTCCTCAACCTAATTCCGTATTCATATTAGATGTTAAAGTAGGAATTTAGGGCTTTGTTGGGATGTATCAAAGTTCATAATTGCTTGAGATAATTGGAGGTGTATTTCATTATCCATGGGTGCATTGAGTCTCAAAATGAATGCGTAGATAGAATGAATTCAAACAAGTAATCTAAGAAAGAGTCCATCGAGTTAATCATGAAAGAAACCTCAAAGATTGAATGACAAACTTTGCAACAAAATTAGGGGCAGAATATCATTGGTTACACATCATAATGGATGTTAAAGTAGAAACTTAGGGCTTTGTTGGGATGTAGAAAAGTTGATTATTGGTTGAGATAATTGGAGATGTACTTCATTAGCCATGGGTACATTGAGCCTCAAAGTGAATGCATAGATAAAATGAATTCAAGCAAGTAATCCAAGAGAGAGTCCACCTAATTGTGTAAGAAACCTCAAAGATTGAATGACAAAACTTGCAACAAATGCAAGCACAGAATACCATTGGTTACACATCATAATAAAACAAATTAACCATCTAGTTGCATGTGCAAAATATGAACTTAAGTGCAGTAGTAAAACACATGGATGGGTGGCAAATTACATAAAAAATGAGTTACATTGTTTGACCTTTAAACATTAGATGATGTTTTTCAAGGCTAAAATCCGTGGAGGAAAAAGCAAGATTTTAAGGTTTTGGAAGACTAAAGAGATCCCTATTAGATATCCTTCCATGTCAACAAACTCATTAACAAGGAAGAAAACCCAAGGGAACACTAAAAGAATACGACAAACACAATGTTCCTAGTATGTAGTTATTGTTGAATATAAAAGAATCCAGAGGATAAATGTTTGAAATTCAATTTGAAATTAGTGCAAGGAACTAGAAGAAGAAAAAGAAACTTTTGGCTCAATTTGAAGAATCATTTGAGCAAGAAATTGACAACATAAATAATGTTGATCACAAATTGTCTTCAATGGAAAGGTTAAAGCCTCATGTGAACAATGAAGAATGAAGGAGAATTTTTAATGCAAAAATGAAAATCAATGAGAAAGCAATGGTGACTACCATTTGGAGAAAATGTTACAAAAAATTGGTCACAAAAAACTTGGTGAAAGAGTTGTAGCTAATAATGGTAGGCCATAAAAATCTCTACCCTAGGGTGGATAAACAAAGATGATATCAATTGTTAATAAATAAAGTAAAGATTAAATTTTCAATCTCAATTGAATTCCTAGGTGATATTAAATGTGATGGGGTGTCATTAGACCTGTGCGATGATGTTGTGGGTAGCACATGCCTTTGATACTCTAATTTGGAGTTTCAAAGGTGTGTCGATAATACTAATTAGTTAAGGATGGGCAACATATATATTAAACTATCATAGAGGGGAAGACCCCATCTCCCTCCTTTTGTATCCAATGCCAACTCATTGTTTATTGTTATTGAAAATTTCATTTTGTTGATGATGAGATTGCAAACGTTGAATGGAGATTATGTAAAGGCAATTCAAACAAATATAACATGCCCATGATGCCTCCCTTAGCCATCAAGGTACTCTCTACAAGTTTCCTTCTTTCTTTTAACCCACTATTAGGATTTATCCATATTATATGGAGAACAAAATGAAGATAGATATATATAAAATCACATAGAGTTATTGCAAAGAGCACAACAATATAGTGAAACCCATATTCTATTAAAGGTTCAAATAGAAAAACATTGCAAGACGCAAAGTAATACAAACTAGTTATAATGGTGGTAGCTTATATCTAAAGAAAGATGTGTCAAGTATGCATATTCACAATAAGACCACTGAAAGAGGTTGAAATAACATTGAATATAAATCCTAAGAGGTAAAGGCCATAAACATCGAAAACCCTAACCTTAGGAGATGAGGTGGAAAAATGAATACAAACTACAAAGAGCACAGTTGATCATTTATGGGGAGGAGTATTTGATCATCTATGGCCCACTAAATAATCAAATGATGGAGAATACTTAGGAGAGATCCATGGTTCTCATGGATTTTCGGTGGTGTGATCCACGATTCTCATCGACAGCACACTTGGAGTCACTTCTTCCTTAGCTTTTTTATCTTCCAGCATCAATAACACATGTTTGGATCCCTCTTTCTCGAGAGTGTAGTTATTTCTCCTTCCATTAGGAACAACACTTCTACCATTTTGCCATGGCCTCCCTAACAAGATGTGACAAACATCCATAAGTATAATATCACATAACACTTCGTCTTTGTAACTGCCAATCTGAAATTATACCCTACATTGTTCACTTACTAGAATTTGGTGTCCTTTCTGCAACCAATATACTCTATATGGGGTAAGGTGTGTCATCCTTTGTAATCCCAACTTCTCCACCATTTATGTAGAAACCAGATTTTCAGTACTGCCACTGTCAATGATCATTTTGCAAAATTTCCCTTGAGATTTACACATTTTTTTGGACAAACTTCTCATATGTGTTGGTTCTTGAATCTCCTTTAATGCTTTAATCAAATTATTTTCAACATAAAGGATTCACCTCTTTCAGCAGTTTCTTCCTTTACCTCTGCATTTGGTGCTTCTTCTTTGACTTTGGCAATATGAGCTCCTCTTTGATTTGTTGTATTATTTTCATGACAATTCCATGACATGTGCCTTGTCTTCCCACAAATATATCACCTTACTTACCGTCTTCTGCCTCTACTTCGTGAAGATAATATTTTGCCTCTTGGATCTCCTCCCCTAGGTGACTAGCTACTATAGCTTTCTACTTCCAATATTTTTGGACTCTAGAAGACCCTTTTCTGTTTGTTGGACTCCTTCCTCTGCTTCTCTGGCTTTGCTTTCTAGCCAATTTCTCCTCTTCTCTCAAGGTTGATAGGTAGGCATTTTCCACTGTCTTCAGGGGTAAGAGGCCAATTTCATCTTGGATATCATATCACAACCCATTTATATATTTGGACACCTTCTCAACATCTTCCTCTATGTGGCCTACTTTGATATTAACTCGATAGAATTCTTCGGTGTACTCTTTTAATATCATGACCTTTTGCCTCAAATTTTGCAATTATCTAAACAAATTTAGCTAATAATCCTTGGCATGAATTTGTTCTTAAACTTGGCCACCATCTATCCTAACTCTTGATTTTGGCCTTCCCTTTCCTTCTTTTGTCAGTTTGCAAGTCATCCCACCATAATGTTGCGTGACACTTTACCGTGGTCACTGCATACTTGACCTTCTGGTTATCTTCTACATCTTTGTAATTGAAGTGTTTTTCCATTACAAGGACCCAATCGAGAAATTCATCCATGTTCAAATTTCCATCATATATAGGCACTTCCATTTTTAGTTTGGATCCCACCTTCTTAACCAATCTTATTAGTTTCTCCTATGTCAACCCTTCTCCTGGCGCTCCCTCTATTTCCTCTTCAGAGTTGGTGTCTTCACTCTCACTGACATCTCTTGCATCTAGTTCCCTTCTTTGAGTTGTATTCATGGCCTCCATCCTTGCTTAGATGCACCTTAGCTCCAACCAAAACTCATAAGTGACTCCTCCTCTTCCTCGACCTTCTCTTCTGGGTGGCATGTTCATTGTGGCCTCTCATTTTCTTCATCAAGTTCCATAGAGAAATCTGCTCTGATACCACTTAATGTAGTGGATCCACATAGTGGAACCCTTCCTTAGTTCCTTGTGGCACTTAAACACTCGTTGGTTAGTCCACAGTCATTACCTAGTTCCACAGGACCTAACTCTTGGGGCGTTGCGCCCTTTTTGTTGTCGAATTAAATTTCAATCGTATGATCGTAGGGTGATCAGACACAATGATTCACCATCACATTAGGGGGGGCGATCAGCTCTAGCCCACTAAATAATCAAACAACAAATAATATTGGGCAAGATACATGATTCTTATGGATTACAGGTGGGGATGGTTCCATGTGATGTACGAAACGGGGGTGGGGTTGAGATCGATCTCCTCCCTCATGCCAAAACACAAGTATTATCCCTAGAATTCAACCTTGACCTTCACTCGAGTCTGATACTTCACGAGAAATTTGACCTATTATGCAACCGAGTAACTTGACCTTCAACCACCGAGAGTTTCCTTAATACTGCAACTCTGACCATCTTTCATGCTCTCAACAATACTTCTTGGTCCTAGCTAGTTATACAATAGGTTAGTTTAATGCAGGTTCATTTGTCAACCTTTTTCTTACAAACATTAGTATAACATCGATTCGGACATGCAATAAAACAGGAAACACACAATTCTCTTATATTTTGGATTGTATATAATTACATAAGTAAGGTAACTTTGCATACACCTGGAAGCCTCTAATATCAGGCCTCTCTCATTTTAATAGCTCTCAACTCTAACAAAAATATCTCCATGAGACAAAGTGGAGTTGTAACCAACATCTCTCGAAGATTCCTACAAGTATCCCTATTCTAGAAGATTGAATACCACCTCATTAAATAGAATATGTACATCTGTTCCATGAGGAAAAATCAGCTTAACAACATAACCACCAGGGATTCCTCTACATATCATAACTACAAAATTACAAAGTAAAAAGAAATTAAACATGTGAAAAAATGATTTTCTTTCCCTGATATTTCTCCATCAATGGTTGATACATCAAATTCCTAGGTCCAATTTTTTTTCATAAAAATACCATTTGGAGTGTTTCTTGGACCATTACAAAGCTTATCCCATGCTCTATGTGTTTGAAAATTCTCTTAGTCAATGATTTTAAGGCTATGTCAACTACTAATAACACATGGGAAATTCCCAAAAATGTGTTGAAAGATTGAGACCTGAAAAACTATAATGGACATTATATAGAACCCTTACGAGTCAATGGAAGAGGTGGTTGGCCACCAATATCCACCTATATCAATCAATTCCCTTTATCAAGTAATAGCCTCCATTGCATGAAGTTCCTTTGTCATATGGGGAAACTTCTATTGAATTTAACTCTTGATGATCCAAAAAACATGGATGGCATAAGACTCAAATCTAGTTAATTAATTTGTTATAAAGAGTAGTGCATTTTGAGATATAGAGAGCTTGAAGATGCTTCTATAGAAAATTAAGAGGTAAAGGTGCAATCATTAGTGTGATAACGACATGCTAACTCAATCAACCACCAATTCACACATCAAGCTACATAACCCCACTAGCTACAAGAAGATGAAAAAGACAAACTAGCAAAAAAATACATGCGATAGTTGAAGGGACAGGGGTGCATGACCTTCTAACTACCACTAGTAAGCATAGCACTAATTAAATGTTTGCAAAAAAATGAAGAAGGGGTTTATTCAGTAGAATTATTAGGAAGACTCTGAAATTTCTTATAAGAGCATACCACTAACAACTTAGAAAGATAAGTTCTCTATGAAACTCTAAAATTATTGATAATAATAGACCAAGCTATGCCATTTGATGCTAGTTTTCCCATTCAAGATTCCAAGGTAAATTATCTGCTATTATAGTTGTATTTTCTATGTATTGCTTTAACTTTGTGTTTATTTTTTTTTATGTGGGTTAGTATGAATGCTTAACATGGAGCTATCTCTATTTTTTTTTATAGTGCTACCAATGATTAGCATACATAGCATGAATTCATTTCTCTTTAATCATATATCAATATTGACTCATCAATATATTCATCTCCTAATAGTTATTCCCCTCCAAAATATCAATTTATGTGGTGTTTATTCCATGGTTCCATTGAGAAATAGAACAAAAACAATATGGCTTTGTAATTGTACAATGGCTTGCAACCATTACACAACTTCCATTCACTGAGCAAAGCACCACTCACAACAATCTATCGATTTACACAACAATCCTTTTTCTATATGGTGTATGTGATAACCCAAGTCTAAGTCCAAATTTCATTTTTTTAATTGGTAGTAGTCTTCAACACCTTTGGCATTTTGATTTGTGATTTTTCTTTTGTTAAGGCATAAGAAGCAAATTAGGTATGAAACCATGCTTTGATGTGAAGCAATATCAGTGATTTTATTAATGAGGAAATAATCCTCAAATAGGATGGTAATATGATCCATTACTATGATGTCTTCATACTTGTTTATTAAGCATTCTTAGCAATTAATTCTTGGAATGACGTTGTGATCTGAAATTCGATCTTCCTCTAACACTTTGCAAGTTTTTGATAAATTTGGGTCTTCAAACAATTAAATGAACTTAAAGGTGAAACAAAATTGTATGAAACCCAACATGATAAAAATGAAGAAGAGAACAATGAAGTGATAACAGAGTTCGTCCAAAGTGGACTACGTCTCTAGGCCCTTCTCCAACGACTAGGCCTCTTTATTGATCTCAACAACAAAATGAGTACATTACAAATTTTTGACTCATAAATTAAACCTCCTTCTGGAGTGGCATTGTTTCTCCTTCAAAGAAACATTTTCCTTCATAGAACTCTCACTCACAAGTTGACTCCCTTTATCAAAGAGATGATGGCGCTAAAAGAAAATGACTCTCTCTTTGAATGTGGCAATAGGTCCTTGTAATCATTCTAAGAAAGAAAAGCACAAATTCAATTTCTTTATAATGAAGTGTCGAAATGGTCTTTCTCCACAATCATACTGAGAATGGACTAAAAAATTGATTGTTGTAATGAAGAAACAAACTTTGTAGATGCATTTGAAAGGCTCGAAAACCCTTGTGTAGGCTCTTCTTGGACTCAAAAAGGCAGATAAATGGCCAAGATAAGCCTCCTTGTTCCTTTCTCTTATATACTTCCTACAAATTTACCAAACTGGCAATGTTTTCCTCCTTTGATAGAACCATCAAGCCACAATTTCGCACAGGCGTAGCTGAAATTCAGTTGAAATTGGTGTAAAATGTAGGACCGTTAACCAGGAATCTGTGCCCCAACTCCGCCCTTTTATTCAGTCATATGGAAACAATATGGTCATAGGTGCAGGACAGAGGCCACGCACCCATCAACTCCATCACACCTAGTCGTATGCAAGCCATGTGGTTGCGGGCTGGGCCACATGTCAGCCCTCCTCCTCTGGCACCCCCGCTATTGGGAATGTGGGTTCAACATAGGACCCAGGGCCAAGGATAACTACTTGACCCCTCTACTTCTGCCATGTTGTGGTTGTGTGGTATAAATGTGACTTGGGGCTACAGCCACATGGTGCCCTCCCATTGGGCCACGTGGCACCTTCCGATTGGTCCACCCAAAAATCAAGAACCAATAAAATTATGCCACTCAAACCTGCACAAACTAACATGTGTCATAACAGGATTGGCTCATATGACCACCGTACCTACTAATGTCAGCACCACATCAATGTATGGCTTGCCCAGTCAGTAGCCCAGTCAACCCTGGAAGTTGACTTTTTAGTTGTTTGCCAAAAACTTCAGAACGCGATAACTTTCACATACGGTGTCAGATTGAGGTGATTCAAGCATCATTGGAATCATAACGATGAGATCTATGATTTTTCATTAGTTTCAAGCGATTTTGAGCACTTTTATTTTTGAGCATATTTTTTATCCCCTGGATCAATTCTCCCCACTAGAAGCTTTTGGACCACCAAAAGTCTGTTTTTACTCAACAAGTAATTGAGGGTACAACTCCCTCATTTTCCTGATCTCAATCCACCTTGCTTTACTTGGATTGGCAACTTTGAGCCCCACTCGAAGATACTCCATATTGCCTCTGCATGAAGTCTTTATGCGCCTATCAAGAATTGAGTCTTCCTGTAACTCATCTAAATATTCATGAGAAAACCTTCAATAGATGGAATCTAAACATTCTCTTCATGATCATAAATCATTGGAGAATCATACATTCTCAATCTTTCCACATTCACAACAAAATAATTTTGCATATAATGTGGCAAATCTAATCATAAAGCATTATTACCAATCTTCTCCAAAATTTTGAAAGGACCATATCTGATTGGCTTGAGCTTTTTACCTTCATCTTGAATTCTTTCCTTTCTTATATACAACCAAACTTGATCTCCCACTTGAAAATCGTGATCAAAATAATGCTTTTCATGCCTTACTTTGTACTTTTCTTTGCTTTTCTCAAGTTTCTCTTGTACTCTTTAATGCACTCATTGAATTTATTCAATGAAATTATTGGCTTTGTCCATATAGGCTATGTCCACCTACTACAATATCTTTACCAAAGATGAAATCCAAAGGAGACTTTGGAAAATAACCCAAACAAGCTTCAAATGGAGACACATGCGTAGATGAGTGCTTGACATGATTGTAGGCATGCTGGATGTAATGCAAATGCTCATCCAAAAGTTTAGGATGCTTACCACAATATCCACAAAGGAGATGCATTTTTTATAATATGTAATAAATTCAACTCTCAAATTCCCATACAAATTGACTCAACAATAAGCGAGAATAACATAAAATGCCAAAGAAAACATTTTACATATAAGTGATTTATTCATAACATCACTTTTCCAAAATACCTAGTTGTGGGGATATGCAACATGTGAAATACAAAAGAGATGCAGTATTAACTAGACAAATAGTCCAAACATTTCTTACCCAACAAGGATGTGGAGTTTTCTTTCTGCATTTCACTTTCTTTTGGAGCTGCTTCAGGGAGGGGTACAATGTGCCTACCACTTTCATATGAATTTTCTTCCTCATGTGATTTCATAACCGGTTTGTCATTCTTTGGATGAAGATGTGGATGCAAATTCCAACATTTCTCGATCCAATGCCCACTTATATTGCAATGAGTACAAAAGTTTTGTGAGCATTTCTTGGCAAACATGTCTTTGAACTTGGAAGAGGATCTTCCTTCCTGGTCTCACTTCTAATTGACATATTCACTTTCTCAACCAATGCTTTCCTTTTTTGGCACTTGGCTACACAATGGTTAGGTGCGTGACAAAAAGTACAAGGAAAAACATTCCATAAAATTTTATTCAAATTATCATGTTGCTTATAGTCATAGAAGGCTTTTGAATAATTAGGATGTTTATACCTTTTATGATTGTCCTTTGGATTATGAGTCTGGCGAGGAGAACTTGATTGACGAGGAGAAATTGACTTAGTTCTTCCTTTGAAGCGCTCATCTCTATTTGGAGATGTTTTGCCATCAACGTCATCATCATGATATGATACTCCTTCAACTTGAAGGAGTTATTCTTCACAAATTTCACACTTGAAGAATTCCTTGACTTTGCAGTTTTGGAGCATTCTCCAACTTCTTCTTGAACATATCCCAATCCTTCATGCCAAGGTTGTTTTCTCACCTCAATAGGATTAATGATACCATGACTATGAATTCCAAGACTCTTATCAAATGAGGCAAAAGAAGAATTATCATTACTAAGAGAATGAAATGAACATGAAATATATTTTACCTCCTTTTCTACTTGTGACTCTTGGTCCTCTTCCTAAAGCTTAGCCGTCTCCTCCCTCTTCTCTTTTTTAGACAAAGTGGTAGATGAAGATTCAAGAAAACCACTCTTGTGATTTAACATATAAGAAGTGTTCTTCAACTGACAAAGGGTAAAAACATTAGTCATCCCATGACCACAAACTTATCAAGTCTTGGGGGAAGCTTCAATAATTGAACATTCCCCAGTTTTCTCTTCAATGAAATTCTATAGCATTAGGTGCAACTTCTTCTTCTCATCTTCCATGATAAGAAAATTTGTTTCGAGAAATATTCTTAGTTCCATGTTCTCCATTTGAAGAGAGGAATTCATCTCTTCCAGTTCTAGGAGCCTTGCATGTTGCAAACTTTTTCCCATGCTTGCAATCTGGTCAGAATCCACTCTGATGCTAGTGATCTGAAATTCAATCGTCCTCTGACACTTTGCAAGTTTTTGATAAATTTGGGTCTTCAAATGGTCACTTAGAATAGTTAAGTTTTAAATGAACTTAAAGATGAAACAAAATCATATGAAACCCAACATGATAAAAATGAAGAAGAGAACAACCAAGTGATAACAGAGTTGTCCAGAGTGGTCAATGTCTCCAGGCCCTGCTCCCATGGCTAGGTCGTTTTATTTATATCAGCAACAAAAAGAGTACATTACAAATCTTTGACTCATAGAGTAAACCTCCTTTTGGAGTGGCATTGTTTCTCCTTCATAGAACTCTCACTCACAATTTGACTCCCTTTAACAAAGAGATGATGGCACCAAAAGAAAAGGACCCTCTCTCTGAATGTGGTAATAAGTCCTCGTACTCATTCTAAGATCAAAAAGCACAAATTCAACTGCTTCATAATGAAGTGTTGAAATGGTCTTTCTCCATAATCATACTGAGAATAGACTGAAAAATTGGTTGCTCTAATGAAGAAACAAACTCTGAAGATGCATCTAGAAGGACTGAAAACCCTTGTGTAGGCTCTTCTTAGGCTCAAAAAGGGTAAGAAATAGACAAGATAAGCCTCCATGTTCCTTTCTCTGTTATATGTCCTACAAATTTACCAAATTGGCAAAATTGGCAACGTTTTCCTCCTTTGACAGAACTGCTAGGCAACAATTTCGCGCGAACACGACAGAAATTTCGTTGAAATTGGTGCAAAATGTATGACCATTAATCTGGCACCCGCGTCCAAACTCCACCCTTTTCTGCGGTCATATGGAAACAATATGGCCAGGGGTGCAAACCATGTGCCCTGCCCCCCTTTTCCAGCGCGAAAAACCTTGCAATTTAAATATAATTCCATCTTATATATTTAACAAGTAACTTATGCGGTCCAATGGTAAGACGCTTCATTTGCTATGGTGAGGTCGTGGGGTTGAACCTCGTCAAGATTGGTCAGCCAATAAAAAATTATCACACAAATCCATAGAGCCATGTGGTACCTCCTATTTGGTCCACCCAAAAATAAACAACCAATAAAATTCTACCACCCAGACCTGTACGACCTGCCATGCGTTAGCACGAGATTAGTTTGTCTAACCATTGTACCTTCTCATTCAGCTTGCTGACATCAACACCACATCACTGTATGACCTGCCCAATCAGCAGCTCAATGAACCCTGCAAGTTGACTTTTTAGTTGTTTTCCAAAAACTTCAGAACGCGATAACTTTCACATATGGTGTCAGATTGAGGTGATTCAAGTGTCATTGGAATCAAAATGAAGAGATATACAATTTGGTACCAGTTTCAAGAGATTTTGAGCACTTTGATTTTTGAGCATATTTTTGATCCCCTTGATCACATTTCTTGACTTGAAATGAGAAATCCAATAATACAAGTTCTTATTTTGAATTACAACCCTACAATAATGTGTTGTCTCCCTAAATTAGATTTCATGAGAAAGACATTTACGCTTGTAGTATTAGTAGTAGTAGGTCACATCTAGAGGGGTAAAGATAATCTTTAATATCCATGAATAAACCATGGTGAAGCACATTTACAATATAACAATGTTTGTGGAGGACAAAGTATTTCTTTCTACATTAAGAATCAATGTTAGTGAGGTGAGTGGACTATACATCCCTCCTTTATAAATAATATAGAATACTTGGAGAAGAACTTGTATGATAAACACTCATAGTAGATATTTATCTAGTGGATAAGCATTGTCACTAGGCATACATAGGAGTAGAAAACCAAAAATGATAAAAGATTCTAATAAAGAATATGACAAGGAAAAATAGGAAGCCAAATTTACCTGATTGGAATGAAGCATTGCTACATTGACAATGATGGTAACACTATTGTTGGTGGCAAAGGATAGGGAAGCACACTCAACAAAGTTTTAGCACAAATAAGACAAGGCTAACTCAAAAGTTTCCAAAGGGGAAAAGCTTGGAAAATCAAGTAAAAAGTGATTTTTCTCATCTTCCAATATTCCTTTTAAAGTTGAAGTGAATCTTAAATACCAATGTTTGATGGTCAAGTTAATGATAATGTCTTGAATAGATAGGTGAAATATATGGAAGTTTATTTTGGCCTTTAACAAATTGAGAAAGAACAACATATCTTTCTAAGGATGGCTTGCTTTTGGATCAAGGGTTATCGCAGATGACCGAGATAATGGGATTTGAACACTTCTAGTTTTATCATTGGCCTTTTATGGATGAGCCTTCTCATGTTGTTCCTATTTAATATATTTTATTTATATCTCTCATGATGATGATGCACAACATATTTTGTATGTATATATTAGATCTTTGTAGGTCCAATTTCAATTTTTTTGTCACTGATAAAAAATACATTGTTTATATATCTTGATTTGTGATAGAGAAATGTAAGCACATAACTAGTATCTTTTTTGTAGTTTTGTGCTACACAAGGATCTAGGGAGATTCTTGATGAATGCACATGTTAAGTGTGTATATACAAAATGTGTTTTCTTTTCAATTATGAATGAAAGTACAATTTTCTTTCGCATAATATATATATACACACACACACACATATATATTGTTTGTTTGTTTGAAGATGATTGAACTTGCTCTTTTATGGTGGGAGAGCTATGTGGATGCATTGAGGGTGGGCAAGAAGTCCATTATTATGAAATGGGAGAATTTCAAGGTATTTCTCAAATCAAAATTTGAAAAACAACTAACGAAATAGTAGTTGATCCATATTATATCATTATATTATTTGTCATCTATCTCAATGCCTTTAGAGTGGAAAAAATAAGATGAATTAGCTTTAGCAACAAGTCTTATCTTGGAGAATTTGGGTTTGAAACATTCCAAAGTGATTTTGAGGAATCAAACAATGTCTTTGGGGGTCAAAAAACTCTTACTTGTGTAAGACACTCTACATTATTCTACACTCAAATACCTTTTCAATGGTGCAATGATTGTGTCAATCAAAGCTTGTGTGCAAACTTTATGCCTCCAGCAGAGGACCTACCATGTTAACCACCATGGTACGAGAGGATTCCACATCAACCCTCATAACTCATCTATATGAGGCTAGCCACATGTGTATTTTCATGAAGACTCTAGAAGATCATAACCCATAACTCTAGTTTAGGGTTGAGGGATTCAAACCTAACCCCTAGTTGGCTATCAAGATATGTTAAATATTGGGCCACTAGGAGGAGTGGGGATTTCCATTCTACGCCATTGTATTTTGTTCCACAATTAAGTAGAGCAACCAGGATTGGGAAGTTAGAGAGAATAATAGAGGGGGCTAAATTTATGTAGAAACCTTATAGGCCACAAGTCTTAGGTAACTCCATAAAGAGCGCCTCTTCCTTTGTACTTGCATTTTTCCATACTAGAGAACAGATAGCAGAGAAACCTCACCTTCTAGTTGAGTTTTCTCTCATAAGGCTTTACGAGGGAAAAACTTATGTTTATTATAGATTTGTGTGTGTGTATTTATTTCTATTCTCTATTTCTCACATTTCAACTATTTTATTTATTTAAACAAAAAAAAAGCAGCTATCAAAGAATCTAAAATCTAAAGGAAGAATTAACCTACATAGTATAAATTTCAATAATTTTATTAGATTTCTTGCGATGAATTGTTCTAGTGGAATATCCATGAAAAGTATAGATCATATTGGTATTAGAGAAGGTTTCTTTGGGGTGTTTTGTGGGAATTTTTAGGGGATCCAAGAATCTATTTAAGGAGAAAGTTGTAGAACCCTAGCCATGGTCGATGAATTTGTTCACAATAACCCTCCTAATATAGAAAAAGAGAGATTTGCGAGGTTGGAAGCATAAGTCATCAACATCAGTTACAATATGAACTTCCTCATGATGGCTTTAGCAAGTAATCTCTAACCACTGAGAGAAGATATAAGCTCTAACACATAGTTCATATTAGAGGGGAAATAGGGAGATCATTAAGACCCAGAAAATGAGTCAAGGAAAGTGTCTGAGAAAGAGAAGTCGAGTTTGAGTGTCATTAAACATTTACAATCCACATTCGAGATGGAAGCAAAAGTGGAAAAAAAACCATACTAGGGTGATATTGATGCATTAAAATTGAATCAATGGTTGTAGCAATTAAAAGTTTATTTGAGCATTCTCAATCAAAATTAGAAAATAGAAAAATTAGATTGAGAATTAGAAAACAATAAAATATTATTGACTAAATCAAAATCTAGCCATTCAGAATATTTTATTATATTTTTTGAGAGGGAAAAGATATTCAAAATGGTCAAATATCTTTATTTATAAAGTGGTTAAAGTAATAAACAAATAAAAATGATTTATTCATAACTTTGTGAGGATTAAGACAAATATGAATTTGAAATAATTATTAAATAATGATTTAACAATTATCTCATAAGGAAAATAGGGAATACATATGGAATAATAAATCAATAATGATTTATTTAATTATTCCAAGGTGATTAAGTCAAAAGTGATAAGAAATAATAATCAAATAATGATTTAATAAGTATTTCTAGATAATATTAAATATATAATGATTTATTTAATTATTCTCATGGGGTTTTGTTATGAAACTAGCTCACAAACTAGAAGAAAAGATAGATAAACGCCTTCAAAATCAGCCTCTTCGAGGGAGAAAACTTCTTTACATTACACAAATGAACAATTCTTGGATGATACAAATGACAAGACCCCCTTTCTATATATAGGAGTCCAAGGGGTCATAATATAATCAGAGCCGACATAACAATAATAATGTAAGGACACAACAATAACAATAATGGGCTTCTATGGGGCACAATAATAACAATATGGGGACTACATGGGCACAACAATATAATAAGAGGGTTACACTAATAACAATAAGGGGTTACACTAGTAGTATAGGGACCTAACATGCCCCTCTCCTTAAAAAGGTGTTGTCCTCAATGCTTGAGTAGTTCTGGATGCTTCTGTATAAAATTCCCATCCTCCCATGTGGCATCTTCAACAGGTAAGTTCTTCCACATGATGAAATACTCTAAAATTGATCGATTTCGTAGCTGTCGGGTTCTTGTTTCTAAGACTCTTCAGGTTCCAATATGATTTTTCCTTCCTTGTCAAGTTTTGACAATATTATTTGAATTGGGAGTTTGTCACATATAACCTTCTTTAAGCATGAAACATGGAAAACTGGGGGCACTGGGGAGGATGCAGGAAGCTCCAATTTGTATGCCATAGTACCAATCTTTTGCAGCACCTTGTACGGACCATAATACTTTGGCGATAATTTATTGTCCTTCTTAGCTTGCTTGAGGGACATTTGTTTGTATTGTTGTAGTCGTAGAAATACCCAGTCACCTACATCAAAACTTCTTTCGCTACGATATTGATCTGCCTGTTGTTTCATTCAATTCTGCGCCAAAGTGAGGTTATCCTTTAAAAGTTGGAGAACTTGTTGTTGATGCTCGATGTGATCTTTCACTGCTTGAACCTTTTTCTTCTTGATATGTCCTTCTATCTTGAGAGTTTGAGGAGTGGTAATTCCTGCCAATGCATTACAAGATATGGTCAGATTCATTTCTTCTTTCTCTAGGGTTGGTTCTTGGTGAGTATCCTTTTCTTTTGACATTTCTTGATCCTTTTCTTCCTGATATTTCACTGCTTGAACCTTATTCTTCTTGATATGTCCTTCTATCTTGAGAGTTTGAGGAGTGGTAATTCTTGCCAATGTAGTACAAGATATGGTCGGATTCATTTCTTCTTTCTCTAGGGTTGGTTCCCAGTGTATATCCTCTTCTTTTGACATTTCTTGATCCTTTTCTTCCTCCTCTTCACAATCTATGTAAAATAATTTATTCTCAGTGCACTTATGACCTTTAATTTATTTGCTATCACAATTGTAACAAAGCCCTTTTTCTATTTTTTCTTCCAATTGTTGTGGTGTCAATATTGTAGGTTGTGGAAGGCTAGGAGAAACAACACTTCTATCTTTATAGTTATGAGTGGTAGACTTCCTTGTTGCCATAATTTTGCTTTCAATTTTTCTTACCAACCTGAATGCCTTCTCCAATGAATCAGGTTCCCAAAGACAAACCTCATCTTGAATGTTATCCTTTCAAGTCCCTATGAAGACATCATTCCTTTGCTTCTCTAGAATATCATTTACCCTTATATTCAATTTTTGAAAGTCCTCAATGTGCTCTGCCATAAAACCCTTTTTTTTAGATTTATCAATTCTCTAAAGTAGGTCTTGCTCTTTGTATCCTCATAATATGCTATCATTTCCTCTGTGAAAATTGACCACGTGACAAGTGGTTTACGAGAACAAAGCCCTTTATACAATAAAAATTGATCCGGTTCTAAATAATATAAAGATGTAATACGTACATTTTGTAACATTTGCACCTCATGTAGATCAAAATATTGCTCCATCTGTAGTATGCAATTTACCAAATCTTTGCCATCAAACTTCCTCATATCGCTTTTTCTTGATTTTAGGAGCTTGATATCGAAACGACTGTAACTCTGTAATTTTGGATCTTTAAGTTCTAAAATATTGGCCTATGATAGCCCTCTGAGTCCTCTTTCTAACCCTACAAATCTGATCGCAATTGGATTCCCAAAGAAATAGTTATGTCCAATATCCCACGATGACCTAATTATAAACTAGTTCCTTAGTGTGAATTTTTAAGACGTTCCATGTGTCACTGTTTTGACCTTAGGTTCTGAAAATGATACCCAACAAACTACAATCCGTCTTCTTTCTGTCACTTTTTACGAAATTTGAATCAGATGCTCAAAGAGAGAGTTATGACGATTTTCTCAAGGTAACCTGTTTGTAATGTAATTTGGGAGCTTGCAGAAACCCTAAATGTCTTGGACGGTATCTTCGAACATATAGCGAATCAAGATCTGAAATTCAGGTCCAAGCTTCATCAAGATTTCGACTCAAATGGGTTTTAATTTCATAACCTAAACCTTTGTAGAAAACAAATTATAGCAACAATTCCACGATGACCTGTTTGAGATGGAATTTTGGAGCTTACAAAAACCCTAACGTCTTTAGATCATATCTTCGAACATATAGCGAGACAAGATTTGAAATTCGGACCTGAGGTGTAGAAGGATTTTAGCTCAAATGAGTTTTTTTTTATAGCTTCTGAAACTTTGTAGAGAAGAAGTTATAGCAAAAATTCCACGATGACCTATTTTGAAGCAGCGAAACCCTAGAATCCAAAGCTCTCATACCAAATGTTATGAAACTAGCTCACAAAATAGAATCAAAGATAGATAAACGCCTTCAAAATTAGCCTCTTCGAGGGGGAAACCTCCTTTACATTACACAAATGAACAATTCTTGGATGATACAAATGATAAGACCTCCTTTCTATATATAGGAGTCTAAGGGGTCATAATATAATGAGAGCCGACATAACAATAATAATGTAAGGGCACAACAATAACAATAGTGGGCTTCTATGGGGCACAATAATAACAATATGGGCACTACATGGGCATAAAAATATAATAAGGGGGTTACACTAATAACAATAAGGAGTTACAGTAGTAGTATAGGGACCTAACAGGTTTTTTGGATTTTAATGAGAAATAATTTAGCAAAATGGTTCACTAAATTATTTCCTATGGTTAAAGTGGGTTTTGCCATGGTAAAACTCCTTCTACATGGTGTATTTCAATCAACTTAGTAAGAAATGGCTAGGTGAACATTTTTGGGTGATAATAGATTTCCCCCCAACGTAAGAGTGTTAGGAGCAAATCATATGACCGAAATACATTGTAGTTTTCACTTTGAGGAGACACCAAAGGGGAGTCATAGAGAGAGAGAGAGAGAGCACTGAATCAATTCAAGGAAGGATTGAGTTTGGTCTTGGAATTATGGATAATGTGTTGTCCTTGATGGCAACCTACTTGAAAAATATGTACTTGATGTCAACATTGTGATAATAGGATGATTATGGAACTCATGCAAATTGGTACAGATGCTATGGACATAGAAATAATAGTTCAATGACAAATGGATGACAAAAGTGAAGTTTGAAAAAGTATATGAGGTTCTTGTAAAGAAGGGTCGCGTACATACGCGGGTATTGTGAGTAAAAGTCTCATACAAAATCTGAACCATGGAAATATGGATACTAGGGGTCATTACCATTGTATTCGCCCATAGTAATTGGAGTGACATCGTTCATTTGATCCCATCAACAAATACTAACGCCATTACCAAAGGATTTACCTAAGGTATTGGATAAGACAAAAGCTATATAAGGAGATGGAGATCAAGGTGTTGTGTGTGCAAGTAAATGGGTTATTCATGTGTGGTCTGATTTGAAATAGGTGTGCACTAGGGAGCATGGAGGAGGCTCAGATTTGAGAGATCTGAAAGTGAATTGAGTACTAATGACTAACTTATCTATGTTTAAGTATATAATGATGCAAAATTTTGTTTAAATGAGTCTAAAGTGATTTGTGATTTGATAGAAAGGTATGCACAATAAGTGTCATGTCTACAACGAAGGTATGCTTCAATAATTTAAGATCTATACGCGAGTTTTCTTCTGAATGGTGGCATACATATGCAGATTTTCTCTGTTAAGTTATGTATATATTTTGAGATATGTATTTCAATGTATGTTGAGATATCTATGCAGGTGACGCACATGATAAGTGTGTATATACGCAGGTATGCTTAATAACAATTGCGTTATATATATATATATATATATATATATATATATATATATATATATATATATATATATATATAGATATATATATATATATATATACTGAGTGAGATCTAGTTAGGGTTTGTAGTGCTTCTTGATGATGACGATTGGAGTTTTGTTATATTTGATGTTGTCTGTCAATGATGTCTTGATATGGATGGTTTATATCTTTTGTGGTTTAGTTGTGCATTGATTTGATCTAGTTGCAATGGTTGATTCAATATTCAGTGGGATGATGTTACAGTGATTCAGTTGGTTCAATGATTGTATTTCAGATTTAGTATTCAATTTGTAATTGAGCATAATGATGGGTGTGGGTCCAATTTGAAAATATTATGAAAGGTGGCCTACATGTTTTGATGTTTTGAGATAGGTGGATCCAATGTGAAAATTATTAAACGTGTTCCCTAGAGGTGCTAAGGGTTGGAGCCTCCAGTAAGGAAGTCATAGCTTCCTTCCACTGGTAGCTGTTAAACTTGTTTAGGGGGTATGTGCTCCCTTTCGGTAGGAGCCAATAAACAAGATCAGGGGGTTGTAGCTCCCTTCCAATGGGTGCTAGAGAACAAGTGGAGGTTATAGCCTCCTCTAGGTCGGTGCTTGCGTACTGGTAAGAGTCTGTGCCAATACAATATATAATGAGGTTTTATTTATAATAAAAGAGGAAGACAAAGACAACGACAACGGTGATTTTCTTCTACATTGGGTTTCCACCTAAAATCCTAGTGTTCTATGTGTGTTGTTTATGTGCTGTGATTTATCTGTGCTTTACTGCATTTTGAATGGTTAATGAATTAATAACGCAAGGGTTAAGCTAACTCATTGATGGAAGTTATGATAAATTAAGTAATATGGATATACATAGTTTGCATTCACTAGAATCATGTACATTCGTTGGTTGCATGAAGAACAATATCATACATAATACAAAATATGAAATTGAAAGTTGAAGAGAACTAAAAATATTGATTCACCCCCCCTCTCAATATTTTACCTAACAGTTGGAGGGGATGAGACCTACTTTTATGATAGAAGTCTCTTTTTATTGGTAAGTACATAATCTCAAATGAGGCGGTGGAAGCATACCCATATCGCCAAGATAACTGACTACAAATAATGATGATATGCCCAACAATGTGGGTCTGGGAAACAAAGTACATGATATGTGGTATGCTGGCATCAATGGGCTAGAAAGTGATACAATGATACAGTGCGTCCCATATACATAAATGCTTGAAAGAGAGAGGCTAGGAATGGATAGAATAACATCTATTAATCTGAGTACATGAGACATAATGCTCCCCCAAGCTGAGAAGAGGGGAATAACACAACCAAAGAAGCCCCGCTAAATAAGAAAGGGCTCCAAAGATCTGAATGGACTATCTAAAGGAGACATGCATGTTGTGGGCTTTGTGATCGATGAAAATTGGGCCAATCAAATCAATGGAACAACATCTAAGGCTGGATCATAATCTGTTGTGATCTGGGCATGTAGGGTGTAGAAATTATGATGTATATTTGCAATTGCTTGTGAAGTTTTAATCAAAATCACAATACACAAACCTACTGTACTGCTCTACAAACATTAATTCACAATTTTAAACAAAAATATCAGACATGCAATAAGAAATCACACACATGCAAATAATATTTTTCCTGGGGAAAGTAAACTGCTAAAAACCCTAATGGTTTCTTGCATTAATATGATGAATAAAGATGTATTACAATTGCTTTTCTCAATTGAGCACAACCTGCAAGTGCATAACCTATCTCTCTGCTCACTAAGAAGCTTTAACCTAGATTTAGCCAATTTTTTCCTTTTCTTGAGCCCCTATTTTCTTGCACAATTCCTAAGAAATTAGGCCCCTATTATTTAGGAATTTCTCCAAAATGGATTGCAAAATTCGCAAGGTTGATCATTTGACTGCATGCAACACATGTACACTCAAGACTAGTCCATAACTGATGTTACATTGCCTTGTAATCTACACCACAGTTGGGGAACTCAAATTCTCTACATGAACTAGCTATTTTGGGTTGATTGATCAGTTAACTGAATGATCACTAAGTTTGATTGAAGCCCCACTACTTAGCTGACCTTCCACTAGTTCCTCCAAAAGTTGGAACTAGTTTAACAGAAAACAACTTGAGATAATTGACCTTGATTTCTATATATTAGCAATCACACATGCACAACTCTAACTCCTCCAACTCAGAATTACTGAGTAAACTAGGTGAAACAAGCCCTGTAACACAAGTTAACTTCATCCAAGTTGTCTGCTAATGTGGAAATTTGAATTTTCTCAATTTAATCAAGGAAAAATCAAATTGAGAATATCTTGCTGCATTTTTCAACACTCCCTCTCATCAAGAAAGGGATTATCAACCACCCCTATCCTTCACCTGTGGTACTCAAACTTCCCTCTTAACAAGGCCTTTGTCAAAATGTCAGCGTATTTTTTCTCTGCCAGAATGTACCGCAACAACATTATCTGCCTCTGCACATAGTCTTGTAAATGGTGATACCAGATATCTATATGCTTGGACTGACCATGAAAAATACAATTCTCAGAGAACTTGATGCAAATTTGATTGTCATAGTAGATCATAGTTGGATCCATCATCTGACCAAACAATCCAACAAATATCTTTCTCATCCAGATTGCCTCACATACTGCTTGACTTGCAACCATGTATTCTGCTTCTGTCGAGTTGAGCACCACATATATTTGCTTCTTACTGTACCAAGAAACAACAACGGGCCCAACACTAAAAATTCCACGTGATGTACTCTTTCGGTCTGATGGACTTCCCCCCACTCAATCTGCATCTCTGAAGCCACACATATTCACTCCCTTTATCCATTTGTACCATATTCCAAACTGGGTAGTGCCTCTAAGGTACCATAAAACATGCTTAACTTCATTCAAAAATAATTTTGTTGGCCTAACCATAGCTTGGATCAACTGGTTGAATGCATAGCACATATCTGGTCATGTGTTCATAAGGTACATCAGTGAACCCACTAGCTTCCGATAAATGGTAGCATCCACTTCCTCACCTCAAGTAGCATCCTCCTTCCTCCAGTTTATCACTAGAGGCATCTGCATGGGTTTGCAACTATCCATGTGGAACTTCTAAAGTATCTCATTTGCATACATTCCTTGAGAGACAAACAATTCCCCATCACCTTGTCATACTTCCAACCTCTGGAAGTAGTGCACGATACCCATGTCTTTCATTTCAAACTCCATTACAAGGTCCTTCTTGCAAGATCTGGTCAACTTCTTATCACCAATTAAAATTAAATCATCAACATATAAGACAATAATGAGAAATTTACCTTCTACCAAAATATGATAGAGGTTTGCATCCGCCTCACTTTTGATGAATCCCAAACCAGTGAGATAGCTATTGATCCTAGTGTACCAAGCATAGGGTGCTTGTTTGAGACCGTACAATGCTCGCTTGACTCTACACATATGATACTCTTGATAAAAATTCTCAATGCCTTTTGGTTTTTTGATGTACACCTCCTCCTTAATAACTCCATTGAGGAATGTTGTTTTACATCCATTTGGTGGATATTCCACCCCATATGTGCAACCAAAGCAAGTATTGATCTAATGGATGAGTACCTTGCTATAGGAGCAAAGGTATCCTCATAGTCAATCCCCTCAACTTGAAAGTACCCATTGCCCACAAATCAAGCCTTATACTTCCCTATTCTTTTGTCTGTTGCTTGCTCTACCTTGAATATCCATTGCGAACCCACAATTGATTTATCTACTAGTCTTGGAACCACTTCCCAAACATTATTCTTTACAATGGATTCATATTACTCCGCCATTTCATCAACCCATATCGGTTGCTCTATTGCTTCCTCGAAAGAGGATGGCTCAGTCTCTACAATCTCAGTCATTAGAGCCATGTAGCTAGTGTACCAATCAAGTGACCTTCTCTGCCTGCATTGATTTGAAGGAGCACCCACATTCTCCCTCACATCTTACACAAGTCTCTTAGCTTCTCCTATTCTTTTTCTAGCTTCTCTAGATGGTTCTGCTTGAGTGGTTGTCTCCACTCTCTACTCCTCAATTTGTGGAAGCTCCACAACTTCTTGAGGTTCCTCCTTTGGAGCAAAAAAATGCTCTTCTGGTAGGATCTGAAGCTCCCTCTCAAGTGAGAACCACATCACTTCCTCCTCATCAAATTTTACATCCCTTTACATAGTTGTCATTCTAAGGATGGGAAGTACACATGGTAGTTGTGAGAAGTTTCTGTGTAACCCATAAATACCCCCAATTCCATTGTCGACTCTAGATTCTTCCTTGATTCTTTGGAGACATGGAAGTAAACAGAGGCTCTAAAAATCCTGAAGTGTGACACATCCAGTTTTCTCCCTTAGAAAGCTTCCTTTGGTGTAATCATGCCTAGAATCTGATGAGGAATTTGGTTCTACAAATATATTGTTGTGTTGCATGCCTCGGCCCAAAAATGTAGAGGTAGGCCTTAGTCATGCAACATCACCCTTGTTTCTCCCACAATACTATGATTCTTCTCTTAGCCACCCGATTGTGTTGTGGGTTTTAGGGTGTTGTCAACTCTTGTCAAATGCCTTTTTTTGCACATAAATTTTTAAATTAATTCGACACTTACTCACCTCCATTAACACTCCTAAGAGCGTTCACCTTCTTGTCAAATTCTTTCTTAACCAGTGCCTTGAACTCTATGAACTTGGAGAATGTATCATCTTTCTTCTGCATGAAGAAGATCCAACACTTCTGTGAGAAGTCATCAATAAAAATGAAAAAATATTTGTGTCTAGTAGTGGAGGTTGTCAAGAAAGGTCCATAGACGTCAGAGTGGATCCTTTCAAGGATTGCATGTGCTTTGTTGTCTCCATCATCGAATGTAGATTTTGTGTACTTCCAAAAAGTACATCCTTTGCATACATCTTGCTACTCAAGTGCTCCTTTGGAGAGGCTTGTGGTTATCTGCTGCATAATTTTCAGGGCGCCATGATGCAAATGGCCAAGTCTTCTAATCCAATGTTCACCAACATCACAAATCTACACCTTATTTTCCTTTGTGCTTAATGCAACATAGCCTTCCACATCTAGCTTATATAGGTTCTTCACATGAACCCTGATCTGCTTCACCTATCCCGTGGTTATTTGTCTTAGGAATTCCTTTCCTTGCTAAAGATCACATCATAACCTCAGTTTTCCAAAACAACAACAAAGACGAGATTTTTATTTATGCCTGGAACAAACATGACATCCTTGAGCCTAAGTAGGGAGCCTGAATCCCTCTGAAAGGTGACTGTACCAATCCTGGTCGTGCTATACCTTCTGTTGTCCCCCATCTCAATGTGCATTTGAAAATATTTTTCTTCCAGGTCACTAAAAAAGTATCTACACCTTGTCATGTGGAACGATGCACCTGAGTCCAAGTACCACACGTGGCCATGCATTCGATAAGGGTAAAGTCAAGCTCGAACTATTAAGCTAAGGCTTCACGTACTTCTCCTCCTCAAGTCTTATTGCTTGCCTTTTTGTGTGGACACTTCGTGGCATAGTGCATGAATTCATGACAATGGAAGCATTAAATTTTGGATAAATCTTGCCCCCTTGACTGGATTTTTGTTTGGATTGAGATTTCTTCCCTTTTCCCTTCTTTTCATTTCCATCCAATTCAAGTTTTTCTTCATCCTCGCCCTTGGATGAAGTTCCATCTTTGGTATTCCACCTTATTTCCTCCTGTACCAAATCAGACCATAAGTGCTCCCAATTTGATAGTTTCTCCCTCCCGTTCACTGAATCTTGATAGCTGTGCCAGCTCTTGGGAAGGCCCAGAAGGGCTAGGCTTACCAAGTCTTCTTCAGGAACATTAAAACCAACCCCGCCAAGTTCATCACAACATTGTGTGAACTTGCTTAGATACTATGGAATAATGTCATTATTTTGCATCTTAATACCTCGAAGTTTATCCCTGAGCACCAACTTCCTGTGGTCACTATTATTCTTGAACAATTCTTTCATTGATTTCCACATTGTGAATGAAGTTTCTTTACAATGGATATTTGAGGTGACATGATCCCGTACTCTCTCCAAGATTATTCTCCTCACCTTGGCTACATCTTTCTTCCGTTGAGCAAAGTTACAGGCATCATAATTTGATGGTTTTGCAACATCTGTCTTGATGTATTCTAGCAATCCATTGTCATCCAATACTGCCTCCATGCGATCCTTCCATGCAACAAAATTAGAGGTGCCTTCCAAGGCATACTCTAGCCTTAGTCCATTGAAGGCCATCTTCTTAGCTCTAAAGAAAGCCTGCTTCAATGAACTCCAAATTCGAACCTTTTGAGAAACAAATATGAAATTCCTGCTCTAATGTGAATCTTGTTTTGATACCATGTAGAAATTATGATGTAAATTTGCAACTGCTTATGAAATTTTAATCAAAATCACAAGACACAAACCTACTCTACTGCTCTGTGGAAATTAATTCACAATTTAGAACAAAAATATCAGACATGGAATAAGAAATCACACACATGCAAATAGTATTTTTCCTAGGGAAAGAAAATTGCTAAAAAACATAATTCCTGCTTGCATTAATCTGATGAATGGAGATTTATTACAATTGCTTTGCTCAACTGAGCACAACCTGCAAGTGCATAATCTATCTCTCTGTGCACTAAGAAGCTATGACCCAGTCTTAGTCAAATTTTTCCTCTGCTTGAGCCCTTATTTCCTTGCACAATTCCTAAGAAATTATGCCCCTATTATTTAGGAATTTCTCCAAAATGGATTGCAAAATTCCCAAGGTTGATCATCTGACTGCATGCAACACCTGCACACTCAAGAATAGTCTATAACTAATGTTACACTGCCTTGTAATCTCCACCACAACTGGGGAACTCAAATTATTTGCGCGCACTAGCTATTTTGTGTTGATTGATCAGTTAATTAGATGATCATTGAGTTTGACTAAAGTCTCGCTTCTTAACTAACCTTACACTAATTACTCCAAAAGTTGGAACTAGTTTAACTGAAAACAACCTAAGATAATTGACCTTGATTGCTACAAATTAGCAATCACACATGCTGAATTGAACTCTAACTCCTCCAACTCGAATTTACTGAGTAAACGAGGTGACACAAGCCATGTCAGACAAGTTAACTACATCCAAGTTGTTTGTTGATGTGGAAATTCGAATTTTCTCAAGTTAATCAAGGAAAAATCAAATTGAGAATTTCTTGTTACATTTTTCAACATGGGGGCTACCTAAATGACCATCCCCTCATGAGGTCTGGAACATCACACACACACCCAGGAAATGCTGGTATAATCTGCTGGATCACTGGACCGTCGAGTGTATGAATCTCAGACGTGTGATGATGAGTTGAAGTCGAGCACGTGATAAATAACCAACTCAAAGGGAAATAAGGAATCCCTTTTCTAGATCCGAGCTACCGAACAAGGATGAAAATTGGGACTAAGGTACATTTCCCTCCAGACCACTCTACTAGAATGGATGTGTTGATGTCATCAGAAGAGGGCCCACCAGAGTTGAGGCAATGAGGATTCCTCGACAAAGGCATGGGGGATATAGTAATGCCACTGATATAGAATGACTCCGGGGATGATGATGGAGGAATAAGGTAGTTGGTGGACCTATGATTTCCCTTGTCAGAGCATAATATGCGAGGTTGACCTTGCAAAAACTGACACGATTCTAGAGGGGATGGTCAATTAGTCAACGAATGATTTTCAAAGAGATATCATAATAGCTGGAGGCCAAATGCAAGGAAAATGGGATGAATGTGATGCACAAAGGGATAATATATTGTAATAGGACTCATTAGGACTCTGAACAGAATCCATGGATGTGGGGGTGACTCATCTCTGATGCTTTGAATAAGGGTGATGCTACGATGCTGCCACATGGGAAAGGCACAAAGGGGACCATAAAAACATGAGTAAATAGTGATTACTCACAATAAAACTCGACACATAAGTAAACAAGTGCAAAGGAAAAGTGGTACCATAGTACGAGCGACTCATATGAAGAGATTTGATTTTGGTAGGTAGCAAAGTGAGACCTCATGGAAAATATGGCTTCCTGGTGAAGTTTCAAATTACCAAAAATGAAGAGAGACCCATTATAGTGCTTGGTGAGAACTTTCCAACGGTGCTGATGGTTTGTCAAACCGAGTTATGGCTTTGTCGTAATCATCAATAGAAAAACTAGGGTTTTCCTTATAAAAGGGATTATTGCCCCCAGATCCAGTTCATTTGCACATTGGGCTATTGGAGAATTTGGAGAGGTGGAGGAGGCCCTAAATCTTGGTGAGCTCATAGCAGAAAAACTGACCAGTGAATTTTGGATCTGAAACTTTAAGGTAAGTAGCCTTACTTATCTAAAATGGCCTTAATGCTTTATGGAAGGATGGTTCTTAGTCAAGAATCAAGGTATGAGAATGAACTATTAGAGGTGGCCTAGAGTCAACCTCGCCCACTAAGTTGAATATAGGGACTGAGTGGTAAGTGCGGTATCACCTAGAGTAGAATATTTGAATATATGGTATCAAGCTTCTATGATATGCGATGTGCATGTGGCTCGCCGTAGATATTGGTAGGACAAACTATCTGAGAAATTAAAGGATAATCGACCATACCTAGATTGTTGGGGTCTAGGCCAAGACTTATGTTAATCAAGTGAGAAGGTGGCTAGGGGTGCCATCATGCACCTAAGCATTAGATATTCCCCCCCAAAATATGATGATGGAGGGACTTATCGAGTATGCAAAGGTGGGAATGATGCCCCTAGCTAGATGAGTTTGTGGAGCACCATTATGTTCCAAGTGTTTGAATAAGGGATTTGAGCATCCGACCCTACTCGCTATAAAACCATCCTCCCACATCTACCCAAGTAACTAGCCAACTAGGGTAAACATGAGACGAGAGCCTACTATGATTGGATTCGACCTCCTATGTGACCTTAAGGAAGTGGAATTAATGGAAACATCACACATAATCATCTAACATCAGCTTCTGAACCCTCAGGAGACATGTTAGCCACCCAGACATCCTGTCCCTGGGTCCCACTAATGTTCTGGATATCTTACGCCTCAATCGCTCCCATGTTATAGGAAAGAGAGCATCCAAAAACCAAAAGTCACTCTCATATGCTTCCTTACTAGTGACCAGAGACTAAAATTTCTAGTTTTGCGCCAACAACCCCGAGATTTAAGCCTGTTTTTCACTCCCAGAGTCCAGGTCACTGCCTAGAATGGAGTGACAGAGTAAATTCAGTAAAAGTACAGGGAAACAATGATGCAAAAGCAATAAGTTGAACAAGACCTTAACCAAACCCCTACTAGCCATGATAGACATTTCGTCAAACATATCATCAACATGTGACCTACAGGTGTAAACAATAAAATTAAGCATAGGGATCTCATACTTATCTGAGAATCTCTATGAACCATTGTTCCCTCATGTCAATTGTTGCATTGTTATCTATTAGGTCATAGACACATTATCCATTCATATACAAGTAAAAACATGCTGAGATCCATACATAGATGTTGTCATAAAACATATATATAACCAACATAATAGGAACAGAAATATCATACACACATCAGCCATAAACTCCACATATACATTAGTGCATTTACACATGAAAATCAAGGGAATGAATTTCTCATTAATGAATGCAATAAACCAACTAGAGATGGGACTACCACATTCCACCCGACCGTAGATTCGCTGAGCCAAGTCTCTCTTCAGCGAATCACCCCCATGCCATATTCCAAGCATGAATGTGGGACTCATAGAACACACCAAAAACATTAACAAGCATGGATGCCATCGGAGTTACGCACCTACACCGTGAGGAATTTGAGTGCCTCCTAATCTCTCAATATTTACCGTAATCCACATTCTGATCCAGGGATCACTAGGCCCTACACCAAGACACACTCTCCAAGATTTACCATACATCCCATCTCAGGACTACTAGGCCCAACAGAGAGAAATCCAGCTCTTGGCTTTACATTATATCCCACCATTCACTGGTAAGGATTCCTAGGCCCACCAAGGCACACAATCTGGCTTTGCTGCAACCCATAGTCTGGTTCAGGGGTTACTAGGCTAGTGGCTTTACCGTGATCCACAATCAGGTTCAGGGACCACTAGGCCATGTGTTTTTCAATTCGAAGATCCACCCACTCAGCTTCAAATCCAATTCGGCCATCCCACATTAAACGAATATGAGAACCCATCTCATCAAAGCTATCAGGAAATGGCAAGGCTAGGTTGAAGAACACTGTCACACCTAGAAAAATCCATGCCATGGTAGAAAATAACCACATACAATCCCATATATGCCAAATCTAGCAAGGAAAATACACATGAAAGTCGATGCCTGCAATGAAGCCTATTGTAGTTGCTTGATCCTGCCTTTCCCTGCTTGATCTTTTCTTCCTCTTATCTTATTTTTCTTTTCTCGCTCCAATGCCAAAGTGCTCCAAGAAAAATCTAAGTGCCCAAGAGTGAGAGAGAGAGAGAAGAATGAGAGATCTCCAAAGCTAAACTGACAAAAGGTTACCAACTGATCCTCAGAAGCCTTTTTATGAATGAGGCCTCTATTTTCTTCATTTTCCATTATTTTCCATTATTTTCCTCCTCACATGCAACCTATGACATTTCACCTCATTTTCTCCTAATTTTCATTATTTTCATAAATAAATGTGCCAAAAATGCCATTTTGCCTTTCCAAAGCCTCATCCATTTCGTTTGTCAATTTCCTTAGCCATAAACAACCAAATGAACACCCCCCGGGATGTCTTGCCCAACATTAAGCTTGGAATCAATGTCCCATCGACTGTGGTTATTGTTTTTAACTTTACTACATGGAATTTTAACCAAGGCTGTTACAAAACCTTCCCCCTTGGGGGACACCATCCTCGGTGCTCAATCAAACATATACCTCAAAAACCCGTTGAAAGAAGACATATTTCTCATGGAGTTTTATAACATATCTCGATGTAGTATTTACAATGAAAGACTTGCTCAAAACAAAACATCATGACAACATACCGCATAGTGGAGCTTTATAACATAGCTCATTATGGTATATTTACAATGATAGTCCTGCTAAGTGCTAACCATCATGATAACATAACCACATGATAGCATAGTAACATGAAAACATAATCATAATGATATGACGCCCATACCACTTAGTGGAGTTGTATAACATAGCGCATGGCAGTATTTACATCCATATACATATGTACATATAGCCATATCACCAAAATATATACCAAAACATCCTATCAAATCATATACCAAAACACCATATCAAATCTAATACCAAAACACCATATCGAAGCTGCTTTGCCTCAACTGACAAATAAGGAAGGATACATAGCCCGCATCTGATCCGCCATCTCCCATGTAGCTTCATTGGGATGAAAGTGATTCCATTGCACTTTAACCTTCTCGATTTCTCAGTTTCGGAGCATGAGCACCTTTTTCTGCAATATACACTGAGGCTCCGACTGGAATTCTCCATCTGGTTCCACCTGCAATACAGACCAGTCAATTACATGATCAACATCCTTAACATACTTCTTAAGCAAAGATACATGGAAAACATCATGGACTTTCACTGTTGGAGGCAATGCAAGTTGATAGGCTACTGGCCCAATCCTCTCAATGATACTAAAGGGTCCACAAAACCATGGTTCCAGCTTGGCATATGATCCAATTTGCAAGGAGCTCTTCTTCGGTTTTATGTGAAAGTACACTTGTTCCCCCACCTGGAGCTCCTTGAACAACCTATTCCTATCTGCATAACTCTTTTTCCTATCTTGTGCTTCCTTTAGATTCTTCTTGATCACCTACATTTCCTGTTCCATGTCTACCAACATCTCTAGTCCAATCAACACTCTGCTAACTAGATCACTCCAATTGATAGGAGTCTTACAACTCTGCCCATACAATGCCTCAAAATGACTCATCCTCAGTGACTCCTGATAATTGTTGTTGTATGTAAACTCTACCAAAGGAAGATACTCTTCCCACTTCAGCTGCTGATGCATCACATACATGCTCAACATGTCCTCTAATATATTATTGACCCTCTCTATCTGTCCATCTGTCTGTGGATGATAAGTTGTACTGAAGGCCAACTTTCTGCCCAAACCTACAAACAACTCCTTCAAGAACTTGGAAGTGAACATTGCATCCCTGTCTGACAAAATCTTCTTTGGAACAACATGCAACCTGACCACATCTATGATGAATACCCGTGCTACATCGCTAGGTAAGAATGTAGACTTCACTGGAATGAAGTGTGCAACCTTTGTTAACTAGTCCACAATGACCATGATGGAATCATGTTGCTTCAGTGTCTTCAACAATCCTGTGATGAAACCCATGGAAATAACCTCCCATTTCCACTCTTGAATCACAATCGACTATAGCAGTCCGCCTAGATGTTTACACTCTGCTTTCACTCACTGACAGTTGAAACAACTCGCCACAAACTCTGTTACATCCCTCTTCAAATTCAACCAATAGTAGAAATTTTGCATTTCTGTCAATTCTTTTGGTATCCTGGGTGACTTGAATAAGGTTTTGTGTGAAAGTCCCTCAATATCACCATCTTGAGCTTGTTGTTATTCGACACATATATCTTGTCTCGGAACCTGACCAATCCATCCTCTGTAAGACAATAATCCATACCCTGTGCACCTGCACCTGTACCTGTATTTGTGTCTGTACCTGTACTACCACCTATACCTGTACCACTACCTGTACCTATACCTGGACATGTACCTGTAATATCACTTGTACCTATACCAACATCCTGCTACAACCTATGCACAATATCCATATACCTGACATCCTGCTGACTTGCCTGCAAGATCCTATCCTGTAAGTTTGTCCCATAAGAGTTCATGGTTGCCAAGTGATGTACCTATACCCATCTACTGAGAGCAGTTTCCACCCTATTCTCTTTACCTTTGATGTACCTGATCTTGAAATCAAACTCGTTGATCATGGCCAACCATCTAGCCTGCCTGGTGTTCATATTCGATTAGTCAAACAAATACCTCAACCCAATGTGATCACTCATAAGTACAAATCTCCTGCCAAGAATATAGTGCCTCCACATCTTCAATGCATGTATGATTGCTGCTAACTCAAAATCATGTGTTGGGTAGTTCTACTCATGCTTGTTTAGTTTCTGAGACTCATAGCATACCACATGCCCATCCTGCTTTAGGACTCCACCAAGTCCTCTCTTGCAAGCATTTGTGCATATTAAAAACTCTTTGTCTGGATATGCAATCTGTAACACTAGTGCATGTGTCAACAACTACTTAAGTTGCTCAAATCTAGCCTCATACTCCTCTGTCGATTCAAAATTCTTACCTTTCCTTTGCAATGATGTGATAGGATAAGAAATCTGTGAGACGTTCCTAATGAACCTCCTATAGTAGCCTGCCAGACGCATGAAATATCTCATCTCATCCACACTCTTAGGAGCTACCCACTCCATGATGGCCCTTATCTTCTCTGCATCTACTGCAATTCCCTCCTTGGAGACAATATGTCCCAAGTAGTGTACCTCACTCTGAAAGAAACTACACTTGTTGAGCTTAACATACAACTAATGCTCCCTCAACAACCTCAACACTGCTGCTAAATGCTCAACATGCTCTTCCTCATTTTTAGAATATACAAGTATATCATCAATGTACATAATAACAAACTTATCAAAAGATGGGCACAACACACTCTTCATCAAACACATAAATGTAGTCGGAGCATTAGTCAAGCCAAATGGAACAACAACAAACTCATAATGCCCATACTTGGTCCAGAACACAATCTTGTAAATGTCCTCCTCTTTGATGCATACTTGGTGGTATTCGGATCTCAGATCAATCTTCGAGAACACTGTTGCTCCCTTTAGCTGATCGAACAAGTCATCAATCCTCGATAAAGGGTACCTGTTCTTGATGGTCACTTTGTTCAACTGCCTGTAATCGATGCATAGTTTGATATTACTATATTTCTTCTTCACGAACAATACCGGTGAGCCCCAAGGTGATACACTTGGCCTAATGTATCTCTTTTACAACATTTCCTTCAGTTGTATCTTTAACTCAACCAACTCAGGTATGCTCATCCTGTAAGGTGCTTTTGATGTTGGAGCTGCCCCTGGCACTAACTCAATAAAAAGTCTACCTCCCTGTGAGGTGGCAAGTATGTAATGTCCTCAGGAAATACATCCTAAAACTGCTGCAAAGCTGGGTACCTACTCAACACATCTTCATCCTCAACCTCCTTACCCTTATCACTAGAAATGTGCACTAGAAATAACATACACGCTTTCCTATGGCTACGATTTTCTTGCATAGTTGTCACCATCCTAACTGATGTGGCTTTATTATTACCCTGCAAGACTCTTGGTTCCCCATTGTCATCAATACACTTAATGGATTTGTCATAGCAGTCTACCTTGGTTCTATGTAGATACAACCAATCCATGCCCAACAACATATTATATGATCCCAATGGTAATGCATTTAGATGTGTTGTGGTAGGCATAGCATTCTGGTCAAATGCGCAAGCTCTTACCCAATGATGAACTCGCTTCTTTTTACCTATAGCCAATTGCACCAACCAAGACTCTGCATGCAATTCCTTACTCAAACCACACTTATCCACCAAGTCAGGACTAACATAGCTATATTTAGATCCAAGGTCAATCAAAATAGAAATAACTTGATCACAAAGCTTACTGTCCATCTCAATGATAGATGTATGGTGTTCTACCTACCTACTGTCCACTACTACATAAATACGAGGAATACTTTGGCCAACATCCCCAAAAGTCTGTGCCTCCTGTGCATTGTATATGTTAGGCCTACCACCCAGAGGCTGCATAAAATCTCTCCTAAGGTGTTTTTCACCACATGTCCAACACTGCAACTGACCAGTGCCTTCACCTCTATGTTGTTGCTATTGTTGTGACCCATGTCCATGTCTAGCTGCATTAAATCTCTTTTGTGGTGCCATATTTTCTTTCCCATCTGTATTATGAGGCCTTGTTCTCTTAGGTTGCCATTTACCTTTACCTTTATCTTTTCCCTTCCATCCATGTTGAGATTCATTCTTATGCTTTGACTATTCATAACAATGATTCAATTTCCCAATGACTTCCTCAAGTTACCAAGGCTCATCATACTCAATTCGATCTCTAAATGCTAATGGCAAACCACTGACAAATCTATGAACTTTAGCCTTCTCATCAGTAAGATACGATACATACCTCAATAGCTCCAGAAACTTGGTCGTGTACTCTTCATCTGTCATTGATCCCATCTTTAGCTCATAGAATTATTTAGCCTTACTATCGTAGTACCTCTCTGACAAGTACTTCTTCCTAAAAATCCTCTTGAACTCTCACCAACTCAAGTCATCTGTCCTGATGTCTCTAACCCACTTAACATCTTCCCACCAGATGTTTGCTTTACCTTTCAAGCTGAAGATAGCTATTCTGGCCTTCATGTTATCTGTGTACTCATGCAACTCAAAGAATTTGTTCATCCCAAGTATCCAAGCCTCTGCCTCTTCCAGCTTCTTCACATCTCCATCAAAATTAGGTGGATTCATTTTCTTAAATTCATATGGCAAGTATCCCCTATCATTCCTCTTGTAAGGATGATAGTGATGGCGATCATGATGTTTATCAGAACCATAACTAGAATAGTACCTGTACTCTTCACCCCTCCTATCTAGAGTGTCCAACAACCTGCCATCTCTCACTGTGTCAGATCTATCTGACCCGTGTCTACCAGGAGACCTACTTCCATATGCCCCATTAATTCCATCCTTATGTCCATGGCTGATCCGAAGCGACACTTGTTGTTGCAACTCTAACAAAATCTGAGGAAGTATTGCATTAACTTCTGCTTGCTTCTCTTGTGCCTATATGATCCGGCCATTATCTGCCTTACAACTCCTTATCTCTTCCTTCAAGCTTCTCAATGTATATGCCAAATTAGAAGTATGCCTCGCACCACACTACTCATCTGATGCATGGGGAGATTCTATGTAGTCTACCACCTTGCTAGCTATTCAATCTTTTTCTTGCAATGCATAATATGTCAGATAAACCAAATCACAATAAATCAACGTACCATAGTATAGCTCAGGGAGGATACCTTGTCTGCAAGATCACCAAATCAACGTGATACATATATAACATAAAAATAACAACATATAAACATACACAATGAATGTATCAACACATAAACATCACTCTAGTTAGGGTCCAGTCATCAATGCAAGGCCATGTCAACAATGCATGTTATGACCTCATGCATGACAACATCCATTACTCCATTGTACACATTGCCACATGCAACCAAAAATATGCATAAGAAATTCCTAACCAACTACACATACACATAAACACATTTAGTCGAACATAAGTGATCAATTCTTGTAGTCAACCTACAAGACTGATACATGTAATCAAATTTGCAAGAATGTAACCTAACATACAAGGATGTAAGTAGGAGACATATAATCAACATGTAAGCAATATACAACCATATGTAACCAGCCATATACTCATGACAAATGCATTCCACAAAATCAACATCAAATTCTCCATGAAAACCATGCTACAACCATAATAAAGCAAATTCAACAAGCACATGGAATGCAAGTGTAAGAGACACACATGCAACTGACATGCATGCATGACCCACACATACCTCCCATCTAGTCCGAGGGTTGAACCATGCTTTGATACCTCTCTGTAACACCCTCCTCCCACATCTACCCAAGTAACTAGCCAACCAGGGTAAACATGAGATGAGAGGCTACTATGATTGGATTCGACCTCCTATGTGACCTTAAGGAAGTGGAATCAACAGAAACATCACATACAATCATCCAACATCAGCTTTAGAACCCTTAGGAGACATGTTCGCCACTCAGACATCTTGTCCCTGGGTCCCACTAATGGTTTAGACATCTTACGCCTCAGTTGATCCCATGTTATAGGCAAGAGAGCATCAAGAAACCCAAAGTTGCTCTCACAGGCTTGCTTGCCAGCGACCAAAGACTAAAATTTCTAGTTTTGTGCCAACGATCCCAGGATTTAAGCCACTTTTTTAGGCCCAGAGCCCAGGTCACTGCCTAGAATGGAGTGATAACTTAAAATCAGTAAAAGTACAGGGAAACAATGATGCAAAAGCAATAAGTTGAACAAGACCTTAACCAAACCCCTACTAGCCATGATAGACATTTCATCAAACATATCATCAACATGTGACCTATAGGTGTAAACAACAAAATTAAGTGTAGGTATCTCATACTTATCTGAGAATCACTATGAACCATTGTTCCCTGATGTCAGTTGTTGCATTGTTATCTATTAGGTCATAGACACATTATCCATTCATATACAATTAAAAAAATGCAGAGAGCCATACATAGATGTTGTCATAAAACATACATATAACTAGTATAATAGGAACATAAATACCATACACACATCAGCCATAAACTCCACATATACATTAGTGCATTTACACATGAAAATAAAGGGAATGAATTTCTCATTAATGAATGCAATAAACCAATCGGTGATGGGACTACCACGTTCCACCCGACCATAGATTGGATGAGCCAAGTCTCTCTTCAGCGAATCACCCCCATGCCATATTACAAGCATGAATGTGGGACTCATAGAACACACCAAAAACACTAACAAGCATGGATGCCACCGTAGTTATCCGCCTACACTGTGAGGAATTTGAGTGCCTCCTAATCTCTCAGGCTTTACCGTAATCTACACTCCGATCCAGGGATCACTAGGCCCTACACCAAGACACACTCTCCAGGTTTTACCGTACATCCCATCCTGGGACTACTAGGCCCACCAGAGAGAAATCCACCTCTTGGCCTTACAATATATCCCACCATTCACTGGCAAGTATTCCTAGGCCCACCAAGGCACACAATCTGGCTTTACCGCAACGCATAATCTAGTTCAGGGGTTATTAGGCTAGTGGCTTTATCGTGATCCACAATCAGGTTCATGGACCACTAGGCCATGTTTTTGTCAATTCGAAGATCCACCCCACTCAGCGTCGAATCCAATCTGACCAGCCCACATTAACCAAATATGAGAACCCATCTCATCAAAGCTATCAGGAAATGGCAAGGCTAGGATGAAGAACACTGTCACCCCTAGCAAAACCCATGCCATGATAGAAAAGAACCACATGCAATCCCATGCATGCCAAATATAGCAAGAAAAATACAATTGCAAGTTGATAACTGCAATGAATCCTATTGTAGCTGCTTGATCCTGCCTTTCCCTGCTTGATATTTTCTTCCTCTTGTCTTCTTTGCCTTTTCTTGCTCCAATTCCAAAGTGCTCCAAGAAAACTCTACGTGTCCAAGAGTGAGAGAGAGAGAGAGAATAATGAGAGACTTCCAAAGCTAAACTGAAAAAAGGTTACCAATTGATCCTCATAAGACTTTTTATGAATGAGGCCTCTATTTTCTTCATTTTCCATTATTTTCCTTCATTTCCTCTTGACATGCAACTTGTGACCTTTCACCTCCTTTTTCTCCTAGTTTCCATTATTTTCATAAATAAATGTGCCAAAAATTCCATTTTGCTTTTCCAAAGCCTTAGCCATTGCCTTCGCCAATTTTCCTAGCCATAAACAACCAAATTAACAACCTCTAGGATGTATTTCCCAACATTCAACTTGGAATAAGTGTCCCATCGACGTTGGTTATTTTTTTTTAACTTTTATTACATGGAATTTTCACCAGGTTTGTTACGCTAGCATGAGATCCTCTAGAGGATGATGAGTAGAAGTAGGAGCATAGGTGACCCCCATTTTTGTATGTATGGTTATAGCATGCTTTGGACATGCCAAATGTATTTGGACTAATGGATTCCAAATACTTATATGGATGATTGGTACATAATGTGGTTATGCACTAGGTTGTGTGGTGTCCATTTGTTGTTTATGGTTATATTCTTATGGGAGGAATGGATAGATATAATTAGAGAAAGGAAATGGTGGATTATCAATCTTGTTTGGCACTGCATATATGAGTCAAATAGACTGAATTTTATGGGTTCACATACATGGTGTTAACATACCAAAGTGTGTCTTTGAATATAACGAATTGAGGCTCACCTAGACGACACAAAGGTTACATAACAATAATGTTTAAGGGACTGGGTTGTTGATTGAAGATGAAGGAATGATTAAGTGGATCATCCCCATGGTGATCTGGAGTGATATGGGATTATATAAGTTATTTAGAATGGGGAATAATAGTGGCACTAGAGTCGACACTACCAAATGTAATAGGAGGGTTGGGGAGAATTGCTTCTCCTAGACTCTCAAAATTGGATGCCCGCTTATCCAAACATTGTGTGGAAATGTAATGGCCACAAGGTGGATGTGATTCGAATTCATGGGTTCAAAGTAGGGGGTTATTGAACCAATCATCATCATGGGAGACATGGTTCACATACACAACATATTCAATGGTAGACTAGTGATAAATGGATCCAAGGTCCACCTATGTTGAAACCGAAGTGTCTTTAGAAGATGGTTCTAAAGAGGCACAATTATAAACTCCTAAGGAGTTTGAAAAAATCGACCCATGGAAGATGACAGGTAGATAATGGGTGTTGAATTATCCATCATCTCAATGTTAGGAGGGGGAATCACAATAATGGGTTGAGAAGCCTCTTGTCTTAGCAAAGAATTGGTGCTAGAACTTGAAGGTAGAGGAGAAGTAGAGTCACTACGAGCGACATCTAACTCGCAAAGCACTTGGAGTGTATCATGAAAGCCTTTGAGATGGGGACAATGATGAGAATAATTTACATACTTATCACACAAAGCACAAGGGTGATTTATTCTTCTTGTCTGACTCAAGGAAGGTAACATGGACCTCAATAATGTTAGGGTTGCAAAAGGTATCAGAGACCACATTCTTAATATGGGGAAGTTCAGACAATTATTGGTGGCATGCCCAAAAACATCACAAAAATCACATGGAGGAGAATACTTTGGTGGCTTAGGATGAGGGGGAGTTTCTTGGGTTACCATGTCTTTGCCCCAATTTTTTTTGGGATTCCCCCCCTCACCAGATGCTTTCGCAACATGTGTGGCTTCCTGCTAAGGTTGTTGTGGAACTGAAGCAAAGGAAGGGGTGGTAGGAATTGGTTGAACCATAGTCAAATTTGGATAAGGTTTGAGTTGGGCAGGAATAATGTTTGCAGGAGGGTCAATGTACCATACTAGTATCCCCAAAGTGATTTTAGGAAGACTCAACATAGCCATTACTGGAGTAGAAAATATTCTTGATGGCGGGAATAAGAAAGGTATCTGACCAAAGGGGTAATGAACTGGAGGAACTTCTCCTAGGTGGGAAAGGTCTGGAGGAATTATTACTGAAGGGAAAGTTGAGTCTTGATCAGGGGGTTGATGAGGAGATGGTTGTTGGGAAGACGTACCAGACCTCTTGCCAGTGGACCATGACACTTGAAGCATGCAAAAACTTGAAGAGATAGGCTAAAAAGGAGTAGGAAGTGGGCCATAATAAGCCCCAAGCAGCATGGAATATCTATATACTATAGGGGAAACATCAGTAAGGGTAAGAGTGGTCTTATTGCTAGTCATTGATGAAATTATGGCATGAGGAAATATCTATGACTAAGGGTCATAATAAGTCAATTGATCGACATTGACGATCCTTCCATTATGAGGGAAGCAAATATTATGAAAGATATAGGATGCAACAATTGACGTGGCATATGTGTAACTACTACCCAACAAGATTTTATAACCTAAAGGGGCATCAATGACTTTGATATCAATCAAGACTTTCTTTCCAACAGTGGTGATGGGGAAATTTCGATATAAACAGAGGGGCTACGAGGGGTGATCATCCCAATCATAAAGAGTGATAGTGGATGGCAACAAGTCATGGGAACCAAGTTTCTTCCAGAGACTACCAACCATCACACAGGTGGAGGTGCCTTTGTCGATTATACACCATTGAACAATGGCATTTTTTATGGAGACTAGTATCTGAAAGGAAACGAATGAAGGGAGGGGGGATGTTCTTATTTATCAACATCAAAGGTGATCAAAATTTCATCAGAGGGATCCATAACACCTAGAGAAGATAATAGAGCTTTCCATTAGGATGGGCATGTCTAGAGGACTTCCAGTGTTGACATGGTAGCAGGAGACGACGCCAAGTCATCTACTATACTATATGTATGGGAAAATTTAGAAGAGGAAACATTTCGATGTAATAGACCTTTGGTGATATTAGGGTGAACCTCTACCTTAGGCTGAGGGATATGTAAGGAACCATTTGATGACAACAAGGGCTCAATGAAAGTTTTGGGTTGAGAATTAATCGTTGACCTATCATGAGGATTGTCATACTGGTGCGATTGAGCATGGAGGTTGATGTATTTGGAATTCATCATGAGAATCTGGTAATCATTATTTCTAAGATGTGAAGGTTGAGGAGCTGGAGGATTATGGGAAGGTTGGGTAGACACATATCTTTGATGAGGGAATGGATTAGTAAGCATATCATATATGGTGTTTTCCTAAGACTGGTCACCAAGGTTAGCTTTGTCCCATGGGGGTGGTCGAGTCTTGGGCTTCTAGGTAGTCTGTCACTAGCACGAGATTCCCGACCATGAGTTGGGTAGCCTTGAGGAAAACCACTCACATTGTGACCTAATCCCAACCCCCCTTGAATTGGGTCTTTGGCATGCACTGACTTTGGACCATGGAATGGTTAAGGATTTTAAGCAACCTAAAATGTTAACTTTATATGTCTCATTGTAAGCGATCAATGGGTGTTGTTGGAATCTTATCCCATTGATCCTACACCTAACTAAAAATATTTTTTTGGACCTAGTTCCCAATTGGAATTAAACTATGTGAATTAAGTTATTATTATGGTGGAGTGTTTCAATTCTTGGCTTGGAGTTTGAAACCAATCTCACGTTTTCTTTAGGTGTGAATGTGTGAAATATGTGTCAAGTAGATGAGTTAATTAATAATTTTTTTGATGATGCCATTGCTGCTGAAAATAAAGTGCATAAACTGTAAATAGTACTGAAAATGAACAGTAAAATGAATAACAAATTTAAGCACACAATCCCCCACCCAAGAAGGAAATAAAGTAGCAAGAAAAATGATGGAAACCAAGAAACTCAAAGACACAAAAATGGACAAAAGATCTATCGCCTAAGGGACTAGGATCTAAAGGAAGAAATATGCTAAAAGTGATGCAAGAAACCAACAAAAAACAGAAGTGAAAATATTGGAAAATGACAGGTGATAAGCTACAAATGGGAGGATACACAAGGGGATCCTAAGAGGAAAGACAACACAAGATTCTAAAGGGAATGAAGTGTTGTAAAAAAACTGTCTAAAAAGACTGTTAAAAAAATGGAAAAAGAGTTGAAAAACAAAAGATGAAAATGTTGCACACTAGACTCCTCAACTCAACAATTCTCTTCCTAAATGATAGAGGTGTACTCTAAACCCTAAGGGGATTTTTCCTTCCTCAATGAGAAAAATACCAAGTGGATCCAGGCTTAGAGGTGACTCATAAAAGAACAGAAGCCCTTCCCGACACATAGGAAACACTCTTGAAAAAATCTAAAAAAATTGAATTTTTTTGGAAAAATTTAGGGCATAGGTTTTGACTTGTAAAGTGTGCCTAGATGTAGAAAATAACCTGAAAAATGTATTGGAAGCATAGATACTGGGCCAAAAAGTGCGTTTTGTTCCTAACTCTTCCCCTTAGTATATATGTTCCATATTGTGTCGTTTCCTACGTGGATGGTACCTATGACTTGCAACAAGATGTGAAACCCCAACAAAAACAGAAATATTCCAAAAAATAAAAGAAATCTAAAACTAGAAATTGGGAGAAATAAAAAATACGGAAAACACTGAAATTTTTTGAAACAATAGTCACCGAGGTTTTAAATCATTACATTAGTGGAGTCACCATTTGTTAGTGTAAATTTTTCAGAAAAGTGCACCAAAATTCCTTATTTAAGTTATAGGTGATTTATAACCCTAACAACATAAGATGGTTGTGTCTATGCTTCAGATTTGCAACAAAAATGTTAGAAAAACCCAGCAGAAAAATTATAGCATGCAGATAGAAACATGTAACAACTATAAGTGCAGAAACCCAATGGAGAATATGAATAATCAATTTTATTAATCAAGAACAATACACCTGATGAGGAGTGATCACAAAATTAGGTCTGTAGATCCCCCTCCATGGGACGTGTCCTTCTTGACCTTGTGCTTCAACAATGTTCTTCTCTCTCCCAATATGTGGCATGCAATGGGAAAAAAGAAACAAAGGATGCTTGAAATCAGGTGGGAGCTCAAATGCTATGAGACGATAATGGGGGTGATGAAAATGGTCATGGTGAATAATGGAGAGAAAACCCTCTATTTATAACAAAATATTGAGATATATTGAGAATTAGAAAATAATAAAATATTATTGACTAAATCAAAATCTAGCCGTTGTGAATATTTTATTATATTTTTTTAGAGGGAAAAGATATTCAAAATGGTCAAATATCTTTATTTAGAAAGTGGTTAAAGTAATTAACAAATAAAAATGATTTATTAATCACTTTGTGAGGATTAAGACAAATATGAATTTGAAATAATTATTAAATAATGATTTAACAATTATCTCATAAGGAAAATAAGGAATAAATATGGAATAATAAATAAATAATGATTTATTTAATTATTCCAAGGTGATTAAGTCAAAAGTGATAAGAAATAATCATCAAATAATGATTTCTAGAGAATATTAAATAAATAATGATTTATTTAATTATTCTCATGGGGTCTTTTGGATTTTAATGAGAAATAATTTAGGAAAATGGTTCACTAAATTATTTCCTATGGTGAAAGTGGGTTTTACCATGGTAAAACTCATCCTACATGGTGTATTTTGATCAACCTAGTAAGAAATGGATAGGTGAATATTTTTGGGTGATAACAATTATCCTAGTTATACCTACTCTATTTTTGATTCCATCCCTTTATAGTTCTCTTGCATTAGAATTTTTTATGCATTTTGTAAATTTCAGAAATCGATGGTTGATCATTTGGAAGTAGGTTATGAAGTTGAGTGTACAATACCCATAGCTAGCTTCTACCTTTGGTAATTATTTTTGTATATTACCACTAACCAAGTCCTATACACCCTTTATATTCTAATACCCTTTCCTCCCATGACTATAACCATCTACAACCTAGGTAATCTACTGTCAGTTTTCTAAGCTCAATTCTCCCAATTCAATTAAAAAATGGGTATTATAGTTATTGTCTTCTGGCCCCTTACAATGGTTTATACCTCCAAGACCTAGGAACCCAAAATTTTTCCCTTCTTAACTAGCCCTCTATATCTACTACCGCTTGCAAGCTTCTACCAATAAAGACTATTGGTGAAGAGGATGGAACTAAATCAAGAAAGCATGGATATAACAAGGTTCATATTTTCCAATTAATCATTCTCATTCCCTACAATTAATCTGCCACCAAAGCCCAATCGAAAGTCTTGAGAGAGGCTGTATGTTTCCACCGAAAATTCTCTATGGAAACCAAAATTAAGATGGCCTCTATGGACAAATAAATAAAATATAAAAGGATAAAAATATCCAAATATCATATAGAAGAAAAATTAAAAGAATGGGTGTTACAAACTTGAAATTATAGAATTAAAGATGATGAAATTTTCAAGCTTATTGAGCTCTACTAGTTGAACAAAGCCTTTATTTCTAAAGTGGTGGAGGAGAAAAAAAATCAATAGCAAACCATCCTACATGAGCCAAATGTTTTGGAAAAAAATGAAATGATGCAATGTGTTGATTAGTTTACAATATTGAGATTATAGTCATTGATCAAACAAATTCCTAAGATCAGGGTATGATAAGATATTTTTTGAAGCAAAAATAATGGACTTTTTGGACTATTGTGGTTTTGGTTTACCAAGTGGAAAGCCACAAGTAGTTCTAACTATATTTTATGTTGTGACATATTAATTATAATACTATTTATCTTACAAAAAGGAAAAACTATCTACACAAATAAATGAATTAATATACTAAATATTGCATATCAAATTCTATATATTGCAATAAAAAAAAAGGAAAAAACTTATATTAGTATAAATAATGATCTTGCACACCATAATATCTTTGTCATACATGTTTTTCAAATACCATTCATAACCTTTAAGTTGATTGGTAAGAACATAGTGGAGAGAAGAGTTGTCTTTGAGTCTTTGTATAGGGGATTATATGCCTGGACAATACGAAATACATCCTAAATATCCTCGTAGATCTCATCCATGGAAATAAAAGTTTCGTGGATCAACCAATTTATCCCTCCATTCTTAATAATATCAATTTCATTCTCTGCGATAGGATCAACTTTAATTCTACCACCCTCACCATGTCTACTACAAATTATATCATTACAAATTCCAAATATATGTGCTTTTTTCTTTCTAATTACAAGTAAATAAATATATCATTTTTTTTTTGAATTTTTAAAAAACCACCAAAAAACATTGTTTGTCTCGATCTTACTAAGGGCTAATATTCAATTCGCCCTTATAAGTATCCATTCTCTAAGGATATTTTCTGCTCTCTGACCTAATAAATCTTCTTCTCTTTATGCATTTACATTTCATGCAAGGGAAATAACATTTCCCATCACCAATATTAGGAACTTTAGGATAATTTGGAGTTCATTTTCGATGATTCCTTATATGCACTAAATAATTTTGATCATCAAGATCAACATTTGGTGATAGCCAATGCTTCTTTCATTACAACCCCTTTCATTACAACCCCTATATGAGCCAACTAGTTAGATGCACCAACACATGAGTTAATATATTTGTTTTTCTTTTTCCATTTCAACAAAATATTAATCCTCTTCATTATTACAATAAGAATACTTTCAAATAATTTCACAAATTGTGAATTTCAAATGGTATAAATTTTAATTGAATAAGATTTCAAATATGGCTAGAAAAGTTTACTCCTAACTCCCCCCCGACCCACTAAAGAAAAAAAAAAAGACCTTCCTTTCCATTGTGTGGATGCCTTTCAAATTGTGGATTTTTTTTTTATTTTTATTTTTCACTAGAGATGTCATAGGTATAAAATACCCATTAGTAAAAAAGGCCCATAAACATCAATTAATTGACATGTAATTAACCATAATATATTAATAGATAGGAAGTATGATTATGGACACTTAATATCAATTAAGAGACATATTAAATATCTTTAGCTAATATGCTTCTTCAAACATTGGTTAAGAAACACTTTTAGTGGGAAAAGGAAACTTTTCACCATCTTCAATAGCTTTGGACATTAAAAGGGTTGGTTTGTTTGTTTCATTTTGAAACATCAATTCTAATGTAGTTTTCAACACTAAATGTATTAATGTTTCATGCATCTAAGATTCAACATGTGCACCAAACAACCAAACCAAAAACACTTGATGTCCCCATTCAATGATTTTTATTTCTCCCTTATAATTAGTTGCTTTATTATTAATTTCTTGAATCACGTTAGATGACTGAAAATCATTAATAAATTTAGTAGGAGGAATGTGATGTTATGAGAAGATTCAACCAATGATTAGGAGCCATAGAATGCAAGGAAGACTACATCACTAGCCAACACACCAAGAACATTAATCAAATGTTGGGTTTTAACATTTTCCTAGAGATCAAACACAAGGTAAATCCCTCTATCTAGCAACTCATGTAAATTGTCCTTGAGCTCTCTAGAATGTGGATTTTTCCTTGATTAACTGTACACTTCTATATTTTTCATACTAAGGATCTTGTATTATTTTGGAGCATTGTGGAATGCCTCAACTATAGGATTCCAATAATGGGAGAGAATAACATTGAATGTTATATAACATCCATATAGAAACCTTACCATTATTTCATCCACCTCATCCTTACCACCAACATCAAATATATATTATATTAGTCTACTTCTATTTCCACCCCTCATGAGTGAGCCCTTCACCCCAATATCCTTATAGGAGCTAGAGGCGGAAATTTTGGTATGGCCAAACTTTATCAATTATGGAAACGAATTGCAACTTCTATTTTTTTCCATACTTCATTTATGCTACTTCCCTTCTTTGATGTATTTATCTATCTTCATTTGGTACTATGGGGTGAATTTGATTCCACCAACAATGTCCATGTTACCCTACAATATCCCAAAAATATGCATACCCACAAGTATATAAATTAGTGTAAGGCTTGTCATGATGACAATAATTTTTTTCCTTTTTTTTTAGAAATTTTTTTTGATTCCAACTCCTCTCATCACACTTAGGTTTTTTCACATGCTTCAATAAGCATATTGAATTAGGATTATTTATATCTTCACCCTCATTTTCATCTTTGTTTCCTTCATCCCCTTACAAACATTTTCTATCTTTTGAGAATGGGTTGCTATGAGCATAGCCATGCTCTTCCTTATCATGTATATTCCCCACTAACATCATGATAATATAAAATAGAAACATACACCATGTGAAGCAACGTTTCTTCAAATTTTCAATGAAAAGGAATGGGAAAGAGTAGTAGAAGTAAACATATCAATAAACATTTCAAACATGGCTAGAAAAATTTACTCCCAACTCCCTCCCCCGCCCTCCCAACCCCCCAAAGAAAAAACTTCCTTTCCATTGTGTGGATGCCTTTCAAATTGTGGATTTTTTTGTTTTTGTTTTGTTTTGTTTTTTTGTTTTTTATCACTAGAGATGTTATAAGTATAAAATACCCATTAGTAAAAAAAACCCATAAACATCAATTAATTGACATGTAATTAACAATAGTATATTAATAGATAAGAAGTATGATTATGGACACTTAATATCAATTAAGAGACATATTATATGTCTTTAGCTAATATGCTTCTTCAAACATTGGTTAAGAAACACTTTTAGTGGGGAAAGGAAACTTTTCACCATCTTCACAAAATTTGGACATTAAAAGGGTTGGTTTGTTTGTTTCATTTTGAAACATCAATTCTAATGTAGTTTTCAACACTAGATGTATTAATGTTTCATGCATCTAAGATTCAACATGTGAACCAAACAACCAAACCAGAAACACATGATGTCCCCACTCAATGATTTTTATTGCTCCCTTATAATTAGTTGCTTTATTATTAATTGCTTGAATCACATTCGATGATTGAAAATCATTAATAAATTTAGTAGGAGGAATGTGATGTTATGAGAAGATGCAACAAATGATTAGGAGCCATAGAATGCAAGGAAGACTATATCACTAGCTAATACACCAAGAACATTAATCAAATGTTGGTTTTTAACATTTGCCTGGAGATCAAACACAAGGTAAATCCCTCTATCTAGCAACTCATGTAAATTGTCCTCGAGCTCTCTAGAATGTGGATTTTTCCTTGACTAACAATACACTTGTATATTTTTGATACTAAGGTTCTTGTATTATTTTGGAGCATTGTGGAATGCCTCAACTATAGGATGCCAATAGTGGGAGAGAATAACATTGAATGGTATATAACATCCATATAGAAACCTTACCATTTTTGCATCCACCTCATCCTTACCGCCAACATCAAATATATATTATATTAGTCTACTTCTACTTCTACCCCTCATGAGTGAGACCTTCACCCCAATATCCTTATAGGAGATAGAGGTGGAAATTTTGGCATGACCAAACTTTATCAATTATGGAAACGAATTGCAACTTCTATTTTTTCCCACACTTCGTTTATGCTACTTCCCTTCTTTGATGTATTGCTCTATCTTCATTTGGTACTAGGGGGTGAATTTGATTCCACCAACAATGTCCATGTTACCCTACAATATCCCAAAAATATGCATACCCACAAGTAAATAAACTAGTGTAAAGCTTGGCATGATGACAATAATTTTTTTCTTTTTTTTTTAGAAAAAAATTGTGATTCCAACTCCTCTCATCACACTTAGGTTTTTTCACATGCTTCAATAAGCATATTGAATTAGGATTAGTTATATCTTCACCCTCATTTTCATCTTTGTTTCCTTCATCCCCTTACAAACATTTGCTATCTTTTGAGAATGGGTTGCTATGAACATAGCCATGCTCTTCCCTATCATGTATATTCCCCACTAACATCATGATAATATAAAATAGAAACATACACCATGTGAAGAAACGTTTCTTCAAATTTTCGATGAAATGGAATGAGAAAGAGTAGTAGAAGTAAACATATCAATAAACAAACTACACAAAGGGGGGTTATGTGACCTTTATAAATAATTGGGTTTGAGATACCTCTTCAATCCTATAATTGTTAACAACAATGGAATATAACTATGGCATCATTTAATCTCTTTGAAGCTCTCGCCAATATGTTTTCCTCATAAACCAACATACTCCTTTCTCAATACCCTATCATTATATGCATAAAATGATAAAATGGAAAGAGAAATATGAAGGATACCTTTTTAATGATTCCAAATCCTTTTACCTAACCTCAAATTCCTAGTGGGGCATTCACATGGGCCTCACATTGTCTTAAAAGTAACTCCCTTATTTGGATTGTGTGAGAATGTTGGGGAATCATATGAGAGTGTGGTTAAGAGTGATGAAGATATTGAATGAAGTGTGGGGAATGCTCTCCCTACTAGAGCTCTAATGGTGACCTGCGAGTAGTTTTAAGGGTTATAAATACACTCTTGGGATCACTCCCAAATATAATATTTTTGGGTGTGTAGTCCCAAGATTTCTCTTGTTGGGTTCTCACTTTCAACACTTTTACCACTCCTTTTTGAATGATTTTTTCTTCTAAAAATCATAACCTACAACATTTTATACTTCATATTCATTCCTTTTTTCCATAAAATCATACCATTTACAGGATAGGATATCAAGGAAGAAGAAAGATTATTTAATTTTATATATTTTTCATATTTTAATAAGTAATTTAGATTATAAATCATTTTATAATAAGTCACTAAAAGAATATTTGATTCTATAGAAACTATATATTTTGTAGATAAGTTCATGGTAGGTTCATCATTCTCTATATTTACAAGGATCCAGAGGAAGAACCATGAGTTGGATGAGATTACAAATGATTTGGATATGTATATTAGTTCAACAACCACGTTATAAAAGCAAGAAAACAAGTTGCAGAGGGTGTTCAAAGTCCAAGTGAACAACGATTTCGTGATAATGCATTAAAAATATCAGATCATATCAAAATAGAAGATCACATTGAAGACTGACCCATGAATTTTATCAAACCAATTGTCACGATTGTAATGATGGAAAAGATTATCAGAAATTGTATTCCTCTAAGAATGTTTTGTTTAGTAGTTTTGATTTAGTTTGTAATCCATAGGATTAAAGATATGATAAATCAGTTTAGAATGCTCTATAAATGAGTACTTTTAATATTGAGGGATATAGAAATCATTATCATAGAAATTGTTTTGATATTCCTATGCTTTGTTTCTTTGAGCTTATACAACTACATTGATTTGAATTTTGTGTGTTTCAATTCCAAGAATTGTTTGTGTTAAGTTAGTGTTGAAAGGTTTCTGCATCAAAACCTGAATCAAAAGAGCCCATTGTGTAAGGTATTTGCTACTAATTATATTTTGATTTAGTTCTTATTTATGTTGTATATTTTGTTTCAAAATTCTAGTTTGTTGTTTATTCAATATTGCATTTATAGTTATATTTTATCCATATCTATAGAGTACTAACTTTGATGTGGTTTTATGTTGTTGACAAAGTTGTATGAAATTTACTAATATCTTATTTTTAATTTGAGAAATTACTTCATTGTTATTAAGAGGTCATCATTTACAATGAGGGGTTAAAATTTGTAATGGGATGTTAAAATATGTATTCTATAAATTATAAATATGGTTATTTCTTGTGGCATTTTATTTAATTAATTTAAAAGGTTTTCATTCAGTAACTATTATTTATAAATAACCAAATTCGACACATATACTGTAAACGCTTTATAAGATTATGATTTTGGATTGATAACTAAATGAAAGGAACTTAAGAGTAATTAAATTACCTGACATTTTTAGCATCATTGTTGAGGAAGTGTTAAAAGGAATTAATTTAAAATATGCTATGGATTAAATCATGGTAATTAGAATGCATGGATAGGAAATGAGATTATAGAGGTAGATTTGTAAGGGGTATAATTGATACAACCACTTGACCACCCATCACCCAATCCAATTCAAATAATGCTATAGTAAGATCCACATCATTTACAGGTAGAGTTACCAAAGGGGGAAACTTGGGTCAAATTTTGGCTCCTAAAGGCAAAGGGAAATTTAAAGAAGAAGAAGGAGAAAAATGATAGATATATCAAGTCCACAACAAGTAGTTACACTTTACTCTCTTCATACTGAAGAAGAATTAACCACTTAAGAGATAGAAATACCATTCATTAATAATCTTATACAAGAACCATAATACTATATTTCACTATTACAATCTATGTAAAGAAATATGGTTGAACATCAAGAACATGAAAGAACATAAGGATTGAGGGGTACAATAGTCACAGAAAATATTGAAGAATAGTTTAAATTCCCTATTTTGGATCCAATAGAAAATGTTAACATCAAAAACATTTCACCATTAATACTTCCTAATTTTCATGGTATGAGAACAAAAGACCTTGAATTTTTTTATTTTATTTTTTGAATTTGATGTATTTTGAGTGTTGAAAATGCAACAAGAAAATCTATTTTTGACTTTACCTTTGTCAAACTAGATTAAAATTTGAATTTCTATTTCAGCAGAATACTTGGAGTTAGTTAACTAAGGTGACATGCTCTTGTCACTCAGTTAACTCAGTAAATTCGAGTTGGAGACACTTGAGTTCAGTTTTACATGATTGATTACTATTTTGTAGAAATATATTTCAGTTAATTTGAGTTATTGTCAGTTTAACTAGTTCTAACTATCAGAAGAATCAATGGCGGTCAAGTTATGGATGTGGAATTTTAACCACTCTCAATGATCAACCAGTTAACTAATAAATTAGCCCAAAATAATTGTTGCACGCAAATAATTCGAGTTACTGAGTTGCGATGGATATTCCAAGGTAGTGTACTATTAGTTGTAGCATATTCCCATGTGTACAGGTGGTGCATGCAGTCAGAGATTTACCTAAGGCTATTGTGCAATTCCTTGGTGTGAAATTCATAAAAAATAGGGGCAATTTCCCAAGGGAACAACACAACGATATAAGAGCTCTGGAAGGCTTGAAATTGGCTAAGTGTTGGACCAGGTTCAGTTAATCAGGTGGAGGGATAGACTATACAATTACAGGTTGTGCTTATGACAGAGCAAGCATATGTATTTCTTCTCTATTATCTGATTATTGCAATACAGATAGTAAGGGGTTTTGAGCAGTTTCTTTGCCCTAGATAAATCTCTATGCATGTGTGATGTTTCCTTTTGCATGTCTATGATTCTTGTTTTAGATTGTCAATTAACTTCCGTAGATGTCTAGAGTAGCTTCAAGTATTATGATTTAGTAAATTTCATGAGCAATATTGAATCTACACATTAATTTCCACATGGTCAGAGTTGGAATCAGTATGGAGCATAGATTTTGAAGTTTCAATGTTGGATATTCAAATTTGAAGATCAGTGTTGCCGGTTTTCTTCAGGACTTAGAAGATGGCTTTCAATGGACCCAGGCACGAGTATGCCTTGGAAGGCACCTCAAAATTTGTTGCATGGAAGGACCACATGGAGGCAATATTGGATGATAATGGGCTGCTAGAATACATCAAGACAAATGTAGCAAAACCCCAAGCATCTGATGCCTAGAATCTTGCTCAATGGAAGAAGGATGTGGCCAAAGCGAGGAAAATCATATTGGAGGGAGTTCAGGATCATATTGTCTCGAATCTCCACGGAAAAGAGACTCTATTTGCGATGTGTAAAGCATTGACATAATTGTTTGAGAACAATAGTGACCATAGGAAGCTGGAACTCAAGGACAAGATTTGAAGTATCAAGATGCAAAAGAATGACACAATTATGCAGTACCTGAGTAAGTTTACACACTTTTGTGATGAACTTTGTGGGGTCGATGTTAATGTCCCTGAGAAGACTCAGTAGCTCTAGCCCTTTTGGGCCTTCTAGAGAGTTGGTTAGCTATCAAGATTCGGTAAATGGTAGAGAGAAATTACTGAGTTGGGAGAAGTTAGGCTCTGATCTAGTGCAAGAAGAAATAAGGTGGAACACTATAGACGAGACCTCATCCGAGGGCGAAGATAAGGAGAATGGAAGGAAAGGAAAAGAAAGGGAAGGGGAAGAAATCCCAATCCAAAGAAAATTCGAGTCAAGGGGGCGAGAAGAAAGCCTTGTCCAGAATCAAATGCTTTCACTGTCATGAATTCAAGCACTATGCAATGAATTGTCCACATAAGAAGGCAAGAGAGAAGACCATAGGAGGAGAAATAGGTGAAGCTTTGGATTCACAGTTCGAACTTGATTTTACCCTCATTGCATGCATAAAAAGTATAGTGATGGGTAGTGTGTGGTATCTCGATAGTGGTGCCTCTTTCCACATGACGGGGAATAAAGAATTTTCCAGTGACTTGGAGGAGAAGGATCTCCAGATGCACATTGAGATGGGAGATGATGTAAGGTATAGCACCACCCATATTGGTACAATTACTTTTCAGAGGGAGTCTAGATCCCCTCTTAGGCTCCAGGATGTGATGTTTGTACTGAGTCTGGAGAATAATATAATTTTCGTAGTTGTGTTGGAAGATCATGGCTATGATGTGATATTCAGCAAAGGGAAGGTTTTCTTGAGACACATCACCATTAGATAAGTGAATCATATCTTGGTTTGAGTGAAGAACCTCTACAAATTAGATGTGGAAGATTGTGCAACATTGAGCATAAAAGTAGAGAAGGTTCAGAGCGGAGATGTTAGAGAATCATCACATAGAAGACTTGTCCATTTTCATCATGGCATTTTGAAGATCATGCAACATATTTCTACAGATCTCCCCAAAGGATCACTAGAGCAACGAGATACATGAAAATGGTGTACATTGGGGAAGTACACAAAATCCACCTTCAGTGATCAGGATAACAAGGCACATGTAGTCCTTGAAAGGATCTTCTTTGATGTCTGTGGACCTTTCTCGACAGCCTCCACTACCAAGTACAAGTATTATATGGTATTTGTAGATGATTTCTCATGATAGTGCTGGATCTACTTCATGCAGAAAAAGACTAGACATTCTACAAATTTTTTGAATTCAAAGCACTTGTTGAGAAAGAAACTAACCAGAAAATGAAGGCTCTCAGCAGTGATAACAAAGGTCAGTACGTGTCAAATGAGTTTAAAAATGTATTTGCAAAGGACTGCATTCGACGAGAGTTGACAACACCTCATAACCCATAACATAATGGGGTGGCTGAGAGGAAGAACAAAATTATTGTGGGAGTAGCAAGGGCAATGTTGGATGAATAAGGCCTACCACAACACTTGTGGGTTGAAGCATGCAACACAATGGTATATCTACAAAACGTGACCCCTCACATGATTCTTGGCATAAGTACACTAGAGGAAGATTTTTGAGTGAAGAAAACATATGTGTCACACTTCAGGATCTTTGGATCGTCAGTATGCTGTCATGTTTCCAAGGAAGCAAGGAAAAATCTAGAGCTGACAACAGAGCTGGGCATATTTGTGAGGTACACAAAAACACATCACAACTATCGTGTGTACTTTCCATCACTCTGGATGACATTGGTCAGAAGGGATGTGGAATTTGATGAGGAGAAGGTAATGAGGTGTTCACTTGAGAGGGAGCTTCAGTTGTAGCATGATAAGGAGATTTTGGTTCCAAAGGAAGAACCTCAGGAAGTTGTGGAGCAACCACAAGCAGAGGAGCAGAGTGTGGGGACATCCACTCAAGCAGAGACATCTAGAGAAGGAAGGAAGTGAACCAAGGACACTGAAATATTATTACCGGATGTTAAAGAGAATGTGGGAGCACCCACATCACAATGCAGGTAAAGGAGGTCACGAGATCGGTAGACTGGCTACATGGCTCTGATGAGTGAGCTTGTAGAGACTGACCCATACTCATTCAAGGAAACTGTATAACCACCAGTATGGGCTGATGCTATGGTAGAGGAATATGATTCCAATGTTAGAAACAATGTTTCGGAAGTGGTCCCAAGACCAACAAACAAATCAATGGTTGGTTCGAGATGGCTTTACAAGGTAAAACATGTAGTATACGAAAGCATAGAGAAAAACAAGGCCATATTTGTGGCCAAGGGGTTTGTAGAAATTCCTTGTAGATTAAACTACAGATTGTAATATGATAAAAAAATTGACTTGAATCTACTCTACTCATCAACGGAAATAATAAACGATCGATAAAATCAAAAATCATATAAGATAAATAATTCAATGACACATAACACAATGATTTTCTAGGGAAAGCCACAACTAAAACCCCTTCTATTTATATATTTCATTAATCATAAAATATGAGAAGATTACAATGCTTTTCTCAAGCCCGAGCAACCTCTACAATATCTATATCTATCTCACTGCTTCCTAGGCAAGCCTTAGATGAATACAATATGTTGTGCTCAACCTTGAGCTCAACCTGCACAAGTATTTTCTATCTTCTACTTGATTGATTGCCTTTGGCCAATACTTATCCAAATTCCTAGACTTCTAAGCTCCTACTTCCTTGCCTTGTTCCTCAAGAAATTAGCCCCTATATAATGAGTAAATTCCTCAATTATGAATTGCGCAATCCTCATAGGCATTTCTCTGACTGCATTCACCATTTGTTTAATTTAGATGATTTTAAAACTAATACTACACTATCCTTGAACTCCAATATCAATTGGGTCTTTCTCTGATCTGATATGCATGAGTTAATTATGAGTGAATATTCAGTTTTCTAGTTGATCACTGTAGGCAACACCCCACAGTACAACAAGCAACACTCCACTACTGTAGGCAACACCCCACTATTTTGTAGGTTGCACCACACTACTGCAAGTTACACCCCACTACTGTAGGTTACACCCCACTATTATAGGTTACACCCCACTACTGCAGGCTACACCCCACTACTGGAGCTCCCACTAATTCCTCCATCAATTGGAACTAGTTTAACTGACTTTAACTCAGTTAGACTGAATTAAATAATTACAACTCAAAATAAACTCCACTAGCGCTCCTAATTGTAGGAGACACTCTACATGACTCTAGTTAGACCCTCAACTCGAATTAACTAAGCTAACTATGTCAAATTAACTTAGTTAACTATTACAAGTTGTAATGAGACATGGAGTTACAATTTTATTCCCAATTTAATTCAAGCAAAAATTAAATTAGGATTTTTCTTGATGCCATTTTTAACATTTCTTGTTGCTATTTTCAACACTCCCTCTCAACAAGAAAGGAATTCAACTCTATCCCAATCCAATACCTTTGGAATGTTCTGCATGAAAATATTTTCATTGTTGTTGTTGCTACTGAAACATCTGCAACTAAAAAGAATCCAAACAAAATAAAAAAATAAACTAAACTATATGTGTCTGCAATTTTCTACTAGGAAAATTGTGTTGCTGCTGACTCTGCTACTGAGTCTCCTACTCTACTGTCAATACTGCTATGCATTCCTCAATATATGACTGAAACTGATCCTCCTGCTACTGAATATTGTGGGCCCCCGTAGAAAGGTAATGATCCATGAGACAAAAAAACACCTCAATGGATCCTGCCCAAATTTCTACACTCTTGGGACTATTGCTTCACATCGCCCCACCTCTCACCTAGAGGTATAGTTGCATGTTCTCCCTCTTCCCACTTGGCTCAAAAGTACCCCCTACTAGAGGTCTCTACTTGAGTGGATGTTTCCACTTTGTTTCCTCTCTACTTCTCCAATTGTGGCTACTCCACAACTTGCTGAGGCTGCTTCTGAGGTTCCCTTTTGAGAGGTAAATCATGCTCCCTCTCAACCACCAAGTCTCTAACCTTTTCCTTGCTCCTCAAGGCTTTTCATGCATCTTATACCTCAAGTGCATATAGGTTATTGACTCGCACACCAATCTGTTTCACCTGTCTCAACGTGATGTGTTTAAGGAAAACCATTCCTTCGCTAAATATTACATTGTAGCCACGATCTTCCAATACCACGAAAAAAACAAGATTCTTATTTAGTCCTAGAACATACATCACATCTGTGAGTCTGATAGGGGTGCTAGACTCCCTTTGAAAAGTAATTGTATCGATTCTTGTTGCACTATACCTCCCATCATCTCTAAACTCTATGTTCTGCTGGAGGTCTTTCTCCTCCAAGTCATTGAAGAGATCTCTATTCTTCGTCATATGGAATGAGGCACCGCTGTTGAGATACCACATGCTTCCCATACAGTGCTTTCCATGCATGCAATGAGAGTGAAATCGATTTCGAATTGTGAAGCTAGAGGTTCACTTGCTGCTGCTATTGTAGGCTCCTTCTTGCTTGCTTTCTTTTGTGGGCATTTCGTGGCATAATGCCTGAACTCGTGACAGTGAAAACACTTGATGTTAAAAAAGTCCATCTTCTTTCCACCCTCCTTGCCTTGGGATTGATTTCCCTTGGATTTATTTTCTTTGCTGACTAATGCAAAGTCCTCTTCCACTTCTTTGGATAAGGTCCCATCTTTGATGTTTCGCCAAATCTCTTCTAGCTCCAAGTTCAACCACAAATGCTCCCATTATGGTAGCTTCTCCCTCCCATTAATTGAGTCCTAGTAACTGTTCCAATTCTTGGGAAGGCCTAGAAGTGCTAGCCTCAGCATATCATCTTCAACAATTGTAACGCCGACACTTCCAAGCTCATCCCGACATTGGCTGAACTTGGTCAAGTACATTGGTATTGTGTCACCCTTCTCCACCTTGATATTTCTGAGCTTGTCCTTCAGTTCCAACTTCCTATGGTCACTACTGTTTTGAAACAGTTTTGTCAAGGCCTTCCATATTGCAAATGGAGTCTCCTTACCATGGAGGTTCGAGACAATATGATGTCGAACACCTTCTAGGATAATCCTTCTCGCATTTGCCACACATTTTCTCCACTCTCCCAGATCTTGAGCATCAGCTGGCTTAGGAATATTTTTGTCTATGAATTCCTTAAGCCTATTGTCTTCCAACATTGCCTCCATCTTGTCCTTCTAAGCAATATAGTTTGAACTACCCTCAAGGGAATATTCGAGTCTCAATTCATAGAACGACATCCTATTGGTTCTGAAGTATGATACTGTAAATTCAATTTCTCCTACAAAAGACAAACTCGTATTCTCCTCTTCTATAGTGATTTCAGCTCCGATACCATGTAGAGATTTCTAAAAATCTAGCTTTGATACCATGTAGAAATTCCTTGTAGATTCAAATTGTAGATTGTAATATGCTAAAATAATAGACTTGAATCTACTCTACTCATCAGTAGAAACAATAAACGATCGATGAAATCATGAATCATATAAGAGAAATAATTCAATCACACATAACACAATGATTTTATGGGGAAATCCACAGCTAAAAACCCCTGCTATCTATATATTTCATTAATCAGAAAATATGAGAAGATTACAATGCTTTTCTCAAGCCCGAGCAACCTCTGCACTATCTCTATCTATCTCACTACTTCCTAGGCAAGCCTTGGATGAATACAATATGCTCTACTCAACCTTGAGCTCAACCTGCATAAGTATTTTCTATCCTCTACTTGACTGACTACCTTTGGCCAATACTTAGCCAAATTCCTAGTCTTCAAAGCTCCTACTTCCTTGTGTTGTTCCTCAAGGAATTAACCCCTATTTAATGGGGAAAGTCCTCAATTATGAATTCTGCAATCCTCATAGGCCTTTCTCTGACTGCATGCAACATCTGTTTAATTTATATGATTTTACAACTAATAGCACGTTGTCCCTGAACTCCAATCTCAACTGGGTCTTTCTATGATCTGATATGCATGAGTTAATTATGGTGAATCTTCAATTTACTAGTTAATCACTACAGGAAACACCCCACTGTTTGATAGGCATCACCCCACTACTGTAGGCAACACCCCACTACTACAGGCTACACCCCACTACTGCAGGTTACACCCCACTACTATAGGTTACACCCCACTACTATAGGTTACACCCCACTACTGCAGGTTACACCCCACTACTGGACCTCCCACTAATTCCTCCATCAGTTGGAACTAGTTTAACTGACTTTAACTCAGTTAGACTGAATTAAATAATTACAACTCAAAATAAACTCAATTAGTGCTCCTAATTATAAGAGACACTCTACATGACTCTATTTAGACCCTCAACTCGAATTAATTGAGCTAACTAAGTCAAATTAACTTAGTTAACTATTACAAGTTGTCATGAGATGTGGAGTTACAATTTTATTCCCAATTTAATTCAAGGACAAACTAAATTAGGATTTTTCTTGATGCTATTTTTAACATTTTTTGTTGCTATTTTCAATAGGGTTCTCTCAAGTTGAGGGAATTGACTATGAGGAGACATTTTCTCCAATAGCAAGGTACTCATCCATCAGGTCGATTCTAGCACTGTTAGCGTAGATGGGGTGGAAGATCCGCCAGATAGATGTGAAGAAAACATTCCTCAATAGAGTCATTGAAGAGGAGGTGTATATTGAGCAACTAGAGGGGTTTGATACCTTTGACAGAGAGTCGCATGTGTGCAAACTCAATTGAGTGTTGTATGGACTCAAGCAAGAACCCTGTGTTTGGTACACCAAGATCGATAACTATCTCATCGGTTTGGGATTCACTAGAAGTGAAGTAGATGCAAACCTTTATCACATTGTGGCTAAAGGAAAATGATTGATTATTGTGTTATATGTTGATGAATTGATCCTTACTGGTGATGAGAAGTCTATTAGATCTTGCAAGGAGGACCTTGCAAGAGAGTTCAAGATCAAGGACATGTGCCTCATGCACTACCTCCTTGGATTGGAAGTATGGTAAGATGATGGGGAACTATTTGTATCTCAGGGCAAGTATGCCAACGAAATACTTCAGAGGTTCCGCATGGACAAGTGAAAACCCATGGAGATGCCTCTAGCAGGAAGTTGGAGGAAAGAGGATGCTACTTCAGGTGAAGTAGCAGAGGCTACCATTTACAGGGAGCTTGTGGGTTCACTCATGTATTTGGTGAACACACAACCAGACATGTGTTATGCAATTAACCAACTTAGTTAAGTAATGGTTAAGCCAACCAAACTGTATTGGAAGGAAGCAAAGCATGTGTTGAGATACCTCAAAGGAATTACTTAGTTTGGTCCTTGGTACAGACAGACATAGGGAGTGAAGATGCAAGGATTCATATATGGATATTAGGTGTGGAGTCCATCAGACAAGAATAACACATAAGGAGGAATTTTTAGTGTTAGGTTAGCAACACTTTCTTCGTATAGCATGAAGCAAAGATCTGTGGCACTCAGCTCAGCAGAAGCAGAGTAAACACCTGCAAGTCAAGCAACATGTGAGGCTATCTGGATGAGAAAGATTCTTGTTGGGTTATTTGGTCAGATGATGGACCATACTGTGAATTATTGTGATAATCAGATTTGCATCAAACTCTTTGAGAACCTTGTATTTCATGATCGATCCAAGCATATTGACATTCAATATCGCCATCTACGAGATTGTGTGCAAAGGCAGATTATGTTTTTGTAGTACATTCTGACAGAGGAACAAGGTGCAAATATTTTGACAAAGACTTTGTCAAAACATAAATTTGAGTTCCATAGGAGCAGGATTGGGGTATATGATAATCCATTAATTTCTAAGAGGGAGATTTGAAAATGGAACAAGAAAATATAGTTTTCACTTTACCTTGGTCAAACTAGATTAAAATTTGAATTTCTATTTCAGAAGAATACTTAAAGGCAGTTAATTGAGGTGACATGGATCTTGTCACTCAATTAACTCAATAAATTCGATTTGGAGACACTTGAGTTTAGTTATACATGAGTGATTACTAATTTGTAGAAATCTGTTTCAGTTAATTTGAGTTATTGTCAGTTTAACTAGTTCTAATTGTTAGAAGAACTAGTGGAGGTCAAGTTGTGGATGTGGAACTTCAACCACACTCAGTGATCAATCAACCCAAAATAATTGTTTCATGTAGAGAATTTGAGTTAACGAGTTGAGATGGATATTCCAAGGCAGTGTACTATTAGTTGTAGCATATTCCTATGTGTACATGTGGTGCATGTAGTCAGAGATTGACCTAAGGCGATTGCACAATTCCTTGCTGTGAAATTCCTAAAAAATATGGGCAATTTCCCAAGGCAACAACACAAGGAAATAAGAGCTTGGGAAGGCTTGAAATTGGCTAAGTGTTGGACCAGGTTCAGTCAGGCAGGCAGAGGGATAGACTATACACTTGCAGGTTTTTCTTAGGCTTAAGCATGCATATGTATTTATTCTCTATTCTCTCATTAATGTAATAAAATAGTAAGGGGTTTTGAGCAATTGCTTTCCCCTAGATAGATATATGTGCATGTCTGATGTTTCCTTTTGCATGTCTATGATTCTTGTTTTAGATGGTGAATTAACTTCCGTAGATAAGTAGAGTAGCTTCAAGTCTTGTGATTTAATAAGTTTCATGAGCAGTATTGAAACTACACATTAATTTCTACAATGAGGTAGTTATGATCACTCTCTTAATGCTCCAAAAATTAAGTTGTTTCCAACTATTTCTAAGTATGCAACTTTGCAATGGTTTATGGGATTAGGAACAAATAGTGTCAGAACTTGGGATAATATGCATCAAATATTTCTTGAAAATAAAAAAGACTATTATGTAAAATGAGATTTGCAAGAGTAAGTATTTAAAATGTGACAAAAAGAGGATGAGGTGCTTGAAGACTACTTAGAAAGATTTTCACTATAATTTAAGAGGGATGAACAACAAAAACTGAATTTGGAAACTCTAAAAGTTCTTCTATTTTAGGGAAACAAATATGAATGGATAGATGTATTCAATATTATGGGAAAAAGAGACGTGTCTCATTAATTTATCCAAAAAATTATGAATTATTGTGTAAGCAATTTTCTTGAGGAAAGGCTACGTATGGTAAGGGAGCTAGAGATGTTATCTCTAGAGTCAGTAAATCAACATCTAGGGTGGTAAGTAGAGAATTTGTTGGAAAAATTTAGAATAGATATTCTTGGTAATATTAGTGAACAAATAGATACTTTGAAAATCCAACAAAAATAAAAAGCAAACAATGCAGCGTTATCATTTTTTTGTCCAAAATTTAGAAAGAAGCATCCTTTGCATAAATGTCCTCTAAATAATATTGAGCTTTGTGCTACATATATAGAAAATCTTACAATATAAAATTTCCCATCACTACCAAGAATCAAATCAATTTTTTTTAAGGAGATAGTGAAGCTATAACACAATTATGTTATGTTGCACTAAGAAGACCTTGGAATCCATGACCAACATGCATTTATACATACCCCACAAACCAATTTAATCCTTATCATTCAAATCCACAACATGATTGGAATACTCATATGCCTTGGCAAACATGTCCACCACAACAAACCCAAAACCAACCTTGGCAATAAGGATGGAGAGGGTCCACTTATGGAAAATTTCCAAATTACCCATACCCACAATATTGGCAACACTACCCACATTATCCACAACAATTCTGACAAGATCCTCCACCTAAATCAACCTCCTTAACAACCAACTCAATTATCTGCACAACCCTTTCTAAACCCCAACAATAAAATATCTCAACCCACTTACAATTGTGAGTTACAAAATTTTCCAACATATATGATTACTCCTCTTGATTCAAATAATATTCATCTTAGGTTGAGAGAATTAGTTCATAAAGATTCTTCTGTTATTATTGAAGAACAAATTGAGGAGGAAACTCCTAACCAATCAAAGAATAATACAATAATAAAACAAACAAGTCTTCTTCTCCTCCAATTGATTAACCATCAACATCTCAAATTTCTCATTTTCCAACTAGGTTTAGTGTAGATAAGCAAGTAATACAATCTCAATATGATCTATTAGATGAATTAAAGAATGTATGTTAGTACAATTCCTTTACTACAAGCAATTAAAAATATTCCAATTTATATAAAAACAATAAGGGAGTTGTATTTAAAGAAATCAATAAGGAAGAAAAAGGATCCACATACAATACAAGCTATTAAAAATTTAACAAATATAATGATGTAAAAATTTTATATTAAAAAATATCTTGATCCTAGTACTCCCATTGTTAAAATTCACATTAATAACATTGCAAAATTGAACACTCTAATAGATTTAGGGGCAACAATTAATGCTATGCCAAAAGGAATGATGGATGATCTCCAATTGAGTAATCTCCATCACACACCTACGGTTTTACACTTAGTAGATAGATCTATAATAAAACCAACAAGAGTGTTAGAATACATTATCGTTTTTTTTTATATTCTCAGGAATATCCCATAGATTTTATGGATGTAACACTTAAAACTAATTTTGGAGGACACCCAATAATATTAGAAATACCATGGTTAGCTACTACTAATGCATTCATTAGTTCTAGATCTAGATATATGATAATATCAAGTGGCAATTTAGTAAATAAATTCACTTTGTATCCACCTATTAAATCAATACTTGAACTGGAAAATCCATAATGGATTGAATATATGAATAGTGATGAAGAAATAATTCAACATGTTTTAACAATAAACCAAGCTATGAGTTTTAGGGAATATATTGAAGAAAATTAAATTACTAATTTCATTAAAACATTTAATTTTTCTCAATATCTTGGGGCCAGTCTTCTTATGCTCATATCTTGGACAAAATTTTTCGAGAAAATTGTACTATAAATAGTCTATCATCTCTATTTGATTATGTGTCTATTATCATTTCAATAATAGAATCTTGTAGTACTCTTGTTGAGATTAAACAAGGTAAGGCTTTGAACATTAATTCTAAACTTGAAGATTCTCTTAAAAAAATAATAAAGAAGTTACAAGAAAATTCCACAACATTTTATTGGGAAATACATTGATATGTGAGGAATTAATTCTAATACATTTATGGATCATATCTATATTCATGAAAATTCTAAACTAGTCAGAAAACCACAAAAACATATGTATCTTGTGTTAAAAGAAATTGTGAAAGAAGAATTGCAGAAATTATTAAATGTGAATTTCATATACCCTATTTCTAATAGTCAATGGGTATCACCATTAGTAATTGTTTATAAAAAGAATGGTAAATGGTGTGTATTTTTTAGAATTGAATAAATCTACCTTAAAACACCATTTTCCTCTTCCATGCATAGATCTAGTTTTAAATACTTAAGAAAAATTATGTTTCTTATCTTATTGGTTTTAGTAGTTATAATCTAATCCAAATTGCACGAGAAGATCACAATAAAACAACATTAACATACCCATGGGGAACCTATGCTTACAACATATTACCCTTCGGGTTATGTAATGCTCCTACTACTTTTTGATGAGTTATCTTAGGTGTTTTCTCTAACTTGATTCATGATTATATGGATAATTTTATGGTTTATGGTAATACTTTTGAGGAAGCATTAGAAAATTTTGAAAAAGTTCTTATTAGATTCCAAGAAACTAATATTTCATTAAGTCATAATTTTTTTTTTATATCTTACTAACTTAAGGAATTGTTTTGGGTGATTATATTTCATTTGTAGGAATCAAGGTTAATCTAAGAAAAATAGAAGTTATTTCCAAACTTCCAGTATCAAAGATTCAAAATGATGCAACAAGTTTAATGGGGCATGTGGGTTATTATAGGTGACTTATAGAAAATTTTACAAAAATAGCCTCACCATTGTTTAAACTGCTTGTTAAAGATAGTGATTTTTTTTGCAAAATTCTTTGCCAAATTGCATTTAACACATTATACAAAAAACTTTCTAAAGCACTTATTTTTGAGAGGACCAAATTGGTATGTTCCTTTTAATATATCCATCAATGCTTTTGATACAACCTTACGAGATTTTTTAGTTCAACAACCACGTTACAAGAATTCAATGTCACCATATTAGATAAACCTCTAAAGGAAAATATAGTTGCAAACTTTCTTTCTAGAGTCCAAAAATGAAGGTGAAATAATTCATGTAGATGATAATATTCCTGATAAATATGTATTTTCAATTTATATTAAATTTTACCTTGAGAAAAGGTAATATCAATTCTTTGTGAAGGGAAAAATAGTGTTTTGAGATCTCGTGAGCGCCCTCGAGCCCTGGCCGTCTGATCCCTGAGCCCGCGCCCTCGCCTCCAGGCCTGGCCTGGCAGGGCCTCCTCTGCTCTCCTTCCCTCTCCGCGCTGACCCCGCCTTCGGGGCTCCTGCTTCTGGCTGTCCTGCCCCTCCGCTGAGCGCAGCGGACCTGCAATGGCAGGTTCCGCTCCCCCCCCTCCGATCTTTGAAACCCCTGAGGAATCATTCGCAGCCCTCCTATCTAATCACCCAGAAGCCAGATCCCGACCCTCCCAATCAAAGTTTATCAAGAAGTTAGATGAAATTCCTGAAGTAAATCTGCCCCCAGCTCTGCCTAGAAAATCGGCAATAGCTCTATCGGAAAGAGGCTTGGTAGGACAGTTCACAGGCCTCTGGCCTTCTCCAAGAACGGTCCAAAAATGGGTGGAGCGTAACTGGAATTCAATGATCCAAGGGAAGATAGCCATCCGGTTTTGCGGGCGTGGTTACTACACCTTTCTATTCGAAACAAAGGAAGACAAGCAACTCATCTTTCGCAACGGACCCTATTTCATGGACACAAGAGGGCTATACCTGAATCGTTGGACCCCGGACTTTGATCCGGAAATGGATATCCCCAGCGCGGTCCCTGTTTGGGTGCGCCTCCCCCATCTGCCCCTGCACTGCTGGGGGGATGAATCGGTCAAGGCGATCGGCAACGCAGTTGGAAAATACATAGACAGATCGGAACCGAGGGAAAATATGCATGCATGCGCTAGGATCTGCGTTGAAGTCGATCTTGGAAAAGGACTGCCGGAAGCCGTAAAGCTAAGAGTGGATCAATGGTTGCACATCCAACAGCTGGACTACGAACAACTGCCCTTCAAATGCAAGGTATGTCACGAATACGGTCATTTCGCTAATAGATGCAGTAAGTTGAAAGAAAATGAGGCCACACAAAATGAGGAAAACTCTGAAGGACCTTGGGAGCAAGTCAAAAGGAAAAAGCCCTCTCCAAATCCGGGTATCAACACCTCAGCCCCTCCAGCATCAAATCAACCCCCCCCCCCCCCTCCCCC